>CM052541.1:161331959-161397051 GCA_028533065.1 Trachops cirrhosus | reverse complement strand
TAAGGGGAATCTAATGAACAAAATAAACTAATAAGCAAAACAGGACCAGAGGCTTGGAAACATGGAGCAGACTGACAGTGGCCAGAGGGGTAGGGGGAGGGGGATAGTGGTGGAAGGAAGGAGAAGGGATTAATCCCTTATGCGTTTGAGTGACCCACAGACATGGACAACAGTATAGGGATTGGCTATGGGAGTTGGGGATGGGTTGGGTGGAAGAGGGAAAAAGGGGAAAATTGGGACAGCTGTAACAGAATAACAATAAAATAATTTTTTTAAAGAAGTGGTTTGCAAAGTTTTGTGCTGGAGATTTCCCCCTGGGCCATGTTCCAGAGTCTATTAGACCTGTTGAAGTTGATAGCAATCAAATTGCAGCATTAATTGAGAACAGTCAACATTATACCACATGGGAGATAGCCAACATATTCAAATCAATAAAGTTATTGGTGAAAATAAAAATTGTGTCTTTTATTTCATGAGACAAAAACTAAATGGACTTTTTAACCAACCAAATATTTGTGCCTGTTTTATGTTTATCATAATTTGACCCTTGTGATAATAATTTATAAGCTTATTTAATATCTTCTGCATATTTAGTTCAGTGTTTTATGGGCCACTTATCCCAGTATATATCTGTATTTTGAATATCAACTCAGATCCCCTTTGAGTTTTTTAGGCCTCAATAAACAAAACACATCAAGAAACTTGCCATTTTTATCTCTATTATTCATTGTAACCTTTCCTTTTCATGATTCTTCTTGCAGAAATTAAAAAAGAAAAATCTGGGAAGACTTCTTCAGTTCTGAAGGATAAAGGTAATAGAGTCAATGCAACATAAAACAAAAAATTATTAGCAAAAATATTTGATTAGGGCCCATAGTACACTAGTCATCATCTTTGCAGATGTGTGGGCCAAAATTCCATAGGTCACCCTCATATATTTGAAAATTTGTATTTATTTACCCATCCCACGAACACTTTGTTACATTTCACCATGACCTAAAAAGTGTTCTGATTATAATTTCAAAAATAAAAAAGTGAAAAAGAGAAAGGATTTTCCTTAAAAAAATGAGAGGGTAAAAAAAATATTAGAAGGTAATTTAAAAATACAGAAAGGACTTCCCTTCATGTTCTCTGGTTTTGTCTTTTCTGTTCCTTCATAAAATTATATTTCATTGCACTGTCCTTCCATGCACTAGCTAATCATTGAGAAACAAAGATGACAAAGCTAGGAAAAAGGAGGAAAACTGGGGAATTGGAGTTGTGAATTCTGTTATTTTCAAAGACTCTCTTAGTCATCTTCTATTGGCTTTAATCTTGTCAGCTCCTTATGGCTATAAAAAGGCATGATGTTCTTATTTAACGTTGGTATTTTTCTCTTCTGAATGGACTGACGTTATGTGGACGTTATAAGAATAATGTCCATAAAAAGCATCAAGTTTTCTCAATGTTCACTGAAACCCTCTCTTTTGAATTCAAACACTTATAATATGTGTACTCTTATCTATTTATCTAGCTATCTAGCTGATTAATTAATTGAAATGTCACCCACTTAAGTAACAAGACCCTATGTTATTCACCTTAATTTTCATGTGGACCAACCAGTACCACATTCAATAGTTATTTTTATGAATCTAATATAAAGTAATCAAAACACATACTCCCTAGACACTGGGAATATAAGAAAAACATAGTCCATGCCCTTCTGATATTTATAGTATCGATGACATAATTAGTTAAAATTATAAGAATCATGAAGGTATACAAGGTGCTATAAAAGAGTATAATCTAGTTAAGTCTGGGGAATCAGAGAAGGCTTTTCTGAAGAAGGAATTTATATTAAATTCAAGTGAGAAAGATGAGAAGTTAGCCAAACAAAGACATGGGAATTGTTTCGGAGAAGTGCAGACACTGGGCATCTGATCTTTGTCAGGCACAGTGAGATCGACTTTACACATTTCACTTCAGCAAGTTGTGCTGAGTATCTCAATTTTTATAAATGTGGGAGCAGGGGTACAGGTCAAGTTACCCAATGTTACACCATGAAATTAGAGACAAAGGCAACAATAAAAGTCAAGTCTGTCAGGTTTTACAGTCCATCTTTGAATTTTCACACAGATACTGCTTGCTCCTTAAAATAGGGTTCTTATATTTGTATTCTTCAAAGAGCCTTTGCTTTGAGTGTAGAGCTCATTATGTAAGTTTGAAAATCTCTTTGGTATAGATATATTGGCTATGTAGTATAAAAAATAGTCCTTAGCTATTGGAGTGACTCCTCTTATTTACCACAAAGGAGTTTAGTTTATTTTTCTGCAGTGGTTACCTGTACTTTGGAAGAGACTCCTCATCCTTCACTCTCATTTTATCTCACAATTAACACAAAACATTTTCTTGATTGTGTGAGAACTAAAAGTGTCATTGAAACATACTACCAGAAAAATCCATATACATATATGTGTATATATACATTTATGATATATAAATCACAATTAGCAAAATATAAACTTTCTCTCCTTCAAAATGTAGTATAAAATACATTTACTTTGGTCTGCAGTTATGTTACAGGAATATTTGGACCACATGTTATTGTTCAATATAAAACCACCTCCAAAAAAAAAAGTTTGGGGCCTAAATCCAAAACTACCTTTCAGGCAATAATGATTATCAAAAATCTAAACTGCTTCTTAAAGACTCTACTTGTACCAAAGCCTGAATTAGCTGGAAATGGTAGTTGTAAAACTCTGCCTTGGAAAACATTATTTCGGGGATTTAAATCCCACTAAGTAGGTTCCTGTAATTTCTATTATTGTTGTTGTAGCAGTTATGAATGTACAATGTAAGTAATTTCCTAGTGAACACATTTTTTATCAATGTTTAATCCTCTACTATTTGCAAGGTGTCCCCAAAGTCACCTAGAAAAATCATGTATATAAAGGTTTACTGTATATGATTATTGATTTAGAGCTATTTAAAATGTGCCTCTTTTTTACTCAAGCTGCATTAATATCCTAGAATATCTTTGTTGTACATAAATTAGATGCTATTTTAGACTAATTTAATTGCCTCATTTTCTTTATTTTATGAATATCATTTATCATTTTAGGAAAGTTTTAAAATTAGCAGGATTACCTATAAGATCTTAGGGACTTGGAAAACCTCCACGGTGTTTTTGTTTCTGAATCATTGCTTTGAAGCCTCCTGCTGCTGCAGAGCTGGGGCAGAATTTGAATGTAGCAATTCCACTCTCTAAAAGGCTACTTACTGCACTGGAGTCATTCTGTATTGCAAGTTATTTATATTATGCAAGTTAAGTGACTGCCTACATTTGCCAGTTTCTCACAGATTCCACTTGTGTACACATGAGAACCCATATTGAAGCAATGATCCAATTCTAAAACCAGGATAATTACACAAAAATCATTTGGGACCACATTTACCTAGGACATGATCACCATGAACAAATGAGACATTAAAAAAATTTATCATTAGGTTTGTGTTTTTATTTAAAGTGGTGCAGAGAAGATCTAGGGATGATTGTTTAAAAGAAAAAAAAAGGAGAAGAAAGACATGTTTTTCTGGCTTTTGCTGGCGGTTCAGCTGCTGACTTTCCTGGGCAAGGGGACTAGCATATGTCCTCTCAACACACTCACAAGGGCAGAGCTTTGCTTATGTGGCCATGGCCACCCAGAAACCAGACAACCCTGCCAGTCACCCCCGTTATTGGTTCTGTTCCTTCTGGTATCCACCCCTACACTGTATCACTACTTGCTTATTACAGCTGGTCTGACTTATCTGAGGATCCAAGATTCATCCATGGACCAAGGAACTGCAAACTGAACCCAAACAAGGCAACAAAGAGATTAATTAATTCCTCCTCCACTAAGAATGCAATAGCAACAACACACTTAGGTTCCTCTAGTATTGGATTAGCCTGAGAGACACTGGAATTATCGTCTATTTTGGGGCACAGGCCTGCCTATGTGTGTTTGGCTCTAATAATAAGTGGGTGTTCAGCAATGCCTGTCTTCTTTAATATTCTGCTGCTCAGGACCATGGACCTAATGATCCCCCAACTCTTTGGTCTTCCTAATGTTTTGTCTTGCCCATTCCTACTAATCAAACAAAAGCAAGAGCTAAGGATGGGAAGTTGTCTGAGGACTTTGAAACTGGTCCCCAGGGATCTACATTTCCTCATGGACACTCACCCCAGGTCATCACTGCCTGTACCTCTGGGGCAGCATAGGGAAAAGCAAAATCTAGAATCTTTTCATTTCTTTGTGAACATCTTTTTATTTCTTTGTGAACATTTTCTCCATCCCAACCTCCTTGCCCAGATTACTTAAGAGTTCCAATTTATACCACAGTACAATAAATATGCTCCAAACTCTAATCATAATCAAGATTCATAAGCTTTCCTGTAGGCTTCTAGACACATGCAAAAAAACTATTATGTCTGTAAAAGCAATACACACAGAAAATGTATTTCCAAAATTTATCTCCTAAAAAACAAGACAGGTAAGTTGAAAAAATGATTTAAATTGACCCAAACCAGTAATATAAGTATCAGGACTTTCAGATACAGAAGTCCAGAATTTCCATGTAACTTTCTCTCCACAGTGTTTGTCAGATTTGATGTCTTACTCACTTGTGTAGATAATTAGAGACTGATCAGATCAGTCTGTGGACATCCTGCATCGTCCAAATCCCTTGAAGTCAAAAAGGAAACTAAGAAAAACATGAGCTACAGGAGAGGCAATACAGATTACCCAGCCTGGATACAGAAGCCATTTTCCCATTAGCAAACCTGGAAATGAAAACCACTTCTATTTCCTGAGAACTTTTTCCAAATTTAAGGTATTGGGTATGCCCTTCAAATACCCAGTAAAAGCATAGCTATTACTTTGCCCCTTCTTTCTTTCCCCAGGAAATCAAATCCATCTCCTGGGTTCCTATTGCTAGGCTTTATATTTTATGACTCTGTTCCTCTCACACCAATGTGTACATACACTCACCCATTTAAATAAACATGCTTCATACTGAGCCCTGAAATTCCAGGACTGTGCTCTCCTGCCATGCTGGGAATCTGCCCCCACCACCACTTCTCATTTCCCAACACATTAATTCATTTGGCTGAGCTGGGAAAAGCAAAAGCAGTAAATGACCCCCATTTGGCTTGAAAAAAAAGTTAATGAAGCTTTTCAGAATGTGTTAATTCAAACCATGGCCCTTGATTTCATCTTTTCATGCTAAAGTATAGAAAAAGAAATTAGCCTTATTTGTAATTTCCACCATAATTAGAAACACAAACATTTCTTCTCCACCAAAACCATTTTTAAAAATTCTACAAGCATATGGATATTTAAGGGTATAGCTTATCTACCTAGAAAATCTTGCTTTGAGGAACATAACTTTTTCAGTAGAATCCCTAAATTCATTCTTGACACTCTCCAAAGCCACCTGGACTCCATTAATTCTAAGTGATTGTTCGAATGTTATATCCATAGAAGTGCTGAGATCATATTCTCTGAATTCCCACCCAAAACTATAAGGTGAGAATGGGAAAAAAAGAGCTGAAAGTGTAGAGTTCTTTCTTTCTTCCTTTTCCACTGTATTAAAAGTCACTTTTGTCAGCAAAATGGATAGTGAGATTTAATGTTGCAGAGGAGGCAGGAAATGGGTTTTGTTTTTATATAGTTTGTTGAGAACATATAATATTTTTCAAGATATTGCCTGCATACATGTTTCAAACCCATGATATGATCAGAATCACTTTGTATTTAAGCCTGGTAGAATAAATAAAGTTTTACTTGATTTACTTTAATCGAGGACCACATTTTAAAGATGTTGGTAGTTCATCAAAGAACTTATCTCTTTTATTTTAGTCTTATTCTTGAAGTTTATTTGACTGAAGACTGGTGGCTAAAACACCACATTTACAGAATATATGGAGGATTTTCCATTTGGTTGTTTATTTATTTGAAAAAAAAAAACATAACCTGATAAAAATAAGTTAGTGCTGATTATAACATTGAGGGAAATTTTGGATTCTGAAGCCATGGGGATATTTTAACTTTATTTTTATTGTTGACACTATTATAGATGTCCTCATTTTTCCCCCTTTGCCTACCTCCTCCCTGATCTCATCCCCCCTTCCTTCTGGCCATGTGTTTTTAAAAATTACAGATAAAATAAGTTCTTATCCATCCAGATGCCTATCCTCTTAGATGAACAAATGGATTGTAACTCTTTAAACAGTTTATATTTATGTTAAATAAAAATAATCAGAGAATGGTTTATTATTCTCTATGTTGTTGTATCTTTGTCTCTGTATGATTAAAATTATTTTTGAGAGAAAACATCATTTCCACACATTCACTTTACTGATAGATCACTGATTCCCTTGCATATGTGTTCTCAACTTTTTTATCTTGGCTGAAAATAAATGCTCAATGTTTCTTTCCAGAGCCTATTAAAGAGAAAGAAGTGAAGTTGCCAGCTTCCCTGAAGGAAAAAGGTAATGTCGTACATGAAATGTGAAAACACATTGATCTGCCTATTGAATGTTCAGTTACAACAAAATACTATATCATTTCTTTTTAATGCTCTCAAGCTATAACTTTCATAAGCCCTCAGATGTTTTTGAGAAAAGAAAAAAATACTTATTTCCAATGATAAAATTCTAAACTGTACTATGATACAACAAAGGAAAGAGCAACTATGTCAGAAATATTTAAAAAGCTTTAAAAATCCATGTTATTCTGATTTTATCAGTCTGTGTTGGGAACTCCACATTTCATAATCCCAATGTGAATCTTATTAGGAATAACCATGGAAACCAAAGATTCAAGATAAAAAGTAATACATAAAATTTCTGTGATACCTTGCCATACTTTAAGTTTATATATAGTAAAATCCTAAACAAATTTTATGGCTAGGAGAAACTTAGAGATAAACTGTTGTCCATTACCCTCATCTTATAAGTAAACAAAATGAAGAGTAAAGAAACTTTCAAAGTGATTACAATTTCCAACAGAGGCAACAGTAGAATTCTGGTCTAAATCAAGCATTGGGCTCTTGCTCTTTCATCTTATGGCATTTCTTGTCTCCCCATTGTACTGGTCTTGGAGTAATGTGGATTCTGATATGCCACACAAGTATATCCCCCAAAACATAAGTAAATATGTTAAGTTCAATGTAATATGTTTAATTTCTAATTAATCTCAGTATATTCTAGGAGCATGTAATATTATATTCAGAACTGTCTTTTTGTCAAAATTAACATATTTGTGAACCACTGAAGCCATAAAATATATCTCCATATGAATGTTAGAAATAAAACCTGTTTTTACATTTACCTTGAAGATCTTCATGCAATACTGACCAATTGTTGCTTCACAAACCTGGCGGGGAGCTTCCTGGGTGAAATATGAAACTGGCCCTCTGTAACTGGAGGACACTGGGAGACTGAAGAAGGCAGGCCACTCCAGATTAGTAGGTGGCAGGTTTAATAAGCAAGAGGAATTATTTAAAAGGCTGGTCATGATGGCTATAGAACAAGTAGATTTCCCCACCAGCCTGCTAGAATATTAAGTTTATATATAGGCCTTAACTAGGTTTAGTCATGTAAAAACAGACTTCATAGACTTTAATCATGTACTCAGTGCAGATAGTCTCATCAGCACGTTATTATCTCAAAGCTGTGTCCTTGGCAGCTTCTAACTGGGGGAAGGCAAGCAAGCATACATTCCAGGCGTAGGAGAGAAAATGGGCGGCTTCCAGTTGAACTCCTGGTGGAGTTCAAGGGTCAAACCAGTAGTAACATCTTAATGACTTTTCCCAAAACCAATGTACAGGTGCTTAGTAGTAAAAATTCCAACTTACTGACATTTGTTATTTATTAAAGAAGATTTGTGGTGAACTCGTAAACATGAGGTGGAGTTGTGTGAGATATGGGAGAACTATAGAAAGAGAAAGCTGACAGGGTTAGTCAGAGAAATAAAGGATGCATGGAGAGTCTCCTTTAGCTCATGTAGCAAAGTATAAGAAACACACCCTTAAGTCATATTTTCCTAACTTTGCTGTTAATTTTAAATTAAACAAAATTATTATGGAATACAAGAGCACAACATGATTTTTTCTCTCAGTCCACATATGAACTTGAACTTTTTAAAAGCAATATAGACTCCAAACATATTAAAACATTTACATTTTACTTTGGAAATATATTATGATATCGAAAACTTCATCTTTACAATCATTGATGATATTAGTTATTTTAGTGCTATAGACAATTTTATATTAGTCTGGAATAATGTGCAAATTAGGATATTTGTCCTTATAAAAGATTATTATATGTTATGTTAAGTCTCTAATAAGCAAGGAAATGTTACTATATTTTTCAAATAATTAATTAATGGTGAAGACTAAACATTAATTTATTTTGAAAAAACTAAATTTCTTTAATAGTATCTAATTGTTGATTGAAATGGATGTTTACATAGCAATCGAAATTGAAATTGATGTCATTAAATAATTTAATCATACAATGATATTATGATACCTTTGCTAGTCTAAATATTAAAAATGAGGAACCGATAAGAATATTATAAATATCCACATTAAGGAAGTTCAGTTAAAAATTTTCCCCCATAAGAGATGCATATGGACTACATATGTAAATGAAAAATAATTCCTTTCCATTAGAAATACTTAGTGTTCAAATGAGTGTTTGATCTTTGAAAAATATCAGCCTAAGATTTATCTCTGCCTTCTTTTATCTTTCTGTCATTGCACATCAGTTGGTCAGTCTAGCATTAGCCAGTTCATGGTCACAGATAATGGTGGTGAAGAAGGGAGCATTTTGGGAAAAATGTATTTTAAAAGTTACATTCTATTTCACTAATACTGAATTTTTACATTATTATGCCATTTCTTCCTAATTTTTAATGACAAGTATGAATAGACAAATATTTCCATAAAATGTCAATTGGATTCAATAACCAGAACTATTAGTCTAAATGTTGTTCTATTATTTCTTTTAGAAATTGAGGCTTCAAATAACTACATGAAAATATTTAACTAGTCTTTTTATTTTACTTTCTAAAGTAACAATGATCTCTCTTACTAATGTGCCTTGACAGAAGACAAGGGTGTCTACTTTCACAACTTTTATTGAACATAGTATTGGAAGTTTTAGCCACAGCAATCAGACAAGAAAAATAAATAAAAGGCATCCGAATTAGAAAGGAGGAAGTAAAGCTGTCACTGTTTGCAGATGACATGATACTGTACATAAAAAAACCCTATAGTCTCCACCAAAAAACTACTCAACCTAATAAATGATTTTGGCAAAATGGTGGAATATAAAGTCAATATTCAGAAATCAAAGGCATTTTTGTATACCAATAATGAAATACCAGAAACAGAAATTAGGAAAAAAATCCAATTTACCATAGCAATAAGAAAAATAAAATACTTAGGAAAAAACTAACCAAGGAGGTAAAAGAGCTATACACAGAAAACTAAACAACACTGAAGAAATAAATTAAGGAAGACACAAATAAATGGAAGCATATACCATGTTCATGCATTGGAAGAATTAACATCATTGAAATGTCCATATTACCCAAAGCAATCAATAGATTCAATGCAATCCTTATCAAAATAGCAATTACATATTTCACAGATAGAGAACAAATATTTCAAAAAGGTATATAGAACAATAAATGACCCTGAATAGCTTCAACAATTTTGAGAAAGAAGAACAAAGTAGGAGGAATCACAATATCTGATATCAAACTATATTACAAAGGCACTATAATCAAAACAGCCCAGTACTAGCATCAGAACAGACATGTAGATCAACAGAATAGAGAGCCCAGAAATAAACCCATGTCAATACGATCACTGAATATTTGACAAAGGGGACAGGAACATAAAATGGAGTAAAAATATCCTCTTCAAGAAATGGTGTTGGGGGATCTGGACAAGAACATGCAAAAAAAATGAAACTAGATCACCAACTATCACCATATACAGCAATAAACTCAAGATAGATAAAAGAGTTGGTTATAAATTGTGACATCATAAAAGTCGTAGTAGAAAACATAGGCAGGAAAATTTCAGATATCCCACTCAGCAATATTTTTGTCAATACATCCCCTTATGGCAAGAGAAGAAAAAAATAAACAAATGGGACTACATTAAACTAAAAACTTTCTGAATGACTAAACAAAACATCAACAAAATGGAATGAGAACCAACCATATGGGAAAACATATTTGCCAATAATACCTCAGATAAGGGTTTGATCTCCAAAATATATAAAGAACTCATACAACTCCACTCCAGGAAGACAAACAATCCAATTAAAAAATGGTCAAAGGACCTAAACAGATACTTCTCCAAGGAGGACATACGGAGGGCCCACAGACACATGAAAAAATGCTCAACATCACTAGCCATTAGAAAGATGCAAATTAAAACCACGATGAGACAACACTTCACACTGGTCAGAACGGCCATCACTAATAAATCAACAAACAACAGGTGCTCCTGAGGATGTGGAGAAAAGGGAACCCTAGTACACTGTTGGTGGAAATTCAGACTGGTGCAGCCACTGTGGGAAACAGTATAGAATTTCCTCAGAAAACTAAAAATGAATCTGCCTTTCAATCCAGCAGTCCCACTGGTGGGATTACACTCTAAGAATCCTGAATCACCAATTCAAAAGAACCTATGCACCTGAATGTTCATAGCAGCATAATTTATGATGGCCAAGTGCTGGACACAGCTTAAATGCCCATCAATAAATGAGTGGATCAAAAAACTATGATACATTTACATAATGGAATACTACACAACAGAAAGAAAGAAGGAGCTCCTACCCTTCACAACAGCATGGATGGAACTGGAGAGCATTATGCTAAGTGAAATAAGCTACGTGGTGAAACTCAATACCATATGATCATAACTGTAAGTGGAACCTATTCAACAAAACAAACAAATGAACAAAATAGAAACAGAGACTTAGAAATAAACAACAAACTGATAGTAACCAGAGGGGATGAGGTTTTTTTTTTTCATAATATTTTTATTATATTAGGTAGGAATGAAGAAAAGTTACAGATAATTTGTTGATTAAAAAGATTAGTATTCTAAAGTATAAAATGTTAGTATGTGCCTTTACAAATTCATGGTTACTCATTTCCTAAAAAATAGTTTAAGTAAAAAATTGTACCAGTAACAATAGCACTTTCACTCTAAGCAGCAACCTACAGCCTAAAAATTTTTTTGGCTGTGCCCATCACACCAAAATGCAAAGCAGATCAATTAAAAAGGGGTGTATGTTGGTAAGAAAAGTATTTGATTGCCAGAATTTTCTCTGTAATCATTAATTTACAAAATTAATGTATCCAAGCACTGAGAATTTTTATTTCCTGTCTCCAAAACAAATGTACAATGATAGTACATGCACAACTATATGCCTATGGAACTTAGGGACAATGGTTAATACAAAGCCCTCCATCACTTTTGTAATGTCCTTTCCATTTAAGTTTTCCCTGAAAGGCTCAGAGCAGAGTGAGGGAATGAGTCACAGTCATTGTGCATGTTCACTGTACTTTTCGCTCCAGGATACCTTATGCAGATATTCTAATATGCTTCTCTTCTTACAGGGAATTTTTAAAAATATGCTAATAAACCTTTCTATGTTTCCTGTTCACTTAAATAATTTAAATGTATTATCTTTCATATGAAGTCATCTATTATTTTTACATCTTTGAACCAGGCATAGAATTATCCTCGCTTAAACCTCTCCCCTTTTATAAATTTAATTGATTATTCTCACTTCAAGTTAAAGAAAATGAATGCTGATGCACATGGAAATAAGAGAGACTAGTTAAAGAGTGACTCTGCCTTGGTAAAGGAAAACCAAAGAATGTCTGCTTATTTACCTGGGCAAGTGATTTTTGTGGAGCTTTCTGAACATACTGAATGGTTTAACATCAACTGGCTCATTACCGGAAATATATCCAACCAGCTATCCTGCCACCTTTAAATAACATCACAGGATCTTCTCTGCCTGACTATTTTTGTGCAACCTATACTATGTTCAGCCTCCTTCACTTATTTCTTAACTTATTTCAATGTGTACTCCTCACGTTGATGCTTCAGGGAAGGAAAGAATAATGAGGCACATATAGTGATTCATAGAAGAAAGAGCAGATAAGGGTGAGTGACACTATCAGATCTAAGATACATTGTATTTAGCATGTACAAGAGACAAAGGATCATGAAAATGAAATGATGACAGATGAGGCAGGAAAAATGTATGCATTTATTCTGTACTGCAAAGAGAGAATAATGCCCTCTGGCTCATTGTGTGCTTTTATTGTCCACTCTGTCCATTCAGCAAACTTTCTTTGGGAGCATGAACATCCCAGGGGGAATCTTGCCAAGGAAGGGCTGCAGATTCAGGATTTAGTCATAAAGCACTGAGTCATGAATTAAGTGCTTGCATTACAAAACTAGAGGCATTTTAGAAATATAGCTATAGATGTTTATAGGGTGTAATTGTTTTTGGTTGTTGGTCCAATGGGCATGAAAGGTGAGAGAGAAAGAGGAAAACAGACACATAGAAAAGTGTGTGGGTGATGAGTGTTTGTTTGTGTGTGTGTGTATGTTACAGAAAAAGTACTGAGCTCAGTAGATTGTGATTCTTCAGCTTTAAAATAACCAGCTACAAACTAGTTAATTCACTTAGCTACTCTGGGTAGTTGCATCTGATAGTTGTATAGATAGTGCCAACAAATAAATATAAAAATAAGATGATAATGTGCAGAAATGTTGAATGTCTGGTGTGTAGGTTTAATGTGCTTTTAATGTGCACTATCCTTGACACACACTCTATACCCAGTAGGTATCCCAACCATGAGATCAGTTTTTCTGCTCTTTGAAGAGAAGAAAAATGCAATGTACCAGAACCCTTTTGTTAATCAAAATATAGTTTTTTATGTCCAATGAAAACGACAAGGCTTAGGAAAGTTGCTAAATAAGAGGAAGGACTAAGAAACATGTAAATATAGTCAACTATTACATTGGTTGGATGGTATCATGAGCATCTGTTATATAGATTATAGAATTATATATTTATCCTATACTGACATAAGTTAAAATGCAGAATTTCTAGATAAGTACCATTATCTTAGAACAATAAAATATAAAAATACTTCATCCTATTAATTGTTTATATTATACTGAATTTAAACCGATTTAATTTTTTATAAAATTAATAGTAACAAGTATTAATAGAAACATTATACAGTTTGAAATTATTAAATTAACCACCAGGTGGAGCTCCATGAATTGAGCGTAAGTAGTTGAAAACAGAAAATTCAGTTTTTATTAATTCCCTTATTTTAAATACTTAGATATTTTATTAAAGACCATTAAAGAATCATTAAAGATCAGATGCCAAATTATTTGATTAGTATTAAACTATTTTAGGAAACTACATTTTAAAACCAAAGTTCCTTTGCTTAAGTTACTTTATAATTTACCAATACATGTTCATTGTATATTGATAAAACAGGAACTGTAATTGAAATAGAGAACATATGAGAAAAATCTATAAAATCTGCCTGTTAACTGCTTAGTATTATTTTTATTGAATGCTTATTTTTTCCTTATTTGCTTGTTTGTATGTGTGGATATATGTTATGTTTTACCCCAGAACCTGAAAGTAAAAAAGATGAAAAGACATCCAAAGCAGGTAAGAACATTTTGTAAGCCCTACAAAGTTATAAACAAGGCTGGTTTTACAATTAGGGTGGGTGAAGCCTTGAAATGCCCAAAACATTGGAAAATACTGGTGTACCCTTCCCCTATATTTTAAATGTAATCAGTAATAATAAATTGACATTTGGGCTAAAATAAAATAGATCCTGTGTTTTCTAGCAGATTTTAGATGATTCATCAAAGTGATGGAACTGTTAGCATATACTGCTCCTTATTTATCTAATGGACAATTGAATGCTTTTTATAAATTGCTAAGAGAACAGTATGAATTTCAGAGTCTCTAGCCAGTTTATGACAAATGTCTAAAACTTATCCTTATGATTGATTGAACTTTATGAAATCTCCTATATTTAACTATTTTTACCTCAAAAACAATGGTTTCATATGGTTTAACCTGAAAGACACAACAATTTTGTTTCCCATTAATTAAGTATGCAGAATTTTTAGAAAGGTAATCTCTTGCCTTATAGTTCATTAACTTGAAAACTGGAATACTTTTTTAAAAAGACTTTATAAAAAGCAGGCTTTGTAAGGGAAGAAGTCGAGAGATTAGCTGTGTACTCTTAAGACAGGTGTTAAAAGTTAGAAGAAGAAACCTCATAAGAAGAGGACAATGAAGAAAAGAAAGACTAAAAATATTGAGAGAAATTCCAATTAATTACAATCTCTCTGGGTTCATGCCTATTCCAAATATTTTATACTTTTTCAAGACATTTATGTCTATATTTATGTAAAAGGAAGCCATATCTCGATCTCCCATAGAGAAAAGTAATACTGCATACATGTAGGCATTTATAACATTGGTCTTAAATATTTGCATATAATTATTTTCACAAATTTTAATCTACATTAAGTAATTCCTATTTCACCTTTCTATGTATATATTAAATATTAACCTGAGTTATTACCATACCTTCTCTTAACTGTACTGCCAACATATAAAAGGGAATGGCTTGTATTTTTTTTTTATTTTTAGTGAGTAAATGATCATTATAAGTGATTTTATATAATCTGAAAACATTCATTTTCTGGAAGAAAAGTGGGCAAATTAGCAATTTTAAACTGTAAGAAAAATTCATAGTAGAGGTAAAATGACATATTGAATCTTTACATTGAAAGTTATAATTGAGCTTTAGACATATCTGCAGAAGTGGAAAAACTGCATCGAAAAATTGCTCTATTTTTAGCACTCTGTCTGGTGAGAGTGAAAGCTTGCTGATCAGATAAAAGGTGCATTGTTACTCCTTATTATCAGCATATTGTGTTTTAGGCTTTATTTTTCTGTTGGTATACAATGGGAAAAGTGATATATAATGCACTATCAATTTCCTATTAGTTTACATTAAATATTTATGCATGTTTTATGTTATAATTATTTTCAATTTCCAAAAAGTCCTCAGTAGTGGAACATCTGATTAGAAAATATGATCAATCAACAATTTATTGAAAACATATATTATGCCAATATCACTGCCATATGTCCAGAATTGTGCTTGGTGTTACAAAATTTACAATCAAGGTGTAAGAGGTTGTTTCAATTCCAAGAGAGTATAATCAAGGGCATAGAGGTGAACTACTGAAAGACGGATACAAGACAATTTGTTACATTAGGAATCCGGAGAATAGAGCCATTCCTGTAGTCTGTGGCAGTCAGTGAGAACTTCAGGGAGATGATGGACTTAACTGGGATTTTAGAAATCTGTAAGAGCACCCGAGTCAGGGAGATGATTGTAAAGGATGAGGGAAGCAGCACTGGCTTTACACTAGAAAGGCAAGAATTTGACTCTGTCACCTGCTAGGAATGTGCCTTTCCTTAAATTACTTAATGTTTTTGAGCTTCAGTTTCCTTATCTATTGAATGAAGACCCTCATACTCACCTAGCAGGATTGTTATAAGAAAGAGTTGATGCTTGCCATTTGGTTCAGTTCAGTAAATGGTAGCTCTACATTAGGAGTTAACCCAGAGGCAGGACTGAGTGTTAAATTAGCAGGGGTTTGTGAGGAGAGGACCAGGGACCAGTCCAGATTCCAGGGGCCACATAAAGAACAGAAGACAGTAAGACTTCAGCTGTGGTATGTGGCCCTATGAAGGTGGTTCTGAAAATCCAGGAACGGGAAATTATAGGAGTCCCAAGTGACAAAGTTTGGATTCTTAGGACATGAATGGGAGGAAGTGGTATCATAAGTCTCATAATAGTATGCAGGGTGAAAACCTATAGAAATAATATTGAATCTGTGATTTAAACCAGGAGTCTTTTATAGTACTCTCAATACTATAAAATAAATGTTGGAAAAAACAGTACAGAGAGGAAGCAGTGAGGAAGTGAATTTTGTTTACTTTCAAAATTATTTACGTGAATAATATTCAATGTGGAATTATCAGGAATTAAGTTTTTAAAAATCACGGAAATTTGCAACTATTAAAAATGCTAATATCATCTTGTTATATGTTCTTTCAGTTATATAAATATATATGCTTTAAAAACATAATCATACTCTCTGTATGGTGCTATCACTGCATTAGTAATTGTCATGCTGTTTCACAGGAAAAGAATAGACACTGGGTGACATTAACTATACACAACTCCAAGGTCTTAAGTATGAGAAAATGGAGAAAGTGATGAAATGCAGAAGTTGCGAAGGAAAGACAGGTGGTGTGGATCCTCATGGGACATCCCCATAGAAGTATTCTAGAGACACTAGGAAATTGGGGAGACTCACTTTGAATCCTCAAACAGGTTCTGTATCCATAAGTTTAGAGTTTTTGAATAGAAGCCATGAAAAAAAGGAGAGTTTTTTTTTTGTCTGTTTTTAGAAAAAGAAACATGGAGGGGAAGAGAAGGGAATGGAGGGCAGCTTCTTGGAAAGGATACAGAACTGGTGAAGAGAAGGAAAGCGTGTCACCTGGAAGATGAGGAAATACAGTGTATCAGCATCCCAAAGGGAGACACTTTCAAGAAAAACTGGAGAAATCAGCAGTAACAACGTCTCAGAAAGGTCAAGGGACATGGTGGCAGAGAAAAAGCCATTATGTCTGACAAAAGTCTGTCTCTCTGTGACCTTTTGGAGAGTATTTTCAGTAGAGTGGTGGAGGTAGAAACCAGTTTACAGAACTTAACAGAGAATTTATTCATAATAAGTGGAGGCAGAGCAGAAACTATTTTTTTTCAGGAGTATTATCTCCCAGCTGGTGGAACCAATGAGAGATGTTTGTTCTTTTCAGGGGTGTGATGGCATGCCATTCTCCCCTGAGAGGAGGAGCAGGAAATCCAGAGGGGCCTATTAATGAGGAGAGAACTGCACCAAATATGCGACTTGTTGGGGTACACACTGCAGATGGAGGGAATTAGCTTAATTATGAGGAAATAAAATTTCCCCTGAGCTTTGAGAGCATAATGAAGGGATAGATTAAATTAGAGCTTAGTGTAAAATAGGAGGCTTCGGCTGAGAGATCATTTCTCCTAAGTTCTTTTCTGCAAAAATGACCACTAATGTGTTTGATGTCAGAGTCCAGGGATGCTTTTTTTGTTCATACTATGTTGACCCTTAGGCAATATTTGACCACATTCTCCATCTCCTATTTCTCAAAATTTTTAAAAATAATCCTTTTTTGGCAAAAAGGAATAATTTAAATCTATACTGTTAAAAATAAAACAAAAACAAAGATGACTACATTTTTAAATACTGGAGGAACATTACAATAATTATTTATTTTTGATAGATGATATTAACCACTGAATTCTTTTTCTGTACCCTGCCACCAGTGAAAATGATGACAAATAGGACATGAATTTCATTAGGTAATTGGAGAATAGCTAAGTGTTCTTTTCAGGAAGCAATGGATGTTAATTATAAGTAGTATTATAATTAAAAATACAAATTGACACAAATAAACAATAATTTGTTTTCATTTTTTAAATTAATGTTTTTAAACAAACTCTTCAGAGTTCTATACCTGCCTTTCTAGCTGCCTAATCAACATCTTTACATGGTTATTCTGCTCATACGTCATTTTGTTTAGAATTGCACTCAACATCTCTTCCATTGTCTTTTTCTTTTGTGTCTTATCTCAAACAATAGAATTCAAGACTCACCCTTCAGTTATGTTACTTAAACTTCTGAGGCATTTATAGCTTCTCCTTTTTCACAGTCCAGTGTCCAAGTAGGTGCCAAGTATGCATCTCCCAGGTTTGTTCTCTCCTTTTTTTATTTTTATCTCCTAGTAAGACCTCAGTTCTAGTTTTCATTTTTCATTCATTTCACCTGCCTGAAAAAATATGCAACTCATGACCTAATTGACCACCTTGTTTCCATTTCCTCTTCAAGCTCCACGACAAGCCCACGCTGGTTATCTTTCCCAAACGTCTGTCTACAGGAGCAGTGCTAGTTCACTGCCCCCGACACCCTTCTTCACCTGGCTCCCCGTTGTCTAATGCTCCACTGTTGCTCTTCCCCACATAGATATTTTAAAAAGATCATCAGTTCTACACATTTTATTTTCTATTCAGTGTTTTTCAATTATTTTCCTTTTACCGTAAGCCCACAACTAAAGCATCTTACCTATTTACCTTGTCTCCAGTCCTGGCAGTTTACTTTCTCAAGTACTGTTCTTTAGCCATAAACACACACCACGAGTTCTCCAGCCTTGGCCTATTTGTGCTCTTTTCCTTGAACATATCATGTGGTGTCTCTGTTTGTTGAATGTGTTTCCTCTAAGCTGTGTCTAAGTTCCTATATTATATTTGCTGCAAACTGGGTAGTTCTCTCTAATTTCTGGGACAGAATATCACTCAAAAGCCACCATAGCCACAACAGGTCAACAAAATTATTTGTATGAAAAGAAAAACACTGTCTAGTAACTTTCTTAAATTTACTTTTGATATGTATGTGTCTTGGTTTTGAGGTGCAGCACATACAGAGGCAATTTTTTAATATAAAAGATAAATGGAAGGAGTTTGGTATAGAGGGGAGAACTCTAGGATAATAAATATGGAGTGATTTACAACAAACTACTGAAGTTCTGAGACTTTATCTATACAATAGAGTGACCACTAATACGTTTCATGCTACTATAACAAGGTTATTGTGAGAATCATGTTATATAATGTACTTGAAAGTGTTTTAAAGAACTATAAAAACAGAAAAAAAAATAAAATGCTATCTTCTATACCCTTGCTATTCCAAGTGTGGTCCACAAAACAGCATAAGTGTAGAACCTTAGGTCTCATTAAGAACCGATGAATTAGAATTTCGATTTAGCACAATCACCAAGTTAAGAGTATAGACATTAAAATTTGAGAAGTATTACTATAAAATCCATAGATATCTAATACTGCCCTTATCTTCAGGAAAGAATAACATCAAGTCTCTCTCTCACCATCTTGGCTAGTTTAATGTGGACATATGTTTTTGAATGATTGCTTTCTAACTAGCAGAGTAACCCTCACACTCACCAAGCACTGGAAGTGTGTCCACCCACTACCTCACTGGATGTGTGATTTCCGGACTTTGCTCATCCCAACAATTACTGAGGAAAGAACCATTGTTTTCCTCTGACAATACAGGCAAATGAGCCCTGGGCTTCCCTATGCATTCATTCAAGCTTAAAAGGAAGAAATAAACACGTGTTTTGCTAGAAGACTATGTGTGTCAAGGATAAAATATCTTTTTTATTAACTGTCTAAGCTGTTGACATAAAGGGTGAATGACTTAGCCAAAAAACAAACTGTTGCTTATATTACTTAAGAAACTTCTAATTTGTTACTTTATTCAACTTGTGTCTGTCATTATAGAGAATAAATACATTGTGATATCTATTTTAAAATTACCATAGGGGTTCTGCAAGAGAAATATATATAAAAACTTTATTAACTGGATCTTTTAACGGGGTAGACAGATAGGAGGGTGTCAAGGTACGCTTTATGTCTCTGCCTCTGTGTCTCTTACATACACACTTTAAGTATAAAGTACTTAAATACTTTATATACCTCTTTAAATTAACCAGAAAATATGCACTATGCAAGACTTCTATAAATCATAAAAATAATTAAATCTCAAATTATGATGGAATCTATGGCTAAATTTAGTCCAATAAGTATTTATTGAATTCCTATCATGTATTAAGTATTTCATTGGATTTTAGGGATGTAAAGCTAGCAAATTTTAACTCTCAAGAAATATATGGTATGAAGGCAGAAATCAGTAAATAGGGCAGGAATATCAACAAAAATGGAATAAGTAATTAAAATCAAACAAACAAGAAAAGTTGTGCATAGTGTGCAAACATAGAGGAAAGTTATATTGCTACAGGTCTTTGGGTCAGGGGAAAATTCCAAAGGCAGAAAACGCAGAAGTGGGCTTAGAGAAGGGTAGATAGGCAGGTGAAGAAAGCCAGAATAGGGTGTTGCAGGCAGAGAGAAGCACACGCCAGGGCTGGATGCGGGGAACAGCGAGGAGCCCTGGGAGCTACAAGGACTTCACCTTCAGGGCAGCATAAAGTACAAACGGATGATCGGAGTAGGTGAGGCCAGAAGGCAACAGCAACAGAACACCATGACTTCCGAAATAAGGGCCATGTCCTGCTATTAATGGAAATCGAAAACAATTAAGTTTTTGAGCAAAATGAGGTAAGAGCTTAAATTAGAATTACAAATTGTTCATTTGGACTAATCACAGAAATTGAAAATAAAAAGGTAGCTGATAGCTTCAGGAAATTACTTTTCTGAGAGACTGAGACTATTGCACTAAAACTCTGGAGTTACTAGAAAATCTTTATAGAACATTAATAGGAAGAAAAGAAAAAGAGCCATTAAAGAAGTATTTAGGAAGTAAAATTGTCATAATTTGGGGGGAGGATAAGAAAAATTCACATAACTCCCAGGATTCTGTCTTGGAAGAGTAAGAATGTAGCCAGTAGTGTCATATACTGTGATTGAAATTTCAAAAACAAAAGTTGCATTTAGAAAAAGAAAGCTGTATCTATCATGTAAAATTTTGATATGTTTATACAA
Source organism: Trachops cirrhosus (assembly GCA_028533065.1). Taxonomy (NCBI): domain Eukaryota; kingdom Metazoa; phylum Chordata; class Mammalia; order Chiroptera; family Phyllostomidae; genus Trachops; species Trachops cirrhosus. The sequence continues at coordinate 161,376,247 of CM052541.1, read as the reverse complement.
ATTTGTGTTAAGCAATTATTATATGCTAGGCAATATGTTAAGTACAAAAACATGTTGGTAAATACAGTCAAGTTCATGCTCTCCTACAGTTTGTAATCTAATTGGGGTGGGGTGGAGTGGGGGAGAGACATTTGGAATTAGGAGTACCTATAGGATATACATTTAGGTATGTTTATCAGGCACCCGGTGAGAAAACCATAACAGATTTGGAAGTCCCCAGCAAAGATGTGCTGGCTTAAAGGATGAGAGTTACTGATACATCTTCCAAGGGGAGTGTGACAAAGGTGAAGGCCAAGAACTGAGGAAGCAAACCAAGAAGAATACTAATATTTAGGGAGTGGCTAGAGGAAAAGGAGACCCTGAAGGAGTTAAATAGCAAGGAGAAAAAAAACAAATAATAAACAGAAACCTAAAGGGCGTGGACAGGGGATGTTTCCTGAAGTTAGAGAAACCAGGAAGGAAAGAATATCAAAGGAGAGGAAGCTGTTAAAGTGTCAAATTTAGCAGAAATTTGAGATAAAGACTGAAAAGTATTCATTGGAATGTATAATATAGAGTTATTGATGATCTTATGAGCAGTTTAGAGGAAATAAAAGGGATCTAGTTTTATTATTTTTACTATAGTTTGAGGTATTTAGTTGGAGGTCAGGGGCCAGAAAATAGACCTTACATACTTTGTGAACATTGCAGGTACATTGCTATTTACTTGGGTGTAGTAGAAAAAAAAACAATATTAACTACCCATCTCTTCTATTTTCACATCTCTGGTTTTAGAACGAAATAGTGTCAAGCTCAGGCACTGAGATCAGTGTGACCAATAAATAACACACACGGCAGAAAAAGAGGTACCTTGGGGCTGTGCCTGGCGCTTTAGACAGCGCATCAAAGTTCAGATATTTTACTTTGCTTTTCTCCTCAAACACTCTCCATCCTTACTCTATGCCCTGACCTTTAAAAGAAGGGTTAGATCTCACTGGGCTTACATCATTTCTTATTATTTCCTTCTTTTTTTTTTCTAACACCCACTTAGAGATTTGGAAAGTAATGGAGAGGTATTTAGGGTAATACAGTTCAGTAAGTGTTAATAATTTAAACATGCTGTGCCAGATAGTGCTAGTCAACTGAAAATGATCTTCAATAAATTTGGTATTTCAAACAAGAACTACTCAATAGTCATACCTAAACATGGTATAATTTTCTCCTTTTCTTGGATGAAATAACAATAACCAATATTAATGAGAAATCCCATACATAATCTTTCACATTTTATTTTCAATTATCTCAAAGCAAGGCAACCATGCACAATTTTGAAAAACCTGCTATGTAAAGAAAAAAATAAAAGATTTATGTTGATACGTTTCAGAGAAGGGCCACTCTTCTAAAATAACTCTTTGCAACCCCTTTTCGTATATATTGGCAGAGTCTTTGATAAGTTGTCGGTGGGAGTGTGTTTAGTTTGTGCTTTACTAAACAGAGGAACACTCCATCTCCCTAGAGTTTCTACTTGTTCATTAAAGACAGTGTTTGACTATGTTTGACACCATGCACAGTGCTAAAAATACTAAGATGATAGTTGCAGTCCCTATAATGGTTTCACAAATTATTTGGGGAAGACACATGAGTAAATAATTACAAAGTATTGCAAATAATTACAATGTGTAGGCATAGTGGTTTACATAGGATTCTAAGACTAAAGATTGGAGACATATAACCCATCTTGGAAGGAGCTCAGGAAAGGTTGCCAGAGGGAGACAATAACTGAGCTGAGTCTTAAATTAGCACGGTGTGGTGAAAGCTTGCAAGAGGGGGAAAGGGCATCAGGTAAAGAGGAAAACTGGAAAATGAAAATGATGTATTTGAGGCTAGAATGTAGGTAGAAACTAAGTAGGAAATGAAGTACAAGTGGAAAAGTGGAAGTACACTCAAGATATGTTTAGAATGTGTAATCACCAGGACTCTGTGAACAACTGAGTAGGGATGGAAGAGCATGGAGAATATTTTAGGTTGACTTCCAGCCTCCTTTATTTATATTCTACTGTCACAATATTTGTTAAGATGAAAAAGAAAATTAAAATGGACTATGGATAGAGCAAAGTTATCAAACATTGGCCTATACGCTGGCCACCAGTGTCTATAAATAAAGTTTTGTGGGAACATAGTCATTCCTATTCATTTTCATACTGTTTATGGCTGTTTCTGGGCTGCAGTAGGAGAGTGAGTAACTGCAACAGAGATTACATGGCCCCAAACCAAAAAATATATAATATCTGACCTTTCACAGTAAATTTACCAACTCCTGCAGTAGGGTTGCTCATGCCAAAAAAGCAAATTATATATTTCTAGTCATAAGGAATTACAAATTCAGTAGCAATTATTTTTAATGTATTACACAGGGACAGATAATATCTTGACAATGTTAATGGAAATTTAAAAATTGTCATAGGTTTTTCATCTTGAGTAATGAAAGGTTAAAAGTAGTGCCTTGAAAGTATTATGAGCTTTATCAATATAAGATTAAAAAGTTAACATTGCACGTGAGTTTGTGAACAAATTATTTTTTAATAATGCAGTGAAATTTAAGTATTTTATTATGTAAAATAAGTTTTAAATTAGTAACTTGACATGAACATTAAATTACATATCCTACAAAATTTCAATAAGGAAGAATGGCTAGGGTCTATATTGTTTGATTTTGATTTTCAAATTTATAATGTTCTATCATATTCAATGACAATTCAATAAGAATTGAATGACTTGGTCTTAAATTTTTTTAACTCTTTCTAGGCAAAGAAGTCAAGCCTAAGCCTCCACGTATGTAACATGTGTGCCAAAATGAATGAATGAATGAATGAAACAAATCTTAAATGCATGCTTTTAATCATTTTATAATTCCATCGCTGAGTATTTTGCTTAAATCTGAGACAAATATTTTCTGTGCACCATGTACCTATCAGGCTAAGTGCTCTTCTCAGAATATACTGTGCTAACATTTCCTCCACCCTTTATTCACTGGAAGTACAAATCAGTACCTTTAATTAACTTCTCATTAGAAATTTTAGTTCACAGTTTGTTTTTTCTCAAAATAACTCTTGTGATGATAATAAAGAACTTCTATTTGTCTGTTTATATTAATTGTCTGCAATTAGATGAAAATTAACATGGCATATTGAAAAACTGAATAATGTGTAAAAGAAATAAGGTTGGCCAAGGTAGGTTTACAGTGTGAGTGCAGGAAACACAGGGTCTATTCTTGTCTTGTTATTTATTAATTGTTGTATTACTTTCCATACAAACCACTGTAAACCACTTTTGCCCACCCCTGTATGCATTAGTACAAGAAATAAATATCTTTATATAATACTCATTATTACTGTGTATATATGTTTTCAGAGCCACAAGTGAAAAAAGAAGAGAAGCTAGGTATGTATATTTTATGTATAGATGTATACTTACATTCCATTTGCAAATTTGTGTCCTAGTGTAAATATTATTCTAAAATTTTATCCTTGCCAAATTTTTGCAAGAAAACAAACACAGTGCATATTTTGGCCTACCTGTTCTTAGGAGAAAAAAAATCTTGAGAAATTTATATAGTACAGAAAAAAATTGACTAATTCAGTTCTGTCCTACAAAACCACTATTTTGCTGCTTTTATTTGCAGATATAGGACATAAATATTCCATCAGAAAAAAATATAGCTGCTCTTCCTTTTCTCTTTTTGTGGGGACTTCTGAGTAAGATAAACATTTCTGAGGACTCTAGTAGGCAGCAGAAACTTTTTTAAGACAAAAAAAAATCAGTCAGATTCTCATAAGAGTTTAAATTTTGGTTCATGTTCCCTAGCTGTTTTAAGTTTGTAGGGCTGCACTAGTAAAATATCACAAACTGGGTGGCTTAAAGCCACAGAAATATAGCTTCTCATAGCTCTGGAAATGAGAAGTCACAAATCAAGGTGTCAACAGGGCTATGCATTTCTTCACACCTGTAGAGAAGAATCAATCCTTGCATCTTCTGGCTTCTGGTGTTCGCCAGCAATCTCTGGTGTTCATTGGCTGGTCAAAAAGCATCACTCCAGTCTTAGTTTCTGTCATCCCATGGATATCTGCTCTTTTTGTGCCTCTGTCTTGTTCCTTTTCTCCTTTTCTCATAAGGATATCAGTCATATTGAATTGAGGACCCACTCTACTGACATATGATAAATTCTTAATTAATTATGTCCACAATGACCCTATTTCCCTATAAGGTCACATTCTGAGGTACTGAAGGTTGGAACTCTAGCATATCTTTTGGGGAGACAAAATTCAGTTCACAGAGGTCCACTCTGTGACCCTCCAATTCATGTCACTCATGTGGTGCAAAGTACGTTCCACAACCCTTAAGTGTTAATCATTTTAGCACCAACTCTAAGTCCAAAATTTTATCAATTCAAAGTCCAAAATCTCACTCTGCAAATCAGTTATGGGTAAATCTCAGGGTCTGATTTTTCCTGCAGAAAATTCCTCTCCATATGTGAACCTATAAAACTAGAAAACAAATTACTGCTTCCAAAATAAAGCAGTGGGACAGAAATAGGATAAACATTTCTATTCTGAAAGGGAGAAATTGGAAAGAAAAAAATGAGTCACAGCTTCCAACTAAACCTAAAGCATAGTGGGAAAATTCCATTAGATTTCAAAGCCTGAGACAATCCTTTTGGCTCAATGCTATGTCCTCTGGACCTGGTAGGGTGTGGCTCTCTTCTCTTGGCCCACCGAGGTGGTAGGCTTGCCTTCTGCTCCTGAGGAGGTCCCATCAACCCAGGTCTGAATATGCTGTTCTCTTTTCAGAGTTATTACTCCTTTATTTCATCCCATCTCTGTCCCTTTCTATCCAGGTTGCATTTCCTCATCTTGTATAGTATTCTCAGAAACATGACCAGGCTTGAGTTTAGTTAATGGGGGCCAAGCCATTGGACAGAAAAGTCCTCCACAGGTCTGTCTTGGTCCTTCTGCTGAGATGGAGAATTGGATCCATTAAGTCCCACATTCATTCTTTGCCCACATTAGCAAAAGTTTGTCCAACTACACCATTGGCCCTATCTCCCTTCACTCTTTTTAGATAGATTGAAAATACTCCAACTCATCGAAGGCTGGTTCCTTTTACTTAACAGTTCATTCCTCAACTTATCTTCCTTTTCACATTTTATTACAAGCAGCAAGGAAAAATTAGGCGACCTTTTGACACTTTGATTGGAAACTTCCTCAGCTAAATATCCATGTTCTTCACTTACAAATTCTACCTTCCAACCCACAGAACAGCACTATTCAGCCAATTTCTCTCCTACTTTATAACAAAGATCACTCTTTCTCCATCATCCAATAACATGTTCCTCCTTTCCTTCTGAGATCTTAGAAGTACATGGAACATTCTTATTTCTAATAATATTTTGTTCATGATGACATATGTATTCTCTAAGGAGACAGAAGCTTCCGTGATAGCTCCCCTCAATTCCTTTTCAATCGTCAGAAGAATAGTCTTTAATGTCAATTTTCTGTCAGGAATCTTTTCCAGGCAATCTAGGCTTTTAATATCAAGTGCCTCAGAAATTTTCCAGCTTTAACCTATTACCCAGCTCACTTCCAGGTACTAAAATTATTAGTTTCCTTGAATGGCTGGAATAAAATACCACAAACTGGGTAGGTTTAAACAATGGAAACTGATTCTCTCATAGTTCTAGAGGCTAGAAGTCCACAACCAAAATGTCATCAGTCACACTTCTTTTGAAGGCTGTAGAGCAGAATATTTTCTTACTTATTCTGGCTTTTTTGTTTGCCAGAAATTCTTGGTGTTTTTTGGCTTGTAGAGGCATCACTTCAATGTCAGCATCCATTAGCACATAACCATCTTCTGCCTCTGTGTGTGTGTTTAGGGCTATGTATCTGATGTTTTTATTTTATCATGTTTTTCCATTACTTTTATTGCCTTTGTACCCTCTTCCACCTCCTCCTGCACCCTCCTCCCTGAAATCACCACATTGTTATCCATGTCCACTTTTTATTTTTTGCTTGACTTCTCCAACTCATAACCGCCTCCCAGAGCTATCAGCCTGCTCTCTATGAGTTTGCCTCTATTTTGCTTGTTAGTTCAGTTCATTCATCAATTCTACATACTAGTGAAATCATATGGTATTTTTCTCTCTCTCATTGGCTTCTTGCACTTTCCAGAATTTCCTCTGGTCCACCCATGCTGTCACAAAGGGTAAAATTTTCTTCTTTTTTTACAGCTGAGTAGTATTCCATTGTGTAAATGTCCCACAGTTGTTTTACTTACTCATCTACTGATGGACACTTGGTCTGCTCTGTTTTCCCCCTTTTTTTTATAAGGACATTAGTGAGATTGCAGTCATACTCCAGTATGACTTCATCTTACCTAAACTAATTACATATGCAGCAATCCTATTACCAAATAAGGTCACATCTGGGGTACAGGGAGGGGGTTAGGACTTCAACACATCTCTTGATGGTACACAATCCAAGACATCACACTGTTTTTCTAAATTTCTAAATCACTAAGTACCCAATCACATCTATTTCAAAGGAACTTCAGCTCTTGTCAAATCATTTATCTTACGTTGACACTGAAACTATTTTCCATATCAATCATCTTGAGAAAAGAGAAAATTCAGGTTAAAATCAATTAGCAGTAGCAAAAACTTAGTACATAGCATGCATGATTCTAAGTACTATGTGTTTAATAGTCCAGTATTTAGAAACTAGCATGAAACTGGAATTATTTTTAGTGCAGCTTTTCAATTATGTTCAACAAAATAATTTCCAAAAATAAATTTGTGCTGTAGTTTGTTTTTTCAGATTTTAAAATTTTCTGCATTTTCTTTTATCTTCAGAGCCACAAGTTAGAAAAGAAACGAAATCAGGTAACATTTCTTTTTATTCTTAAATTGATAGAGCTGATATCTTCATTTAGAACTAAAAGAGACTCACCATCCATCAGTGGAGATTTACACAGTTTCCCAGATCCTCATTATTTTCCTACTCCATTGATCAATATGTATTGGGTTTATAGTACTGGATTAGCTATAATGGGGATATCACATAAGCAAAAATATCAAAAATATGGTTTTAATTAAGCTTCTGCAGAGACTCCAATTTTTAGAAGGCATTTCTTGGGATTCCTCAAAACCAGGTAAGATAATGTTTAATCTGTGACTTTCTTTCTGGTAACACACCAGCATCATAAATTCACAAAGCCATAAACAACTGAGGTTTAAAGGTAAAGAGGATCAGAATTATTATTATTATATATAATTAATAATTATTAAAAACCTGCTATGAGTTAAGGAATAGCATAAAATTTTTATTTTCATCATATAACTATGAGGGACATGAAACATGACAATTGTTACTCATATTTAATATCTGTGGAAACAATTCAATAGAACAAGTTCAGAAATTATTTTTCTGATATTTTTAAGTTAATAGATTTTGTCTATGTCTGATTTACTCAAAATCACAGCTGCTCCCAGTGAAAGATTGCCTCAGACTAACAATCATTGTATTGGGGTGACACTGACCTAAAATCAGGGTGACCTTTCCAAGTATACACTACTATTTAATGTTTATGTCCTAGATCTGGTACCAACTGGCTATTTACCTGAGGCAAGTTACAAAAATCCTCCAGCTCTAGAGAAGTGATTTCTGTGTTACAAAAAATTATACAGCAGTATTCTTCAATATCAACAAGCTCAAGAATCTGAATATATACATAATATATATGTGCACATATATATTATATACATAAAATATTAACCATTTAATTCTTGCCAGGTACTTCTTAGCAACTGATTATATGATTGAATCTAGTTGCTCTTATAAACAATATATTTTTCAATGTAACAAGGCTCATTGATGTCTATCTATTGTTTTCTTATTTTTCTGACTATATTTATTTCCTACAGATGAATATGTATTACCAAATATAAATACTTTGCATATGCCTCTTCCCCTTTATTTTATTTACCAGAAACCTAATACCATTTAAAACTTCTAATTAGTCCTAATATCATTTAAAACTTTTATTTTTTATTATTAAATAGTGTTGTTTTGCAGTGATTTAATTGAATATTATTATTTAGATTTATAAACAAGTTTCTTCTTAGCTTCATCTAAAAAAGCTCAAATATGCAGTATATATGAATAGTATCTATAATACTCATGTAGAATTTATGCAAGACATTTTTGAAGCATTTTTAATAATATGTATTCTCACATTACCCCATGGGACCATTGTTCTCTATTCCAACCATTGCCTAGGCTCCTGATTTCAGGATTAATGCTTTATTACAGCCTGACCTTTGGCTGTCATGGGTGCTTAAATGTAAATAAGAATTCTTAGCACATGGTTTTTATGCAACAAAAATCTTTAAGGTTTTCATGTCAACTAGGATGACAAGTTTTTCTTCATGAGCACAGTTGTTGATGTCTTCTGCTTAACAAATTATTGGCCTAAGTCACAAAGAAAATTCACTGTATGTTAGTTTATAGAGCCAAACACCTGAAAATATTTTCTTTTCATTATTTTTAGAAAAAGACACACTGAAACCAGAAAAGACTGTTTCTCATGGTAAACCAGGTATTTTGCAGGTGGTATTTGTAATATCAAATTGCCTCTAAATGGTCTAGTTTTAGAAGTATAAAGAGCTTAAAGTCAATTATAAAGTTATTAGATAGAATTAATGTTTTGAGTCACCCAGATGCTAGAACATTCGGTTTTAGTCATCCTCACAATGTTTTTTTATACTGAGGACTTGACCAGTCCCAAGTAACTACAGAGCTAGTTTTGCTTCCCATCAGAGATACTAAAAACACAAAGACATCATCACTAGCACTCAGGTGAATGAGGTCTATATATGATTTTTTCTTGTTTTGTTTGGGGCAAGACATCCTTAGAAAACATTTCTAATTCAGATTTACTCATTCAAATGTAACCATCTTAGACTCAAAAAAAAAAAAAAAAAAGAAGAGGAAATCAGCGTTTCACCTCACTTCCTTTCCTCCTTTCTTCCTTACTCCATCTTCATTTCCCTTCCCTTTTTTTTATTTCTGGTCTTACATTTTGGACCAAATATAGGTAAGCCAATGTGTTCTGTTCATAAAGATGAGTACAGAAGTTACCAGGATGAGTTTATTAATTAGTTTTTATTTAAGACAAGGAATTTTGTTTTAATTTAAGTCAATTAAATAACAACTTAATTTTGAGGCAATCCCATACCTTAGATATCCTATAGAATTTTTGTCCTTCATTCCTTGCTGAATTATTTACACAATGTTGTGAACATGTTTTTTCCAGAATCTTTAAAAAGTTAAAAACATATTTTCTCTAAACGTATCTTAGTAAACCCTTTACTTTAAGAATCTGTTTACAATGGGTTTGAGTCAGAATGGTTTTATTTGCTTATGTTTTAAAAAATATGAAGTATCAACAACAGAAACCATAGAAATAAAGAAAGCAGAGCTGGAACGTGGGAAGGGAAGAATAGCTATCTATATCAACATAAGTAAAACCTTAGAAACAATTCTTAAAGAATAATGAAAACCTGTTATTCTCTTCACTGTTCCTGATGTTGGTCATTTTGAAGTGAAATTACAGAGACAATGGGAGATTTTTAGTCTTTGAGTGTATGGCAAATACACTATTTTTCTCACTACACCTTTCTTTTATTTCAGTAATAACATTTATATTCTTTAAATGATGTTTCCCAATAAAGCTTTCCCACTTGAATATTTGACCAGCTGATTACTCAAAAAGTTTAATTTTACGTAGGATCATCATAATTATCTCTCTACTTTAACCCAAAATCTTTGAGTATGTCCATAAAAATGTAGAGAACAGAAGACATCCCATAACATACTGTGTTTGCCCTGCCCCAGCTTTACACCATGAAAAACTTGAGTTCCTGGTCTAATCCTTGGGTTCCCAGGGAGGCATCTTGCATAAAAAAGATTTTAAAAATGCTTTTTCTTATTCTAATGCAACAATGAAAAAGGGATACATGTTTTATAGAGCAATATTTCTATGTAGACAAATACAATGAAATATAATAAAGGCAAGGGATAAGGAGTGTTTGGGTGTGTTAAGGGATGATTTGAATTAGGAAACCTTTGTGGCAACATAGCTGCAAAGGACATCTGCAGATGGACCAGTTTTCTTTGTGCCTCCATCCAATTTAAATGGAAAACATCACCTGCTATCTTAAGGAAACAGCTACATTTTCTCTCAACATTGGTGTTATTTCAAAATAAATACAAAATATCAAGATTGAAATGTTGTTATTTTGTGTTTACACATTTAAAATTTCTACTTGTGATAATACTTTTTCTTATCACAGAAGAAAAAGGTGTGAAGCAGGTAAAAGCTACCCCAATAGAAAAAACAGGTAAATATGTATTTTATATTTTATTCTATGTATCAGCTATTTTTATGTGGGCATACACCCACACATCTTCATTGAAGTTTGTACACCATTAGTGACATCAATCCTAAGATTTTAAATTCTTGTAAATAATTAAAGTTACGCTCAACAGAGACCAACTCTGGAAAACTGGAGTAGCAGCCCTGGCTGGCATAGCTCAGTGGATTGAGTGCAGGCTGTGAACCAAAGCATCGCAGGTTTGATTCCTAGTCAGGGCACATGCCTGGGTTGTAGGCCAAGTCCCCAGTGGGGACCACATGCGAGGCAACCACACATTGATGTTTCTCTCTCTCTCCTTCTCCCTCCCTTCTCCTCTCTAAAAATAAATACATAAAATCTTTAAAAAAAAGAAAAAGAAAACTGGAGTAGCATTTTATTTTTTTAAAGTGTGATTGACCTAAGTTTATATATAATTCATGAGAAAATCTGTGTAATATATTCATAATTATGTGCTCTTAAGTTTTTAATCCTATCCTCAAACTATTTTCTTGAATTTTAAAGACACAAAAACACTGAAATTGCCTACTATTTATGTGTTACATGGAGTAATTTATTCTTATGAGGTCTCTACAGTTAGGTAATTGTATAATTTTTAAAACTTACCCTAAAGAGCCCTGACTGGTGTAATTCAGTGGATTGAGTGCGGGCTGCAAACCAAAGTGTCGCCAGTTCGATTCCCAATCAGGGCACATGCCTGGGTTGTGGGCCAGGTCCCCAGTGGGTGCCACATGAGATGCAACCACACATTGATATTTCTCTCTTTCTCCCTCCCTTTCCCTCTCTTTAAAAATAAATAAATAAAATCTTTTAAAAGAAATGTACCCTAAAGAATGAGCAGCAGAATATGTAATATTAAAGGAACAGCTGTCCATCCTTTATTATTTCATGTGAGAAAAATAAAGAATGGCACAGACTCTTGCAGTTCTACAGGTCTCTTCTGTAAGGATGAACAAAACTGAGTCTCCATTCATACTGACATCTTAAAATCCTGAAAATCCTGAAATGTGATTCTGCGACAGAAAATCCTACCCACCTCAGTTATTTACAGCATCCAATACCTTACAAAAATAATTTCAATGGAAAAGTCTGTGAAGTAATTTCTTTCAACTGAGATAATCATTATAATAAAGGTTTAAATACAGTTTCTCAGAGGGAAATATAATAGAATAGAGGAAAGAACTATTTAAAGAAATTATAGACTATTATTACAAAAGAAGGAAAAATCCATAAGGCCCTTTCAAATTACCTCTTATGGTAATTATACTCTATTCAAACCATTTCCCAGGCTCATTATTTCAGTTAATGCAGCCCTAACTTTTACCCTAAGGTGTTAATATGGCCCCATATGTATCTCAATTAGTTCTGTGGGTTTTTGAGGATTATGAAGAAAGCAGCTCCACGTACAATATTTATGTACCAAATGCATCAATTGTTTAAAACTTTACATACATTTCATGTGTCTTAATTTTTCACTAATAATGCGATTAACCTATTTGTTGACAGTGAAATAATAGGGCTCATTGAAAATGGATTAAATATAGGATAAAAAGAAAATCTAAAAACTAAGAAAGTTAAGTATAAATACTAGAGTTATTTTTCCATGGTTTATACTCATCAATATGACATTTATCTTTCTCCATTCTCCACAGTCAAGACTAAACCAGCAAGTAAGAGACAAAAATAATAAACCTGAATAGTATTGCTTGGTCATTTAACTTTAATAATGTGCTTTTCTTTAAACTGTTATATTTAGCCTTGCTTAAGAATAAAATACCTATATAGGTGATAAAGATATGTTATTGCTATGGCTTTGATTTGACATCCCTTTCTCTCACTACTATTAATAGTTAACTATAATTATACAGATGAAATATCTAGAAGTTGTTTTATTATTATTAATATTAAAACAGTGAGTACATTTTAGCTATAAAATAACACTAAGAAATTAAGGCAAATGAGAATCTTTTAAACAACATATTAAATAATGAAAGTAAGAAATTATATGCAATTGTTAGTTTTGTGAACCATATACTGTTTTAATTTAAGAAGCATTAATTATATTGTAGTATATTTGTTGATATTTAGAAATCCATAAAATTACAAACATTTTATGATTAGTTATTAAAATCATGGAATTTTCTCATTAGTGTAGACTTTAAAGATCAGCCATTTTATTGTTCAGAAGTGATACAGGGGTTATTACAGTCGTTCATAGTTTAAAAGCTGGCTACAGTGCTCAGGAAGGCATGAATATTTGCCCATTGTCACAAAGGTAATAAATGTGTCCAAAATTGTGGCAAAATTGTGATGATGGTTCTTGAATGATATATTTGTGGAATGGAAGCTTTGATGAAGGTATGAGTAGCATCTGTTAGTAAAATATTCCTTGACTCCTATATAAAAATGCATCAACAAGGGTCAAAGCTGAATTTGGTGAGACCAGTTCGAAGGCTGTACAAGTTATTCAGGAGATGTGCTACAACCGTATGGAGCCCAAACAGTCCTATCCTAGAACTTGTTGCATATATTTTAAAAAACATTTAATATTATTATTATTATAATTTATTATGCTATTTTATTGCTATTACTAGGACAGTTTAATAACTTGAATGTTAACTTTTCATTTTCTTACATGTTGCAAGTCTATTTAATATTAACATTTATGCCAACTAAGTTCATAGAATTTCATTCTTGAATTCTGTCAATCCCGAATTCACATATATCCAATTTAGTCTTATGAGACCCTGGGTCCCACCTCAGTCCCCGTCCCTTACTGTTAGTGTACCATGTTGGGGAAGAATAGTAGTACTTTTAGAAAATCTCCTAATTCAGGAGTGAGATGAGCAAACGATTGGTAAATATTAATAACAGCTCAGAAGGACTATCCCTGGAATTGAGCAGAAAGAATCAATGCTTGGCAAAGATCGCTATTTCCAAATATTCTCTGCTCTATTCACAATAGGCTACCCTACATGGCTTCATTTGGAATTCCACTTTTGATGTAAGAGAGAGATCTCCTAATTTTTTTAATTCAAATATTTTTCAGAAGTCTAGCAGATATATCAATTTTACTTTTTGATGCCATTTGTCATGTACTAGACTTAGTTTATATTCATCGATGAGAATTATAACTATACCTGGAAAGACAGTGTATTTGGTCCAGAAAAATAAAAATACAAATGTGGTACTTTCTGGAATAGGTCTTATTTAGGGTAATTTTTCAATAAGAAACAAATGTCCAGTACCAAACTGCTTCTGAACCAGCAAGAAGAGAACTGGAAGGAGTCAAGAGGTAAAAAGGAAATTTGTAGTATGCAAAAGCAAATGTCCCCAAGTAACGAGTCAAGAAAGAAAGAAAAGTCCTCTTGTTATTCCCCTCTTTGTCATATTCTACCTTTTTTTTTTCTAATCACCTAACCCCAAGCTGGCTAATACCTTCATATATGTCTTACAAGATGCCCTTAGAATGAACCTGACCTTGTTTTTAATGTGTTTCTATGGCACTCTGCTTTCTGTTTTCCAAGTTACATGCAAATGACTTTGGGGGCATGCTTCCCATATAAATGAAAATAGCCTGCATGTATATTAGTAAGAAAAACTTGCTACATAAATACTCCATGGATTGCCAGTTAATTTTGATTTCTCTCTCCTTAGAAAAACTTGAACATCAAGAAAAAGAATCTCTACTTACAAAAACAGGTTTTTTGCTTTTATTGTTTACATTGTCTTAATTCACTACTTTTATTAAATTTGAAAATTAAAGAAAAGCATAAAAGTGCTTTTCAATTTTTATTTTCTGGGAGTGCTTAGTCTTGTGGTTTGTGGTAAAATCTAGTTTATATGACATAGGCCTGTAGTATTGTTGACAATTAAACTTTTGTTAAATATTATGATCAATATGTATGAATTCCCAAACATACGAATTTTTCCTATTATACCAATTCCCACTCCAAAAATATCTAATAATATTGAATAGGTAATCATTGCTAATTCTTAATGTATTCTTCTAGCAGTATGTATAAATATATAAACATATACATACATAAAAATAATAGATGTTCCCGCTTTTTTTATATAAATCATGGCATAGTATAAATAGCACTTTCCCTGGATTTTTCTATTTAAGAATGTATTTTGAAGGTTTCCCTTAATGATATACAGTAATACATATATCTCCTTTTATAGTTTTGTAAGTTTAACTTTAGGTAAAACTTCTTAAAGTAAAAATTTTCAATAAAATGTAATTTTTATAGATATTTTTAACTGTTCTCTAAAAAAGTTGTATTGATCTACTCTTAATGAAATAACTTGTCGTAATTTTGAATGATTCTAATTCTTCACAATCATGGACAAATGTTGGCTATTTTATTGAATAATTAAGTCTTGTGGTGTAAGACTGAGTAATTAATGCTTTAGTTAATAACTTCAAAAGACAAGTTATAATGGAGAGAGATCATGTATTTAGATGGTATAACTTTGTGTTTTTACCTACTATTCATTTATTCTTCCTCAGATTTTATAAAGTAAACATCTTCATTCAAAAACTAGATTAGAAGAGTTTAAATAGTTAATATTAATTAATATAATATATATTCTGTAAGGATAGTCACAAAACATACATTTTATGCTATTCAGAAATGGTAAAGAGTTCAAATTATCATGAGCATTCATATTGCATGAAACCAAATATGAGGCTTTACAAGAATAAGGAGCCCATGAAGAATCTATGTTTTGAAGGTTTACAACTTCTCCTTTGGAAAATGTATGGGAATATGACTTAAAAATCACTCAAAATACATGCATTACTTAGTGTTCATTTTAATTATGTTTGGCCTTTGCCTACCTGAACTGGAGCAAACAGAAATAGGAAATAAAAGTGACTGACATTTTATCTATAGATAGAAAATTATTGCTAATTTTCTTTTCCTTCCTTTTTTAGAGAAATCAAAACCAACTCTAAGTAAGTGTACTATTTTAGAATTTTAATAACTTGTTCTTTGATTATTTTAATAACTTGTTTTTTAATTATTTTAAATATAAAATTTATTTATATTGTATGTGCATTTAAAAGGTACAGTATGTCTATTAATGCAATAACCATTATGCCATTAACCATGCTAATAACTCTGATTGAAAAAGAATAGTGTGTGTATTATATTTATTAATTCTTGAATGTTTATTTATTAAGTATCTATTAGATACATTATACCATATCAGATATATGAAAAATGCCTAAAATAATTTTTTGTTTTCAGACCTGTGAAATTAATACATTCAACACAATAACTAACACCTGCAGAAAATATAAAAACAGTTACATCTCTCTTTTGTATACTTCAGGTTGTTTATTAGGATGTATTGAGTAAGCACAGCATAGAGTTCCCTTTAACAGTCACTACTGGGTTAAGAAAAATACAGAACACATAATGCCTTCAATTATTTCATTTTAACACATTAGCTTTTTATTTTCTTATTTTTGTCAAAAGTGAAATGGGAATTGTTTTAATATTTCAGAATATGGTTTTATTTTGATGGTTCATACAGTAAAATAAAACAATTTATGAATTTTTTAAATTTTATGAATGTTATTCAATTTTACAAAAATGAAATGTTTATTTAATACTGTGAAATTATGATCCACACTGTACCCTGGGGTAAAATTATGTACATTTCAATCAAGAGTATATCTAGAATTTGTATCTGAAGTTTGTAAAAATGGCAAGGACTAACCTGGTTCCTTGAGGGTGTTATGACATATTCTTATAAATGCAGTTACAGTTTTCTTCAGAATAGATTACTATACCAATGTAAAACATAAATGTTTCCTTTGACTTCGAGAAAATCCCTAGTCTACAAAGTTTGCATTACTGTTACTAATGTGAAAAGTGTAATAAAAATTAAGGATTAAAAGTCAAAACTAGAATGCTAATGTAAAATACAATCATTTACAAATACTGTTTTATTTGTGAAATGTTATTCATTTTCTATCTTAACTATTGTAAAGTATTTTAATCAATTTTCCTTGAATTTTGAAAATAGCTTCCCAAAAAGATATATAGGATTGAAATTAAATGTATCAGGTTCTCTTTTCAGCTGATTTGTGAGGAAAGATATATTATCAAAAACCTGACATGTTATTTTTTAAATATTATTAGGCTATAAATCTACTAAAGGAACAAAAGACTGATGCTACATTGCCGTTGGCTAAGGACAAATAGCATTTTACATCTTGTCTCATTATTCCAACTGCAGTCACCATGAGTTGAGTTTATTTATGTGATGTTTTTCAATCTCATTCCACAATCCCACTGTTGCACTTAGTAAGTCATATATGAAGTTACTTTATAAATACATTCAATGAACACATGCATTCATGGATACGTGAAGGTCAAGTTTAATCACTGTTTATATAACAAAGTTTACATAATGGAGATTTATAATGTCCAATTATTTATAATTAAGAAAACCAACCAAAGGACTTAGAATTGATTAATTCTGACATATGTGAATAGACTGCTTAACAGTGTTCGTAAAATTGCTCTATTTTCAAAATAGATTTCCAGTTACAGTTTTCAGAAATAGTAGTTATCAGTATGCTCTGTTTTCTATTTTGAGTATAGGTCTCTATTGTCATTACTATTAGAATTCAATCAGAAATATGTGCAGCTGATGCTCAATTGTCTGCTATATAAATGAAAAATATTCTTTCCTTTATTTTTCTTCCTTTTTCCCTATCGTTTATTTTTCTTTTCTAAAGCAGAAACATCAGAAGTCAGAGAATCAGGTAAATAGTTCCTTTTCCAGGGGAGGTAACACGCGTCTGTGGAAATAGTATGTAAATTTGAACCTCTATCTAACTGTGTGATGTTTGAGAAAATTCCTTAGCTGCCCAGATTCCCAGTGTCCTCATCTATAGAACAGGCATAGTGACTTCCCCAAAGGCTTGTTCTAAGTATTAAATAAAATAACACATGCAGTATTCCCATTACACATTTGGTTGTCACACATTAAATATTCGTTTCTATCTCATTCCTGTCTGAGTGTGCAAGTAGTCTCATTTGTAATTCTATTGATCTCATGTGTGTGCTGGGAGGAGTGTTTTATTTTGTACTATTTCCTCTTGCTGATTACTGTAGCATGTATACCTAAAATGGCAGGACACTTTTAGACATGAAATTATTAATAATCTAGACATATAATGATCAATAATATTAAGGAGTAAAATTTAGAAAAAGAGAGCAAACCAAATTTATAGAAAGATAGAGGAGCACAAATTACATATTGGTACTTTCTCCAAAATATTGTTTAATATCTTTTAAGATAACCAGCAAGAAAAATGAGAAGAAACCAGTTACTGAGAATACATATGGCCATATTCCTTTCCATTATTAGTTCATTTAAACCTTCCACACAGGATCAGTTATCATGTGCAGTTTAAAGATGATGTAAAAGTAGATGAAAGGAAGTCTATCATCTCAGTGTTTACATGGTAGAGAGAGGAATTGGCTCCAAGTCAGTATGATGCCAAAGACTTACCAGTTAAGCCTCTTCCATCATATTTTATTCTCCTATTACACTGTGAAAAACACAAGGGGAAGCTTTCTATCAGTCAAGGCAGGCCAAAGATAAAATGTACACCACTTCATTCCCAAAGCTTAAATCTATGACTAGAGGGCTGTGCAAGGAAATCAGACCTTGCATGGATATACCCTTCTGATCCTATTCTGAGAGTACGTCATTTCTAGGATCTTTATATTATGAATACAGAGTAACAAAAACTTTTTATATATGAAAGCACAAGTCTAACCCAGAACTATTTGAAAGTATAGGCACATTTCTATTCATTCCTTCATTCAACAGTTTGTTATACCTCAGTAAATGTTTGAATCTTTTCTAAGTTCCTGTCTTTTTAGCTAACCCTAGAATTTTTAGAGAAAAAATAATAACACATCAGCCTTACTGAAGTTTTTTTCTGAATTACTTTGTTTTGCAATTTTATATATGAGATATGTTGCTGTAATATCACTGAAAACATAAGTATCGCAAGTAAAAATGTTTTTTAAAACAATTTCTATTGGCATTAACTTAATGTTTATAAATTTGTAGCTCTTAGAAACATCAGATTTATGTCTATTTTAGAAACTCTACAAGTCTCAAAGTAAACCATGTAATGCAGATTCCTTTTGAAAATATTTTCAAGCCTAGGTTTTTATATTAGACTAATGTTGGTAGAATGTAGATGTACCAATCCTCTTCTTTTTCAAGAAGTTAGAATGCTTGCTACAGTATTTGAGACAATCATCTCACTTTATATCATTGCCCTACACAATGCAGTTTAATGAAAAACCATATTACTTTGAAGAATTATAATCTCTCATTGAAACTAATAAATAATTATGAAAAATTAAAATGATTTTGCATATTGCTTTTTAAGATTTGATTTTATAGTCCCATTGATAATTATTTGTCTTTATTCACCTTTGAAAGGAAACTAATTCTCAATGTTGTATTTTTACAAAATTCGGAAACTTTCAAGCAAATATTTAGATTAATCACATCATATGAGGTAATTATTTACAAATTAGGTATAATTATAATTGAACCAACACACTTAATTTAAAAAAGATCCTGCTGATTTTAGTGTGTGTAGAAAGCATAAATATGTTGTGACACCTGCAATGATTAATAGCTTTTTTTTATATAACTCATAAAAGCAATTAAGATATTCAAAGACCCCTGTTATCAGGCAATAGAGAGCAATATTTCTTCATTAACTCTTAGACAATAAGGAAAAAGTCAAAAGATATTAAAAACTTTTATATACTTCCTTGATGTATAATGCTTTGCATTTGTCATTTCTCTGAGTTAAACAGAACTTGTTTTTTGTTTTTTGCTTTAAACAGAAAAACCTGCAAGAGTATCAGGCAAGTACTGCTTGTATTGATGATAAATTCTCTTTGGTGCATAGTATGAATTTCAAATGGAAACTCATAAAATATTTATATTTTTAATGTATTTAGAGATTGAGTCATTTTATATTAAATCCTTTCACAAAAATTTGCTAATTTTTAAGCTTACTTATGTTGAAACTTAAAAAAAATGACATTATTTAAAATGACAATTATTTAAGGTATTTCTTGTAACAGAAATACCTTATCATGTCCTTGAGTCTGAAGATTAAAGTGACTTGCATTCAAATAGGTGAATCTTTTCAGTGATTGAAGTAGAATGAAGAAAAAATTAATGTGTTTCTACTTTAAAACTTTAATCACTAAAAATCTGCCATAGAGCACATATGGTCAAGTAATTGTTTTATTTTGGGTTGTTTTATTTCCTTCATTAACTTAAATATAATTGTATATCTGAGAATAGCATAGTTAGGAACAGATCTAATCTTGTATAGCATAAACAGACAAAGCTCTCAGAAAACACTCTCTAAAATATCAATATCTACGTACCGAGAGTGGTTCTAAATACACAAGATACAACTGTAAATTTTTCAATAAGTTCACAAAATTTCAGGAAATAGTATTTTTATTCCCATGTCTCCAGATTAGGCACATAAATCATTTTAAATCAGTGTTGTTTAATGTAATATCATGTGAGCTACACAAGTAATATAAAATTTTCTAGTTGACATTAAAAATGTAAAGAGAAAATAATTTTAATAATGCTGTTTAACTATACATACAAATACTATGAAAATATGTATTCAATGTAGAAAAACATTGATAGTTTACATTATTATTTATATTGAACCTTTGAAATTGTGTGTGCATTTTCTGTTTATAGCACATTTCAGTTTCTACTGGTCACATTTCAGTTCCCCAAGCCACATATATCACTCAAAGTTCTTTGGTAGAAAAAGGAAACCCCACATGGACTAGCTTCAGGAGTTTTTAAGGAGATAATAAAAGGGTACAGAATTGCTTCACTAAGGCAAGGGCAAAACTTAGAACTGATCCTCAGGAAAGCCCTCTGAAACACCCTTCACCTACAGCCAATGGTGGTCAGGGCACACTTCATGAAGGAAGGGATTCTGGAATTTGTACTTTGAAGAAACGCTAGGATTGGATAACTGGAAAAAGATAAAAGTGGGTGTAAAGAAAACTTACTTCTGTGTGTTTTGTTGTTACTCTCACACTACTACCACACTCCCACACTTTTGACACCTGATGTGTGAATTCTTCTCCTACATCAAGTAATTCTTTCTGACACCAGCCAGTTGTCCTACAATTCAGTGAAATTCTGACATTAACTAGATTTGGTTCACATCTCATGGATTAAAGGGCTCAGCCCCATGAGACATCCCATTCCCCATATGAGATTTCCGTTGCAGGGAGTTGGCCCCCAGGTTATCCATAACTTCTTTCTGACGTGGCTACCAGTAGAAGGTTCCTGCAACCTCTTGCCTGGAATTTAATTATTTGCTAGCACAGCTCACAAAACTCAGAAAAACTTATGTTACCAGTTTATTGCATAATAAAGATATGGTCAAAGACATAGATGAACAGCCATACAAAGAGATATATAAGGCAAGGCCCAGAAGGGTCCCAAGGGCAGGAGCTTCTGTGCCTGTAGAGTTGGGGTGCACCACCTTCTATGTAATTGTGTTCACCAATCCAGAAGTTCCTCGAACCCCACACTTTTGCCATTTTATGGAGGCTTCAGCACATTGGCATGATTAATCATTAACTCGATCTCTAGCCCTTCTTCCCTTCTTAAGTGACTGGGCTGGAAGTTCCAAGCTTCTTATCATGGCTTGATCCTTCTGATGACAACCCTTCCTCCAGGAACATTTGCCTCATTAGAACAAAAGACTTTCCTGTCACCCAGAATATTCCAAGGAATTTAAGAGGTCTATGCCAGAAACTGGGGGCAGAGACCAGTATGTGTGTTTCCCATTATTTCACAGTAGGTGGTTGAGAAAGCATAGTACACAGAGGCAATCAAAAACAAAGAAGAAAGTTGGCTGGAGTTGGAGTTCAGGGCTAGTGTTCGAAAGCAGTGGGATGTGTGGAGGAGGGTGAAGAGGGAAAAAACTGGTACAACTGTAATAGAATAACAATAAAAATGATTTAATTAAAAAAATAAAGCAGTGGGAGGTAATGACATGGAGGTAAAACTATGAGGTGGAGAACCTGCAGGCCAAAAGATTTAGATTTAACAGCTCCAGAAAGCTGTGGTTTACTTTCTTGACTTTGTAAAATATGAAAAAAAATTTGGGAAGCCTATATTCACAGGAATAGTAGTAGTAGAAGTAATTAAGGGTAAAAGTTTTAATAGAAAAAAGAAAGATATGAGGAAAAATACATATTGTTCTTATAGATCATATGAAATGTCCAGGAATATTATGAAACAATGCATTTTATAGGTAGGTTTCTGAATGTATGAAGGTTATATTCTCTGTAGCATATATTTTTTACAATGCTTCTTTAAGGGTAATCATAGAAATTACTTTTGGTAGTTATCAAATAGAATATAATAGAGATTATTTATTGATTGATTGATTGTTGTTCAAGTACAGTTGTCTGCCTTTTACCATTGTTTTCTGAATCTCTTTCCAATATTATATACATGTATAAATGTGGCAGTTGTTAGATTTCTTATTTATTTTTGCTCACTTATTTGTCTTTTACTAAAGAAGCTTCACAAAATAGCCCCTGCTTTGAAGCCATTGATTCCTTCTACTCACATTTTTAAACTATACTCTAGTGCCAGCATTTCTTGTTGGATGGGACCAGATCCTTTGCCTCCGATGGGTCATTTTCTCTGCTTTGATGCTGGATTCACAGAGACAGACCATCCTCTATTCCCATATTAGATTTTTTGATCAGGAAAGTTTTGTGTTAACATGTGGAAAATGACACATTGTAAAACAGAATAATTATTTCTTTTTCAGTTCTAATGGTTCACTCTGACTGAGATGCCTGAAACTATCCAGTACACTGGATTCTCAAATATCTAGGTTTTTATTGTAAACATAAGGAAAGATGCTAATGAGAATCAGCAATGCACTAATATCTCCCTGTAACACCAGTGAAAGTGACATTGCAAAATCAATTTTTTAATTTATTTTAACCTTAATTTTATTCTTTTTCCATTAACATTTAGTCCCCCTATACCTCTCTTTTCCTAGCAATTACCACACTGTTGTGTATGTCCATGATTCCTTTTTGAATTTTCACCGAATTTTCCAATCCTAACCTCCCCACCTCCAACTAGCATCATTCTTCTCTCCACCTATGAGTCTGTCCTCATTTTTCACTACCTTCCACATATGAGTGAAATCATATGTTATTTGCCTTTCTCTAACTGGCTTATTTCACTTAGCATAATGTTCTCCAAATACATCTACACTGTTGCAAAGGGTAAATTTTAATGGCCATATAGTATTCCACTGTGTAAATATTCCATAATTGTTTTCATCTCCTGATGGACACTTAGGCTGCTTCCGCATCTTGGCAATTGTTAATAATGCTGCAATGAACATAGGGATGCTTATGTTCTTCCTAATTGGTGTTGTTGGGTTCTTTTGGATATATTCCCAGAAGTGGGATTGCTGGGTCAAAAGGCAGATTTTTTTTTAATTTTTTGAGGTAACGCCATATTGCTTCCACAGTGGGTGCACCAGACTGCATTCCCAACAACAGTGCGAAAGGGTTCACTTTTTTCCATATCTTCACCAGCACTTGTTGTTTGTTAATTGATGAAATTCATTCTGACAGGTGTGAGATAGTATTTCATTGTGGTTTTGTTTCGCATTTCTCTGATGATTAGTGATGTTGAGCATCTTTTTCATATGTCTATTGGCCTTCCATATGTCCTCTTTAGAGAAGTGTCTATTCAGGTCCTTTGTCCATATTTTAATTGGGTTGCTTGTTTTTTGGGTGTTGACTTTTGTCAGTACTTTATAAATTTTGGATATTAACTCCTTATCAGATGTATTGGCGAATATATTTTCCCATTCTGTGCACTGTCTTTTTATTTTGTTGATAATTTCCTTTGCTGTGCAAAAACATTTTAGCTTGAATACTTTCCTTCCTTCTACCTACTTTGGGCTTTGTTTGTTGTTCTTTTTCAAGTTCCTGTAGTGTAAAGTTAGATTGTTTATTTGAGCTTTTTCTTGTTTCTTGAGCTAGACCTGTAATGTTATGAATTTTCCTCTAGGATTTTTTTCCTATTGTCTCACAGATTTTGGATTGTTGTGTCTTCATTTTCATTTGTTTCAAGGTATCTTTGATTTTTTCCTGATCTCGTTGACCCATTCATTGTTTAATAACATGTTATTGAGCTACCATGTTTTTCCTTGTTTTTCAATGTTCTTCTTGTGATTGATTTCTAGTTTCATAGCATTACAATCAGACAAGATGCTTGATGTAATTTCAGTCTTCTTAAATTCATTGAGACTTGTTTTGTATCCTATATGTGGTCTTAGAAAACATTCCATGTGTACTTGAAAAGTATGTGTATTCTGCTGCTTTGGGGTGAAATGCTCTGGGGATATCAGTTAAATCCATTTGATCTAATGTGTCATTCAAAGCCACTGTCTCCTTGTTGGTTTTCTGCCTGGACAATCTGGCAACTGAAGTCAATGAGGTGTTAAAATCCCCAACTATTACTGTACTTCTGTCAGTCTTTCCCTTTATGTCTATGAAGATCTGCTTTATGTATTTATGTGCTCCTATGTTTGTGCAGAAATGTTTACTGGGGTTATATCCTCTTGTTAGATTGTTCCCATTATCTTTATATAGTGTCCTTCTTTGTTTCTTACCATTGCCTTGGTTTAAAGTCTGTTTTGTTGGATATAAGTACTGTTAGCCCAGCTTGTTTTCTTTTCCATTTGCATGAAATATCTTTTCCCATCCTTTTATTTTTAGTCTGTGTGTCTCTCCACCTGAGATGGGTCTCTTGGAGGCATCAAGTTTAGAGTAATGGTAATAAGGATACTCAACAGCATGAAAAAAGATATAGAAAGCATACAAGCAGACAAGTCAGAAATAAAAAAATGCAATATCTGAAATGATACACTGAAAGTAATGAATAGTAGGTTAGATGAAGCAGATGACTGAATCAATGATTTGGAAGATGAGGTAGAAAAGAATCACCCAGGCAGAGCAGCAAAAACAAAAAAAGAATTTTTGAAAATGAGGACAGCTTAAGAAACATTTTGGACAACATGAAGTGTAACAACATCAATGTCATGGGAATATCAGAAGAAGAAGACAGTGAGCAAGAGATTGAGAATCTACTTGAAGAAATAATTACCAAAAACTTCCTTAATCTGGTGAAGGAAAAAGATACACAAGTCCAGGAATCTCAGAGAGTCCCAAACAAGTTGGACCCAAGGAGGGCTACACCAAAACATATCATAATTAAAATGACAAGGCTTAAAACAAGGAGAGAATCATAAAACCCACAAGAGAAAAGCAGTTAGTTACCTACAAGGGAGCACCAATTAGATGGACATCTGATTACTCAACACAAGCATTTCAGGCCTGAAGGGAGTGGCAAGAAATATTCAAGGTGATGAAAAACAAGGACCTAAAACCAAGACTAGTTTACTCACTAAGGCTATTATTTAAAATCGAAGGAGAAATGAGATTCCTAGAGGAAACAAAAAGCTAAAGAATTTGTGAACACCAAATCAGTACTGCAACAAATGTTAAAAGGGTTTGCTTTAAGAAGAAAAAGAGAAAGAAAAAATAGAAGAAAACAGTCCAACAGTAAAATGGCACTATATACATATCTATCAATGATCACCTGAAATGTAAATGGCTCAAATGTTCCAACCAAAAGAAAGAGGGTAGCTGAATGTATAAGAAAGCAAAAGCAAACGTTTGATGACTCGTAGACTATTATGGTTTAATCAATGCTTGTTTTGTGGGTTTCTTTTTTAAAGAATGTAACTTTCTAATTGCTAAATATTTATTTAATTTTTACTCTGCATCTGTTTTCTTTGTAGATGTGGTAAAATATAAGGAATAATTTGCTTTCCATAGAGTTTAGAGAAACACATCAAGGGGTATTATATTATATTATATTATATTTAAGACCTATTACCTTAAAAATTAGAAAAAAATAAATACATCATTGCATTTCAAATGGACCATTTCCTCCTGATATTATTTTAGGACTTTTGACATCTTTTTCCCTGAAAAACAAATAACTGTATGTCTTAAAACTTTACTCTCCAGGAACTTTTCCAAGAGAAAAAAAATGAAATAAAACAAAGAAATGTAAAAATACATTAACTGGCAGATGGTGCCAAGGGAAGACCTGCATCTGGAGGAGCTTAGGGCTCTTGACGGGAGCAGAGACATTGATAATCAATTTATAACAATGGGTGCTGGGGTTTCAAGACAAAAACATTTTATAAGAATCCATGATTTTTTTGTTCTTATTGCTGGTAGTGAACATGTAAGTAAAGTTAGGCTATCTTTCCCCTCAAAGTGAGTATTTAAAAGGTGTAATATAGTAAGAACATTCCTTGAGATAATTCTATTGGGAATTTAACTTTGTCACCTTGTTCTGTCACATTGTTCTTGATTATAAATAGTGAGTATTTTGCCAAAACTATCTGCACAGACAAGTTTGGGATTATTATAAAGTCCCTGAGACCTAATTTTGATTTCAAAGATAGTGAATTTAATTTTATAAGTCCACATTGATAAAACTTTATCTCTTCTTGAAGTTAATTAGTTTTTAATAAAACTTCAAACAACCCCAGCAGAGGACTAGGCAGGATTTCCATTTTTTAGATAATTTCATTTATAGTTTACACCTGGGATTTGCTTTTTATAGCTTTCTAACTTTTAAAATGTTCATTCATTTTTTTGGTTCTGCATTATTAAACTAATATAAATATGGAAAATTAATAAGTTTGCAACAATATTAGATATCAGAAGTAAGCTACCTTGGAAATGTGTCTGCAAATTTAAATAAGCACAAGATAAAATTGAACAAGGACTCTGTAAATATAAAAGTTATTAGTATTTTTCTTAATTGACGTGTCTGTGTTTCTTAGGCTAAAGACTCATTTTAAAAGAATATAATTACATGTAACTAAACTATACTTTTGTCATCATAAAAGCATAACCTATTTTTATTGATATACATACCTGCATTGAAAATTTTCAAGGATTTTAGAAAGCCAGTATTTCCAAACAAGTATGTAATTCCCATTTGAAAGAATATTTTACTTTTTTAGACAATCATGTGACTATTAATGGGTCAGTGTGTTATAAAATGATAACATGGCCAAAAGAATTAATTTTCTTAAATTCTCATTACATGGAATATAGAAATTATTATATAAAGATAATAAATTCACTATTTCTTCAGCTCTATGTAATATTATTTAACTTGTCCAATGTTTATTGTAATAGTTACTTTTAAATCTTACTGGTTATTTTCACAATCTTCTTTTGCTTGTCCTAATTTATTAATTCATATTTTATTTCTTAAAACATTTCATATATATTTAAAATTTTGAGTAAAAAATTTCAATATGTGAAGTTCTTTGTGATATAAATTTGTTGCTTTGTTATTTCTTCAGACTCACTCATAATGACCTTTTTCCTTCTGTGATCGAAACTTTGAATTTGACTTTATATTTTTACCTTTCCCTTACTACATCTGACCGTATCTTTCTTTGTCTCTACTGCCCTCGTCCCACTCAACTTTTATTCCACAACTCCCAGTTCCTCACCAGTTGTGGGGTGCTGTCCTGGGAAAGAGCCTGGCTCATCATTTTCCAGAGTCATAGGGTCGCCCCTGGCACCATCACTCAGACACCATGGTGGACCGCCATGATCAACTGTTGCTGGACTGGGCAAAATCCCTTCCACTCTCAGCTGACAATTTCCAGTTGGCATGACTCAACTTTCAGAAAATATCTATTGTGTATTTGGTTGTTCCTTGTTCTCCAGCCTCTCAGATTTCTCATTGCTTTCCCAGTTCTTTCTTTAGAAACACTGATACCTGGTATGTTTTTGACTCTTTGTCTCAATCCACATGTATTTTAAACTTCATTCCATTTTGATATAGATATTATCCATGAGTTTTGCTCTCTGTTTAGGGGATATTTGGAGGAGATTTAAATAGTATATTGCTATATGTTCTCAGATTCCCTTGGGACAGTTTTATTTTTATCCCACCGTCACTGACATAACCAGGGATATCTTCATCTCAACTTTGCTCCTTGCACATGTAGTGCCTGAATTCCAGTTTTCATATGGGCACTTGTCTGCAGGTTGACTTCAACTTTCATGTAACAAGAAGGCCTTTCCCACTTTGGGGCAGAAGGAGAGATTCCACAGATTTCCTTCACCTCTGAGCCCAGCACCGCTACCACGGTCTGACGGCACCGTTGTTATCTGTCCTATTATCAGAAGTTTGAGTGTCCAAGAGTGATTTTGTAATGTTACCCACAAATCTTATTTTAACCAAGGTACATACTTTCTTTTGTAAGTGAAAAAGTAAACTCTCTGATGTCCTACTTCCAGGCAATTGTATCAACCTACATTTGTTATTAAAACTTTAGGCAGTCTTTCATAATAGAATCCTAAATTTAACCTTCTTTAAAACAAAACCACTCTCAGTTAACACATATATGCACAAACCTTCGAAAAAGGAAAATGTGCCTTTTTGTAGAATACTAATTCAATGTTATTTCAGGAGATGATACATATGCCAATTTAAAATGTCTGATTTTATTTGTTTTGTTGGAGGTTCTTTGCTGGGGTGGAATATTGGTGAAGATCACTTGCTAGAAGAGAATGTTGATGAATACTAACACCAGTGTAGTTTTTATTAACAACAAATTGGCACCAAATTAATAGTAGACACACAAAAGATATTATAGGGTGGCATCAGATAGGGACACTGGCTTCAGAAGGACTGGGTTCTAATCATGACTTAAAAGCTATGTAAACTTGGGATTTTACTAAACTTTCTGTGCTTAGTAGCCTTATTTTTTAAATGTGGGTAATAATAATTAGAAATTTGGGAAAGCCCTGGCTCTGTGGCTCAGTGCATGGAGCGCTGGCCTGCGGACTGAAAGGTCACCAGTCTGATTCCCAGTCAGAGTGCATGCCTAGGTTGTGAGCCATGTCCCCAATCGGGGGTGTGTAAGAGGCAACTGATTTATGTTTCTCTCCCACAAGTTTCTCTCCCTCTCTTTCTCCCTCCTTTCCCCTCTCTCTAAAATAAAAACATAAATAAAATCTTTAAAAAAGAAATTTGGGGTAGGTTAAGTAAGATAAAATAAAATGTGCATAAATAATGATTGGTGCATAATTAGTGATTATTAATTGGCACTTGTGAGAATAATGATGATAGTGATGGTGATGGTGATGATTATGGCATAATACTGGGTTACTTCCCTAGTCAAGAACATGTTTTTCTTATTAAGCTTTTGTGTCAAAATAAATAAAACCATAAAATAAAATCATAATAAGAACATCTCATTTATTTTAAGATAGACTTAAAACCCTCCTACTTTTTGAATTAAGAGTGAATAAATCATGGAGATTTAGTTACAGAAGAAAATAAAATGAAGCGGTTACTTTTGACTGAAATCTGTTGAATAAAACCCCATCTGATCACTCCCTTTGCTAGCACCTAGAGAAAGTCTGTATAAAAGGTGCATTAGGTGGAAAGTTTGTCACTGCTCATTATTAGTCTTTGGAAAGCAGTAATGTATCCTCATTCATCTATTGGTGATGCTAAGTTGCTCTGACATTGCCCTTAAGACAGTTGTGTCTTATCCACAGAGTGACAGGACAAGCACATGTTTGTTGAATACCATTGGCTTCACTGTGTGCAAAATTCCAAATTTAAACTGTCTCTACATACTTTATTATCCCCAGGGGTCAGTTTCAAGAATTCTGTGACTATTGCTCAGTGTACCAGTTAATTTTCTTTAAAACTCATGATTATTTTAAATACCAGCATGTACAGAAGACTTTCACACCTGAGAACTAAAATAAAGTGGCTGTCAACTGCTGCTTTGAACTACTGTGGATCCCCAGGACTTCATGAAAAATAAAAACAAATACACTTTTAGAGTGCAATATCTCATCATAGTATTTACACATAATCCAGCAATCAGTTGAGAAAATAATCTGGAGTTGTTGTATTTCTGCAAAGACAGAGTGGTGCAGAGAATTAGCTAAAGAAAGAGGAATAACAAAGAATACAAAAATCCATACTTTACCTTTGTGTCTGAACATAAGAACTCCAGATGTTTACCTATGAGTGTTTCTTGAAACTGCACAAATCAGAATAGGCTGCTAATGGACTTAAATGTACAGTAACTTCTGGTACAGTAACTTCATGCATTATTTAGGAAGTTTTTATTTATTTATCATGTTTGCTAAGAATATGCAGAGCAGACTAGATGTGACACAGAACATTTTGTCTTAAAAATGAGGAAAATAAAATTAACAATCTACGCCATCCAATGTGGATTCTTTAAAATGTTCCTTCTCACCAAATTACAAGTTCTTTTCATCTTTATCCTTATTTTACCGAACACTACCCTCCCATGATTTTCTAAGAACACTAATGCTTCTTAGAAAACCATGTCCTCTTTTATTCCATCCCTTCTTTTCTCCCTTAATCCTTGCTCCTCAGCCACATATCTCCAGGTCTTACTTGAAGAAATCCTCCTCTCTGCTTACTTTCTCATGTAAAATTCTTACCCTTTTGCTTACTGAATCTATTCTGCTTTTGCTCTGCTTTCACTTAAAATCACAGTTCTGAAAAAAGGTTCACACAAACTCTTCACCACCTCTTCAGGCTTTAACTATATGCAACTTGAATATTACACCCTTACATTTTCCTCAAATAAGGTATGTGCTTCAAACTCAACGAAGACCTCCAAAATGCAAAGCTTAATTATTACCTTTTCTTAATTCTCCTCCATTCTCAGCCACTCGGTTGTAATCAACATTGTTGGTCTACCACCACTTTTGAAATGTTTTCCTCTCTTGGCTCTGATAATATTGAACTTTTATTTTATTTTGTTTTTAGTATTGGGATTCTGCTGCACATTTTCCCCCAGAGACTGAGTCCTTGCATCCTCAGCTCTCTTTCCTACTATGCTGCACTCTTCCTTGGCTGAGTCACCCAAACTTGCTGGCTACCTCTCTGAGGATAAGACCTCACCTATTCTGAAGCCTAACCTGCCTTCTCAGTGATTTCTCTCATTCTTCCTTTTTCTACTGATAGATGAAGTTTTCCAATATTTAAAATTGATTAGGCCATTTATATAACAATTGTTCAATATTTATTCATGGCAAATTTAGAATAAATTCTACATTTCTTAACCTGGGGGTCTAGAGACTCTATGATTCAGGCTTAAACTACATTTTAAATATTTTTCTATAATCATTTTTATACCTATCACAGATTTCAACCAAAATTATTTCCATATTCCTAGCATTTCTCATCCAAAACTTTGGTCTTGACATTCTCTTTGGCTGGAATATTCTTCCCACCTCTGAGTAAATGAAGTTTCAAAGTCCATTACCCGTGGTAGAGATTCCAAAACAAACAAATAAACCTTATTTGATCTCCATAGGAGGAAGTGACCATTCCACACTGGAAACATCTCTCATTTATTCTGAGGACTGGAACACACCACCTTGGTGTCTGTAGTATCTTATATCTGTGTGAGCAGATGTCCATTTTCTCCACTTGACTGCCAATCACTTCCTGGTAGCATGGGTTTCTTTGTGGTTCTTTAAGGGCACATAGCAAAATGCTTCTTTGCATGTGGAGATAAGACTAGTTTAGTTAAAATCACAAGGGTCTAGAAGTTGAGGAAAATTAGCTTTCTATCTTCTGCTAACACTTTTTAAAATGTATTGCTTGAAGGGAAATTCTCTTTAAATTTCTTTAAGCTCAAGTTTCTCTGGTAAAATGGAGATTATTCCACCTGTTTAATAGGTCTATTGTGAGTCTTGAGTGAAAACATGTAAAATACCTAAAAGACTACACTGCACAGAAAGAGAGCTCATTGTAATTATTATAGCTGAAAAGTAACTATTCCTTAAATGAATAAATTACAGGGAAACTTTAAGTTAATTTTCAGTTTGACTGTCAAATTAGAATTTGGAGGAAGAAGAAGCTAAGGCTTTTATTCTACCCATATTTATTTCTCCAGGGGTAACAAATAGATCCAGAGAATGTGTCTTAGTTTTAAGTGTGCTATAATCTACAAAAATAAAATGCATATTTTTCTGTGCAAAGGCCTGTATCATTTTAATTTTGTAAACATCTTCCATAGACATTACAAGATTCTTATTACACAATTAAAATATTTTAATTGATTAATCTACAACTCTCACATGATTCTTTATATATATACAGGTATTAGTTACTTCAAAATACCATGTAACCATTTATACTGTACCTTTATTTATAGCTGTTTATTTGACAGTTTAAGACCATAGTCATTTAATCCAGTGTTTAACTGAGTTAAGTCTCTATTTAAATCTTTTAGAAAACTAATCAGGTTAAAACTTTAATAATTCACTGTAGAAAAAAAAAGATAGTAATTTTGTTTCTATTTCCCAGTTTTTCTTTCACACAATAACATCTCTTCTTAAAGATCACCTTTCTTTCTTATTTGAGAAAATTTGCATACTGACCTATTTTACCTCTTTTCTGTTTATTTGTGAACAGCTGGAATGCAAAATATGAATAAATAATATAAAACTGACTCTTTTCCAAAATGCTAAAAAGTTGATATGAAGACTTAAAGATCATTTAATTATATATTGTGTTAGAATTATCTCTAACTTATAATTACTTTCACATTATTCAACTATGTACTTTTAAGTAGAATTCACAAAAGACCAAGCAATGTACATAGTGCATCTTAGGGGTCATTGTTTCTATATTAAACTTTAGTTCATCTTTTCATGTCTTTTAATTGTCTTTGCAATTGTCAAATATTGGTCTGTTCATGACGTATGTGGATGGATATTCCCCTCTTGCCCTACATTGTGTACAAGAATCCATTTACCTCAAATTATTGAAATTCCAAAAGTGATAGTGGTTTTGAAGAGGAGACTTAGGAGTCCGAGGAAAAGGGGGACTTTTGGGAGGGCCACTGCAGACCCTCCGTGTTTTAGCCACCCATTGCTGGCCTGCTAGCCATAGTCCTGGCATGCCATTCATTCCTCCCCTTGCTCTAAATCAGAGACATGTCCTTAGTCTCTGGAGGTTCTTGTTTGTGGAGGCACTAGATGCTGATTTTATAAGTTAAGAGATCCTGTGACTCTTAAAACCCATTAAATACTATACTTTCTCTTGAGAAATCTGAAAAATGGACTTGTTTTTTTTTACTCTCTAGAAGATTTTGAAGATGTTCCAGCTTCAAAGGACACTAAAGGTGAGCTTATTATCTTAAATTCACTTATGAATTTTTTCCTCAAGACCATAATATTTCAACTGCCTGTTTTATTTTAGTATTCTTGACCCAGCACTTACCTTTTCCTAAGCAATGTCTATGTGGTAGACCTTTTTTAAACAAACAACTTTTTCCATTTTTTGTGTATATGTATCTTCATATATATTGAAGTTCCTAATTGGACACTGATTTATTTACAAGTAATTATTAGAAGCATTGATTGACCAATCTGCTTGCAAGAACAATATTGCAAAATGATTATATCACCAAGGAGTAGGAGGATATTATTTGACAGCAGGAGAAGCACATAAATGTTCAAATATGAGTTTGACATATTTTTATTGAGAAAAATTAAGATAACTTGACTATATTAACAGCAATATAATAAAGAAAAGAAGGAAGGAAGGAAGGAAGGAAGGAAGGAAGGAAGGAAGGAAGGAAGGAAGGAAGGAAAGGAGGAAGGGAGGAAGGAATGAAAGGAGGAAGGGAAGGGAAGAAAGCCTTGAATTTCAGAAAAATCTTATGCAACGAGATGCATGATCTTAAGTGAGTCTTTCCAGGACTAAATTTCTTTATCTTTGTTGCAAAGATTTCAACTAATTTGATGCATTGTTCTCCCATCAAGATTTTCCTGACTTCCTTGTTTGGCTTGTTATATAACAGATGTTTTCTATTCTACTTCTCAACTTGGCTGTAGACAATAAAAGAGTTTGCCTAAGAGTTGTTCTTGCCATGAAAATGTAAATTCTGTGGCACTGCCCAGAATTAATTAACAGTGTAGAAAATAGTCCTTTGAGAAAAGACACCAGGAATTGGGTACCTGAGACTTTTGAAAAATAATTTATACTTGTCTGAAGACAAATTATTGAGTACTGACTTTTTAGATACTTTAAGCAATTGAATTATTAAGAACAACAACTCATAATATGTTTTTGACTTCTAAACCATTGCTTTTCAAATTATTTTATACATGAATGACCTCACAGTCTTGTTAAAATGAAGTAAGTCTGAGTTCGTGCCTAAGAACTACATTTGTATCAATTTCCAAATAATGGTGAAACTACTGGTACATGGATCACACCTTGAGAAGAAAGGTTCTTAAACTCATTTAGAATTTGATGAAATCCAAAACCTAACTTTAGATGAAAAACATACACACACATACTCACATCTGAATATTTCAGATTTTACAGGAACCCCACCTGCAAAGCCTAAAGAGACCATCTAAGAACCTCTAACCTAGAGAAAAGAGTTCAAATGAACAGCTTCAAATTATCCATCACTAAATAAACACATGTTACATATCACAACAGCAAACAGAGCCCTTGGTTCAGATAAGAAACGGAAAGGATTCAGAATTCTAGCCTGTTGTTATATTTTCATGGCGAGGGTGATCACTGAAAATGCATGGCTTCCCAAATCTAGAATTATTTTGACTAAAGGGATCATTTTACAACCAGATTCTACACTTACATTACAACTCTGAGCATCAAAGCTCTGTTTTAAGAAAGGAAAGAGGTCTACAGCCCTCACCCACTAGTGTCCGACATATCAGTAACAGTTTCCTATTTGAACAGTTGCCTGTAGCATGCTACACTGTTTTCTTTCATTGGCCTCTTCTATCACTGGTTCTTAGCCATCAAAGTCCATAGTACAAGGATGAACATGGTCTGAGTAAGAATCTAAGGTATATTGTAAGAAGGACAAGTATTCCTGTTCCTTTTCATACTGTTGAGATATTTTTAGTCCCCTACATATTTGCTATGTAATAGCTGTAAGTGTAAAAGTCACGCTCTTTCATATTTTTGTATCCACTAGAAGCTGAAGATGTGTCTTCCACAAAGAAGCAAAAAAGTAAGTTTACAGTTAGATTAAAACTGTTAGATGAATCTATATTAAAGATGGTAAATATAAATTGAAACTGAAAACTCTCTGAAGAGAAGTATTAGAATAAAAAGATTTTTAGCACAGACCTGAAGAATAGCATGAAGAATAAAAATGGGTCATTTATATTTCAAAGAGAAGGTCATCACTTTTTGTGTCAGGCAAGAGGCACAAATTTGGAGGAATTACAAAGTAATGACTTGTGTGGCATTTACTGCAAACCATTCTACACAGCTCTTATTCTGAGCACTTCAGCTGAATCTGTGCTTAAATATGTGTTATAGTCCGCTTTATAAAAAAGACAGTCAAAGTGATATGCTGAACTTTTTTTTACATCAAAAAGAAAAAAATGTAGGTCTAGATCATTGATTGAAGGTTCTTTTTGATTTTTCTAGATATATGGTAGGCTCTTAATATTCAGTTTTGGGGATTGTTGATTTTGTAATGCAATCAATATTCCCCCAAAATTACAAAACTTAGTATCCAAGATTCCCATTATTCCACTACTTCCAAATTAGACATGTTTCTTCAGATGGTAAAGCAATGTCATCTGAATACCAATTTTCAATTCACATATGCATTAAATTGTTGCTGGACAGACAGAATAAAAGAATCAATTTTAAAAATAGGTATAATTGGGGTTTGTTTCACATAATGTTTTAAAGTAAAGAATAGACATTTATCTTAGGAAATGATGTCAGTGTTCTCTGAGTTCTACAAAGCTTGTTGAATGTATTTTTGCAGGAAATTACAAAAATGTCCTCTACGTTAGCAAATGCCTTCTACTCTACATAGTATGTGATTCATTGAATAAGTATTAAGTGACTACTATGTCCCAAACTCTGTTTAGATATTAGAAACACTTATTATAACCATTCAAATTACCAGGTTGTGAGAAATACAGGGAAACAATCAACCTTAACACTTTTAGATATTGTTGCAAAATACACAAAGCCGATCTGGGCATGTTTCTGATTTATATAGCAACACTTTCCCAATTGTTTACCTACTGATAATAATTTGTGGCTATATCACACAAGCACTTAAAATTTATTTCATAACTATGAGGGGTACCCAAAAGAAAACAGAATTATCTTTAGGAGGGAAGGCCCCTTGCGGTACAGGCTCCCTGCACTAGGTGAGTGTTCTAGGAACCCATCTGTATCAGTGCACCAGCTCGTTTTGTGGGAGGCTGCACTCGGCTTCAGTGAATTGTTTTGAAGACGCTTTCAACACATTTGACTGTTTCATGATGGGTGATTTTCGAGTGCACCTGCCCACACTGAGTGTTCAGCTGTTTTCAACCCAAAATGGCATAACTCCCTTGCCTACCCTTTCTATTCACCAGATCTTGCCCGAGCAACATTTTTGTTTGTTTCCCTGGTTGAAAAAGACCTCAAAGGGAAATGTTTTGCCAATGTGGAAGAGGTAAAACAAAAATATAAAACAGCAGAAGCACTAAAAGGCATCAAAATCAACAAGTTCAAAAACAGTTTTGAGCAGTAGAAGAAACATCTCAATAGATGTATTGCATCAAATGGGGAGTGCTTTGAAGTGACTGAAGTTTAAATATATAAGAATAAATATACAATGTTTTAATAAATAAATTATGTTTCTTGGGGTTCCCCTCTTCTAAGTATTAAAACACAATTTAGTAAGATAGATTATATCTATGTCAATTTCTTGCTTGGGATATTGCATTATAATATTGCAAAGATGTTTCTGTTGGGGGGAAACTGGCTGAGGGACACATGGGATTCCTCTGCATTATTTCTTGTAATTGTATGTGACTCTTCAATGATCTCAAATTAAAAAGTTTAATTAAAAACAAATAAATTCAATTTTTTTAGTAAAAAGCAGACTTACATATAGTAAAATAATATTTTCTAGTTTCATCTTACTATGAAGTAGTTCCATAGCCTGATATCCATGTGCCTTTTATATAAGTTCTAAAATTTGCAGATATAGTGATATTTTTTATTAATGGCCTATTCAACATCAGTTAAATAAATGTGTCAGAACCAATCTCTGATGAGGTTCAGCTAGAATGTAGCCTGTCTCGGATGAACTCTTCTACTTTTAGCGGGGTGCTCCCATTTCTCCTTAATACAGGCCTAGCTTTACTGCCCTCCCTCTAGGTAGGCTGTCCACCCCCCCAAGCTGCCATAACCTTGGTGGTGGGGGCAAGTTGTGCTACTGCATCTGTTTGGCGCTAGAACAAAATGGGAAATGCTTCTGCACCAGATGAAGTGAAAAGAAGAATATTTTTTCCCTTTCAAGATTTCTCCAAACTTGTGTTTTCATCATTGAAAACCCAGAGATTAAATAATTAAAGTCAGCTGTCATCCAGGGTGATAAAATCAGAATGATTTCTTGCTGCTTCCCTCAGCTTCTTTCTACCCATGCATTTCTTTAGTCTATATTTCTTTTATTTGGCCAGCTTCCTCATATTCCCCACACTACTAGCTTCAGTTGTCATCTCTTTCCTGCCGACCTGCAAAAGGTCTGTGGTTGGTTGGCAGAATGCAAATGAACAGGAGGAAGATACTGAAGAGACAGGAGGTACCCATGATTGTGAAGAGAGGCTGAACTCACCATCTCTGAAAAGAGCTACTTCTTGGGAGCACCAGCTTCCTGGGCC
Organism: Trachops cirrhosus; assembly: GCA_028533065.1. Classification (NCBI taxonomy): domain Eukaryota; kingdom Metazoa; phylum Chordata; class Mammalia; order Chiroptera; family Phyllostomidae; genus Trachops; species Trachops cirrhosus. Next base: position 161,338,831 of record CM052541.1, on the reverse strand, counting down.
CAGCGCTCATTCTCGTAGCCACTGTGCGCACTGTACTCACTGCTCATTCTTGTACCCACTGCGCACTGCTCTCATTCTTTTCTTGTGCTGCTCTCTGCCCTTAGGCCAGAGCTGCTACCTGCAGACATTGATTTAATGAGTAACTATTTGATCTCAGGAAAGCAACTGCCTCTAGAGTAAGGGCAAGTGGAAAATCTCAAAATTTTAGGAACGGCAAGGCTCTTCTGGTATTATTAACACACTAAAAAATAGTTGGTTACTTTGCATATTGATAAACTTGTGTTTTCAAACGTGACTATATGAGTTTTTATGAATGCTTTATAACATCAATAGATTTCTATAAAGTAAGTACTTTGATTTTTTATGCTAGACCATTTTTATTAGCATTTAGTAAGGGCTTCTTTTGTGCAGGAAGTATTTCAAGTGCTGCATGTATATTTACTTATTAATTTCCATATTTCTTTGAAGTTTTTGTTGATGTCTCAGTTTTACATGTGAGGAATCCAAGACACAAAGAGGTTTAGTAATGTGCCAGTCATTGCCAAGGCCATCTGGCTACAGAACCCATGTCTGCATGGACTGTACTATACTGCCTTGCTGTGCTTCACCTTTGTTGTGCTTATTTTAATAAATTATCATGCTCTCTTCCTTAGGTCCTATCAGTTTCTTCCAATGTGTCTACTTGAATGGTTACAATGGCTACGGATTTCAGTTTCCGTTCACTCCTGCACAGCGCCCTGGAGAGAGCTCTGGCCCACCAAGTTCTCCAGGACAGAAGCAACAAGGACAATAGGCAGACATACATGACCATTATAAGGGCTTTAAAACTGAGAACTTCCATTTGTCCACAGTGAGACAAGCAACTGAAATTTAAAAATTGGGAGAATTTCTTTGAAAATATTTTACTCATCTGCCTGGTATAGAAAAAAGTGGGCAAAGGGGTTGAATAATAGGCAGACATATTGAAGGGTCTGGAACTCAAAAATCTGCTATTTGTGTTTGTTGCTGGTGTGGGTATTTATATTTTTCTATTTCCACTCACTATATGGCTGTTCACAAATTAATCTGAAGTTTACTTAATAATGGTCTTTTAAATATAACTGACACAATTACAAAATCAAATTCCTGATTCAGGTAGATAGGTATTTTTGAATGAAAACCAGACTATGCCTTCAGTTTAAAGAGTACAGGAACTTAAATAAAAGCTACTGTTTTGTATCATGTAGGTATCTAAGTTCAATTTACCAATAAGTTGATGCTTAATAGTTCAATTTTATTTGTGTCTATTTCTATTTTAGTTGTGAATATGGTCTAAGACTGGGTTACAGTTGTACCAAAGAGTGTTGTAGTTTCCTAGTGATGCTCTTTTAGAGCTCAAAAATATCTCTTCTTCGAGAACTTCATGAACTTCAAACATGACAAGAAGGAATAGAAATGTCTTATGAATCTTATCTCTAAGATTTGTCTTGAATTGTAATTAATACATTCACTCTAGTGGAAATACACTACCCAATTAGGCAGGTCTGGTGAATCATTTGTGTAAAATATAGGCAAATGAGATGTAGAATTTTCAGATTTTTCCAGACTATGTATGCCCTAATGAAAATACCACTTGGGTGAAATTGTAGATCAGTCACTAAATTTGGGTGACAGATGAAAGAGTATTTTCATTTCACTTTAATATAATCCTTCAGTGGAATTAAATATATTTTCTTTCTCAAAAAGAAAAAATATGAATGTCATCCAACTTGAAGGACTACATTTTAAACATAAGTGCATCATGATATGTCTTACTTGATTTTTTAGTAATTGGTTACCAATGCCAATGGAATGAATACCAGTCTTTAACTTACTTGATGACGTATTGTTGGGAATGACAATTGTGGTTTTGCCATCTTTTGTCTCCTGATAATAGAAACACTTGTGTTATTTATCACATTTTCCTATTAGCTCTAACAGTCATGCCACTGTGATCTTTTCATGTTTACAGTTGCAACTCAACTTATGTCAAACTAACTCAGGAAATAAATTGAGTTATTTTTTTTCCTAGCATTATACTTACTTTCTGGCAAGGTTGCCAGAGCCAATACAAGACAAGGTGATTTATTTGCAAGGACTGCAACTAAGTCCTTTATTTCCAAGATTTACACCACTGGTTTACTAAAATATCATTGAGTAGGGCATCAGCAATGTGTCTGTTACTAATAATGGATTTTCAGTGACTTCTGTGAAAGTTATAGGTCTCGGCCACATGCTGATAGACCTAACTCACAGCACAAAATCCAACATTACAATGAACCAAGACTAATGACACTCCTTATGGGGGGCCTGGCACTGTGTACTGTCAGCACTGACGGGGTGATACCATCTTTCAGAGCCCCTTCATGTAGCAAATGGAAACTTGTAGCAAAGGACAGTGGATAGAGTTGATTGCTCACCTGCTCCTCCAGCTTGGCCAGTTTAGTGAGTAAAGGTAATAGAAAAATACAACAGTTTTTTTAGATTTCATAGAACAGAATGATTTAGTCATTCACTCATTTTTTCTTTCAATGACTATTGAGCACTTAGTGCACTGTGTTAGGCACTGGACGCTATCAGAGAAATATCCGAGATAAATTCTCTTCCCCATATTATCCTGACACACGTGGCCTTGGAAAATTTACTAAACATTCTATGCTTGTTTCCCAAAGTGTAAAATAGAAATTTCACAACAACCAACCTGATACACAGGTGTACTGTGGACACTAGCAACATATCATAATATAAATATGACATCAAAATTAGTTCCTAAAATAATCCTTTTGGATGTTTTCTCTCTGAGTGCTTTTCTACATATTACTGTTTCTTACAATCTCATTATAAAAATTACTTGATAAAAATTAAAATATAACTTATTATAATTAGAATTTAGACAAATGAATTAGGATTGATTAGTAATAATTAATTAATTATTAATAATACTTGTTAAGGCTTATCCGCTTAAAGTTACAATGATGATAGCATATGAAAAATATGAGCAAAACTCTTTTGTTTGTATGGTTCCACCAAATAAAGTATTTCTGGTCCTTTTATGTTTGTGCTTTTTATTTTAAAAGGAAAAGATAAATCGTCAAAACCCTTTGCCTTCAATAGCTCTCTCATAATTCATGTCATCATATTGCTTACATCACGGATATATAAGCATTTAATAATTGTGTTAGTTCTCTGTTTTGTCCAAATGATATGAGCTACACAGACAGACCCTCTACTCTCCCGCCTCTTCTACTCCTCTCAGTAGATGAAGGTCCATAGAAAATAAATAACTACCTAAGGTTTTTTATTTATGAAACCATTCAAATGACATAAAGTTTTTTTTTAAATAATGCCCTTGAAAAGCAACTGCATACTGATTCATTCTGATATACCCCTGTCAAAACTTCTCATAGAAATATTTTGGAAATTGAGACTATATATTTAAAGACTTAGATCATTTCCTTGAGTTATTTTACTAAGAAAAAACCCAAGGAGAATAATGAACATTACTGCTGATAGAAAATTCAAAGACCTCTACCCCAACTGGAACATACAGAAAATGAACCTAATCCCTAGAAAAATGCACAAATTTGCCAACCAACTGTATCAAAATGAAACATAGAACCTTGATCTGTCAGCTCCCAAAGGCCCTTAATAAAACTATATCCTCAATGTGTTATTGCAAACTGTGGCTAATTTTTCCAATATCTCAAAATCTATTTTTGAATTATAATCAGTGTCAGAAATGAAACCCTATGTGGAAAGACTTGATAGTTTTCTACATGAGAGTTAATAAGGTCCTTAAGAGTAAGCCATATTCACCTTTGGAGATAAAATGTGAGGTTAGGTGACCTGCCCAGGGCAAATCTAGTCTGCAACAAAATAGGTTGAGAACTCCCATCTTGCTTTCTAATCTGTCGTATATCACCCCCCTGTGCAACTCCATCTGCTGTTTCCTCCATCATATGCTTCCCTCTGTAATTAGCAAACCCACGAACATGTGGAAACTCAACACAGCTTTCCAGCAACTGACCTACTGACGACACTGCTGTTCTCCTTTCAGGCTGATACTACTGCTTCCCTGGACCTTTTCCCTCATTAACCCTGTAGGCCCATAAAACATGCTGTAGATGCTTTTCTTTGTGTATAAAATTAAATATCTTTATTTTCCATATTATTTAAGCATAAAAAATGTGATAAGTCACCGAAAGACCCAAAATATTTGCCCAGATAAAAAGAAAACAACAAAAAGACAACTCTCTAAATTAATCACAACCCATCTGAAGATGTGAGCTAATGAAATAAGTTAGAAAAATAAATACTTAAAAAACCACATTTAGGCTCTAAAGGAAAGCTCAGAATAAATGATAAAGAGAATTAGAGCATGTTATTATTTAAAAGTCATACAAATTCTAGAAAGAAGCACATGTTGTTAGCAAAGTGGTAATAGCAAAGAAAGAAATGTTTGGTTTCTTGCACAGCCACCCTCAGATCCCGGCCATGTGCCCTTTGCAAGGCTGTCAATTCCTGTGTCTACACTGTGTGTCGAACTTTCAGCAACAACTAACTGCTTGCATCAGCTCATCAGTGCTATATTACGTTTTTTCCCCACCACATCCAAAGCACTCCTAAATAACTTAACACAAGGTCATGAGTGTACGCCATGCCTCTGAGCGGAGTTGTGAGGCCAGATGTGTCTTCAGAGCAAGTGTGCTATAGTGGTGAGCTCGGTGGACTAAGGGCCCTCAAACCCAAGGTCAGACTGTTAATTCTAGGAATAACTCTGGTCATTTACCTCATGTGATACTCGGTTCTTCTGTTCATCAGTTCTTCATCTCTAAATGAAAATAAAAGTTCCAATGACAAAAGTTCATCTTTGGTAAGAAACACTACTTTGTAAGGTTATGTTATTGTTAAGATCTTTTCAATTTCCTTCTTGTTTTGTTATTAAATGATCCCACTCTGCCCTGCAATGAAGACCTAGTGTTACTAAGTGGCATAAGCCAATGCAGCAAATGGAAATGAGATCTGCGTGAGTCCCACACAAAAATGGGAACATTGCCACTAACAGAAACAATTTTTAAAAAGTCTACCACTTTATGTCACTTTCATGGAGTTCTTGTAAATCAATGACAGAGACCCTTCAAACCACTGTATCAGAACATTCAGAGCTTGTAAGATGCCTGCAGAGGAGTGGTACTCAGAAGGGAAAGCTGAAATGGAACACCAAGTGACGCATGTACCCCAGAACACTACCATAAAATTGAACATTCATTAGAAGGTCTGAAAGCGTTTCAGCAATGTAAGTGAAGACAGTGTAAAATAAATAGCAACTGTAACATCTCAAATCATTTAGCATATGTCTTTGCTTAGGGAAGAAATATCTCTCTTCTCTCTCTCTCTCTCTCTCCCTCTTTCCTTCTCCACCCCCGCATACACTCATACATAAGTGGAACAACAAATTGATGATTCTCTCTCTTTCTCTCAAATCAATCAATAAAAAGTGTTTTAAATAAAACAACAAAAAATGTTTCTTACCACAAGAAAAACATTTTGTAACTATACAATAAAACAACAAAAAATGTTTCTTACCACAAGAAAAACATTTTGTAACTATACATGGTGATGGATGTTAACAAAACTTATTGTTATCAGCTTATTGTTATATATCACAAAACTTATATATATTGCATCATTTTGCAATATATACAATATTAAATTACTATATTATACACCTAAAGTTAATATATTATATGCCAGTTAAACTTTTTAAAAAGTAAAAAGAAAGCTAATACATTTAACTTGATTTAACTGATATATAAAAATACTACACTCAAAATTAGTGGAATACACATTTTTTTCCAAGTGCACAGGAAACATTGATGAAGATAGATTATATAACAGTTAATAAAATGTTTCAAACAACTTAGCAAAACTGAAACAATATAGAGTATATTCACTGAGCACTAGAATTGAATAAGAAATCAATAAGAAAATATATTTGGAATAGTACAAATGTGAGGACATTACACAATACACTTCTAAATAATGCATAGTGGAAGAAGCCACAAAGAAAAAAAGTCACAAAATACTTCCCTTAAGTGAAAGGATGAGTACAGTAGTAATCGAATTAATAACCAAAAGGATTAAGCTATACTAGTTTCTAGCATATAAGGAGGTAGTTTCTTTCATATAAGGAACATCACTTTGATGACTACAGAAATAAAGTAACTTTGGTTCTCTTTAAGAAAGTATTGGTTATATTATGTTTTTAAAAATTAATGCTTAAGAAGTTTGTCTATTTTATATTCCACTTATAACATTTGTTTTTAAAATAATAAAAGTTATGAATAGCTTTAAAGGCCGAGAAAAAATCTATATATGTAAAATATTGTGATCACTGGAATTTTGAACTGGAAGAGATAATCCTGTAATTTGACAAATTGCATAACTAAAGCGCAGGACAATTTAAAGGACTTGCCCAAGATTACAAACCTACAAACTTGTTAAAGCAAAACTAAAATGCAATGTAATTCTGTATAATATACAGTTCAGTGATCTATCTGATTTGAATATAAAAATCAGGTGATCTATCTGATTTTACTTTCCATGCTAATATTGATTTAATAACATGAGATGGTTACAGAACATTTTCTGTATTTTATGGGGACTGGTGCTCTAAGCCCTCTATTTATGCAGTGTTTAAAATCTTCACTTCTGAAATGGACAAATTCCTAGAAAAATATAATCTTCCAAAACTCAATGAAGAAGAAACAGAAAGCCTGAACAGACCAATAACAGCAAATGAAATTGAAGCAGTAATCAAAAAACTCCCGACACACAAAAGTCCAGGTCCAGAT
>CM052541.1:161302508-161331459 GCA_028533065.1 Trachops cirrhosus | reverse complement strand
ATGGAGGACGGGATGTCAGTGACCAGAGGGGAGAGGGGAGGGAATTTCAGGGGAGAAGGGAAGGGTTTACAGGAACAAATATAGAGGACACATGGACAAAACTATGGGGCTTGGAAATGGAAGGGAGGTTGGGAGGGATGGGTGGGTGGGCTGGAATGGGAGTAAAAGATTGAAACTGTACTGAATAATCTAAAATAAATAAATAAATAAATAAATAAATAAATAAATAAATAAAATCTTCACCTCTTTCCAAAATTCCTTCAGTTTCTTCTGTTAAACTTTCTGTTCTCTCCTCTTAAATAATGTACATGATATGGTCCTCATTTTAATCTTTACAGCAACAAGCCCTTGTTTTTCTATTTGCTATAGATTTTTCTTAATTTTTAAATATACGACAACAATGAAGCAATGTTTTGCAATAGGCAGACTATAAACATGATAGCTATGCAATCTAATAATCTACTTGTGATGAAACTTCAAGTTCCACTAACACACATTCCAAAATCAAGAAAGGTTCTATCAAAGTTTACAATATAAGTGTCCTTTTAAATTGATATTTTTATACCAACTTGAATGGGTATGATAAAAGATTTTTGGTGTGATTAGGATCAAAGAAATAGGGTTAAACTTTACATGATAGTAATATTCCTTTATCCTTTCAAATCTATAGAGAAAGATAGTATGGGTATTTTACTTTTACTTCCATCCTTCCTATTTTTCTTAATGAAAACGAAGATCACATATATATATGTGCATGTATATACACACACATATATGTCATGTATCTTTATTTGTCATCTTGTTTTCTAATCTATCTTTCGCTATATCTTTCGGGAGTGTGACTAGAAGCAAAAATCAAAGTAAACATATTAAAATGTGTTTCATAGGGGAAAATAGATGTTTAAGGATAAGGTCAGTTGGGAATAACTATATGTTCCCTGAGATAAATTTGTTGTCAATTAAAAGCATATTTACTTAGTGCAGGGCCATCCAGCCCACAGCCCGTGGACCACATGTGGCCCAGGGTGGCTATGAACGTGGCCCAACACAAAATCATAAATTTACTTAAAACATTACTTTGTTTTATTACCAAATTCTATACTAAGTTTTATTATTTAGATATGTACATTTCCTATATTAGTGATCAGAAACTTGGGATCTGCTTGACAATTTTAAAAGATTATCAGAAAGACCATGCATAATTAGGGTTATTATGTGAGAAATTTTTGCTTATCTGTGGTGGTGGATATCATGAAAATTATGAGCCGAACTTTTTTTATTCATCAGTTTTCATTAGTGTTTGTGTATTTAATGTGTGGCCCAAGACAATCTTCTTCCTCCAGTGTGGCCCAGAGACACCAAAAGGTTGGACACCCCTGACTTAGTGGGAATAACCTAATAAGCAAGAGTGTACAGAAATTAGAATGCTAAAGAAAAGTATATAATAGCTTTGATTATAAGTTAATACATAATACAAATGAAAAGTAATTGGTTTGGATATGTAATTTTGTTGGAAAATCTTTCTAAGTGTTGCTAGTTTTTCAATGTATCCACTACAATTTTTACTTGGGATAATAAATTGAGTAATAAAACACTTTTATGGTTGCACACTAGACAGAAGGTGCCGGGGGAAAGGTGATTTGACTAACCATTCAGAAGGGCCTATTGGATCAGAATACAAACATGACAATAGGCCAGAATCTCCAGGCTGAAGAAGGCTGTGAGCCCTAAGTACACAGGTCCTTCTGGGGTGTGTTTAGTGAAGAAAACAGCTAACATCACACTGACTTCTGATGCAACATGTGCCTGGCATTCCTGGGGAAAAACATAGAGTAGTGGTTCTTAGCCAATAAGAGAGCTCCTGGGGGTCCTGCCCCCTAGGTCCTCCCAGGTCCTATCACTGTCTGTTTGTTTTGGCTTCAACTATCTACTGATTGACACTGAACTAAGTCCTTCTTTATATGGCTACTCTTCCAGAAGTCACAGAACACATTTTTATTCTAAAGTTGTCCCTAATTTATTTTATTAAGTATACAATGCATAGCTTCCTATATACAAGATATATGATGAGGTCTGTCCAGAAAGTATATGGCCATTAATGTAAAAAATAAAGACATTTATTGAAGAAGATACAAGATACAAGAAACATTGTACATAGGACAATGGCATCTCAGTTCCCCTGCAAAGTTGGCACATTGGGACCTCACGCAGTTCTCCCAGTGTCTTTTTCACTGTTCAAAACACTCTGCAAAATCCTTTGTTGGAATAGCTATCAGGTGACCCATGGTGTTTTCCTGAATCTCATTGACAGTCTGAAATCTCTTCCCTTTCTAGGGTGATTTTAGTTTTGGGGAAATCCAGAAGTTTCAGGACACCAGATTTGGGCTGAAGGTGGGACTGAGTCACCTGGGTGATTCAATGTTTTGCCAAAAAACTCTGCATGAGATGTGATGCATGAGCAGGCACATTGTCATGATGAAGCTGCCAATCACCAGTTGCCCATAGCTGTGACCCTCTGAATCATCTGAATAGTTTCTGAGCAGGAATGCTCAAACTTAACGCAAGATTTGATGCAGATCCATTGCTCTACTTGCTCAGTCAATTTGCATGTCATGGCTACCCAGTACACATGCTCACGCAATGGCACCTACCACCCCTACTGATAGTATAGTGAAGTCATCATTGTTCACGCATACACATTCCAGTTCACTCTCCTTGGCTGCCAGGTTGCATTGATGCTGCACAAACCATTCTCATCATATTAACAATGGCTGAACTTTTTCTAGACAGAGCTCATCTATATCCCAATTCAGAAAATTTTATAACAGAAAACACTTGGCTTTGAAATCAAGCACTTTTCAAAGTTTGAACTCTAGTTCTGAATCATATTAGCCTCTGACTTTGTGAAATTAACAATGTTTTTAAAAAATAGTTTCCTTATGTAAAACTGGCATGTCAATAATATTTACATGCCATGGAAATAGGGGAAGATTAAATGAGAAAAGCATTTATGGCACACTATATGCATTCAATAATGGCTACTTTCCCTTATTCCTACCCTTTATTTTCCCTTGTTGGTCCTAATGCCCTGGCCACCCTGCCTTGTCTATCAGTGTCTAAGTCCATCAACTGCTTTTAATCCATTAGCCACTTTAGCCATCCGATTCTTACAAGCACTCTGACTTCAACTGGGCATGAGAAGCCCACCGCCCAGTACCACTGTCCACGTTTTCTTGGGGCCTAGGGAATGCTTATGTCTGCCCATTTCTCTGCTCTCACAGCATCATCCTCGTGCTCCAAAGCCCATCTTTCTTTCTTGACTCTATCCTCCACAATTATTGTTTTGACATTGTATGACTTAAATGAGGAAAATGCTAAGGACATTTTCTCTCAGAGGTTATTTGTATTTTCCCCAGAGCTAAGGAAATAAAAATTCTGCTAAGAATCAAGCCCAGGAAGAATAAATTATTTTAATGAAGGCAACTTACCTAAATGGAACCTAGTCATTCCTTAATCAGCTTCCTTGTGAAGTGGCCTTGGGTTTTAAAAGTGTTCCTAGTTACAAGGAAGCAGGTGGTAGGATCTAGCAACCCTTCCCAAAACAGTGTTCAACAAGTTTAACCTTTGGCAGCAGATAGAGCCTCCTGTTGTGAAAAACCAAAGGAATGTGGAGAGAGAGCAACAAAAACACATTCTTATTGGGCCTTAAAGATTATTTTTAGAAGATTGAGTAGTTCAAAATATGCTTCTTTAATTCTTCTTATTTAGACTTTAACTTTTATAGCAGTGCATAGTAACCAGCTTTGGGTTTAGGTTAGAGACAGTACTCCTGGTCAGCTCAAGAATTCCCTGAAAGAATCCATCATCCTTTCCCATCCATGTCTGTTCTGCACCTTAACTTTCTTTTTCCTTTAACTTCTGGAGATGCTGCATTCTCTGGTCTGTGCTGCCCTTTCTAAGCAGCAGGTGTCAATCAAGGTGAAGCACTTTCCTACTGATGTTCTTTAAAGAAAAGAGAATTTAACAAGCATGTGTACATTTTCAGCTCCCTTGCAATTCATTGCCTCTCTTGCCTTCTAAAAACACCTCCCCACCCCCATTTAGTTCAATTTCTGCAGAGGTAGGGGGACACTCCATTATGCTAATGATGAGAGAGATAAGTGGTTTACTTCAATTAAATTAGCAAACATATCCAATTATTCTGCAACCATTCTGAATTTAACAAAAATAAAATCACTATCAGCACAGAAGAGATTAGGCCAAGGTTTTTGTTTGTTTTGTCTTGTTTAAATTTTCTTCATAGAAAACATCATCTGTGCCAAAAAATCCTCATCAAAGGCATTAATGGTTTACTGGATAAAGTCAACCTTCCTAAATTGAAAGCTAGCATAATAAGACTTTGTGATTCAGCTTGTTCTCAATTAGAGGACTATAAATTTATAACCCTTTCTGTTGGCTTTAACTCTGAGAATTATGTCTAAAAATAGATACCTCATTGAATTTACCAATAAAACCCAAGCACTGTTTTTCTTTTTCTAGATATCATTACATATTTCCTATATTATTTTTACATTGTTCATGTTCTTCCAGTAGATTCTTAGGCAACAGTCTTACATCAATTAATTTTCTAAACATTTAATGAACATAAGTTGTATGCTAAACCTAAAAAATGATTGCTAGGGGCTGAGGATACCCCAGTGAGTGAGCTCAAGTTCCTGCTCTCAAGCTACTGAAGTTGAGGAGGAGGGATAGATTGGTAAATAAGTGTAAAACAATGATATGAAACCTGTAAAATGGTCACACTCTCCGCTGTGGCACCCTAGAAAAGGGTGTGTTAAATTCTCACCTGCGTGGTACAAGAGGAAGGATTGGAAAGATTTAAATGATGGCCTCGTGGTGGTCAGGTAGAAGGCAAGGCAGTTGAGGGCAATTCTAGAAAAAGGATAAAATGTCAGCAAAGGCCCAGGATTGTGAAAATGTGTAATCCAATGACATTTTTAAGAAACAGTAAGAAGCACTCTGTGGAATTAGAGGCTGAGTGGTGGGGGAATGAAAAGCACGAAGTAGGCAATCAAAAATGCTACCGAGGTGTCTGCTTGGGAGACTGAGTGTAAAATTCATGACAAACAAAATACTGATTGCCATCTAAATTTCAGAAAAAGATTACTTAGTATCATTCAGAATGTCTAACCAAGGAACCAATGCTCTCTATTGCCTGATTATCCAAACTGTGGACTTAAATTTATGAAATGAGAGCTAACATCACACTTTTTGATCTCCTAAAACAGACACAAATTAGTTGCTTTTGATTCAAGATGTTTTCTTCTATAATCCTTGCTTGTTGCAGACAACTTGTCTTCATTTATTTCTTTCAAACGATATTTCATGGAAATTGTTCCCGGGGATGCAAACATTCTCCTATTCCTGCAATCAGAGCTAAACTGACTGGAAAAATGAACAAAAGCAACCCCACTAGGGTGTAATTTATGTAAATGCTAGCTTCTTCAACATATTTATGGATGTACTAATTTGGCATTGCTGTTATCTTACATCGTTGGGCTATATTTTTTTTTCACTCAATAGCTCAAAGCCTTGAGTTTTTCATTATGTCGTTTAATAGTTTCCAAATAAATCCTGAGTGCAAAACTACACAGATGTTGATTCTCAAGCCAGGAATCTGTCTGTGTCTACATACTACTCCTGTTCATTCCCCTCCTTTTTTTGAAGCACTAATTTCCACACCAAATTCTGACAATTCCTTTTCCCCATTGTTCACACACTTCTCTTACCTCCACTTCTATCTCCTTAGTTTAAATTACCCACATTCATCACCTGGTAACTATAGCAGTATTCGAAGCCACCCCTCTGTCCCCAGTCTTGTTCCCTCAATCCGTATCCCACACTGTCATAAAAGTTCTTTCATTTGACAGTATAATTATGGCATTCTACTGCTATGGCCCATTGCCACTAGAATATTATCTAAACTCATTATGAAATACACCACCCTTCACTATCTGTGTTCAGCATTTATCTCCAGACTCACCCGTTACAGTTCACCATACTCATTCTCTCTTACTCTGCTTTTGTAGAACTGGAACCCTTAGTTTTCCATGCTTCCTTCCACCAGCATAGCCTGATACCTCAGCCTATACCTTCCCCATTACCTCCTAATTATCCTTTAGTAATTACTTTTATAGTTAAGTATTCAAAGAAACCTTCCTTTATTTTCAAGAATGAGTAATTTGACTCCCTGTACAGTCACTCACACAGCAACCTATCACACTTAGCGCCCTAGATGTGCTGCAGTCACTGCACTGGGAATTTTTGAGGACAGGAACTATACCATATTCATAAAAGTATATTCTCATTGCCTACCACAGTGCCTGATACATTGTCCCAAAATATATGTGTACCTAATCATGCAATATCTGATTGTTAATTTATTTTTATTAGTGGATTTGGATTTAGTACTCTTCCTTACCCACAAGACCCCCAAATTCTTCCTTATGACTCTTTTCTCTCACTAAAACCAGGTTTTATATACCCTGATTTTTGACAAAAAAAAAAAAAATTAGCGAGCCTAAGAAAGATTTTTGGATATGTTGGAAAGCAATAAAATAGCTGATATTGGTAGCTTTCAAAATTATATCACCTCATAAATATATAAACCTTTTGTAATAGGATACATTGGAGCAGAAATCGCTGCAAACCAAGAGGCCTGAATTCCAGCAGGGTATCCACAAATCCAGCACAGAGACTGCTCCCACTCTTGAGGGGAAAGGCAGGGGAGAAGTAAAGGTGCCTGCCAAGACAGCAGATTAAAGCCTCCTGCCTTCTGAGAAGGGAGGGGCTGCTGAAAAAGGTGAATTCCTCGGAGTCAAGAGGCTGGTATAACACCATGCCATTGGTTGGAGGAGGGGGAGAGAACTCCTGAGCTGGAGCTTAATTACCCACAGCCTTGGGGCTACTAGCTCATGACACAGCCTATTCAGGGCTTGCTGTGTGAGCTGTGGAGATTGGACTCCTCGTCCAGGGTGACTGTAGACTTCTGCCCATACCCAGAAAGAGCAGACAAGACAAACCCGGTCATTGGTTTAAAAGCTGGACACTCCCACTGGCTTCCAGAGCACATGAGGTCCTGGGAGAGAGCACTTTTTAAACAGGAGGCAGGGAGAAGCGCTCCCTGGCTTTGGTGCTGGGTGCAGGCTTTTGGCTCTCTCTTAGCTCTTGGCTTGTAGAGCTTTGGCTTGGGACTTTTGTCACAGGTGTGCTTGGATGCTCTGGTCTTTGGCCTTGCTTCTCACATGGACGGGGGCTTTCATGGCACCAAGCAGATGCTGGGCCTACCAGGTGCATAGACCCCACATAGTTAGAAGTCCACTCCTGGAGGGAGGGTCCCATGCTGGGACACGTGCCTCTCTGGCCTCCAGCATCTGGGACACTGATCCGTTGCAGCAGCGCACACGGGTCCTGGACTGCCACATGGAGACTGAGAACAGTGCACCCAGATCCTGAGAGAGCTGCTGCAAGATGGCTGCTCTGAAACCCATGAGTACACCTTCCAGAGAGGGTGGAGATCTGTTTTTGTGGTTGGCTTAATCCCCCAAAAGGACTGATAAGGAAATGGGAACTTCTGGGCATGGTTTTGGTTTGTATTCTTTTGTGGAGCAAGAGAAGTTCTGTGTCTCCTGGGAGAGAAGGGCTCAGAGAAGAAATGCTCTCAGCTCCCCCAAAATCGAAATATTGTTAATAAAAAACTGTTTCCTTCAACACAAATCTTCAGGTCCATGTACCGAGGTGAGGAGTGACCGAACCCCATGCTGTACAGTTAAACTTTGCCAATGTCTCCCATCACAACCATTACTACCCTGAATTACCCAGCAGCTCTCTCTTTCCCTTGAACAAGTGGCCCTTATTCCTTCTCAGCTGTAAAAAAAAAAAAAAAAAAAAATGCAGTCTCTACTTTTTGGAAGTAAGGCTCATCTCTTTAGCCTGACTTAAATTCAAAGCTCCACCCTTTGCCTGATCATTTTTTGTGTGTGTCACAGGGGTCACCAATTCCCATAATTTCTACTCTGGGCTCATGATGAGTTTCTTATGTGAAAATAAGAAATTTGTTTTTATCGTAAGTTTCTTTCATAGTTAAAGAAATTTTAGCTCTTAGACAAACACCACCCCAAATGCAACTGTTAATCCACTGTTTGGAAGTAAAAAGAGAATTCTCTTATATTCCCAACTGAGCACACTTGATTTTTGTCAAATAGGAGGAAGACAGTTTTATTGCATAATACATGTAACTTGCCTACTTAGAAAGAATACGTTAATTCTGTCACATCACCAGGTAGGTCACCTTTAGGAGTTAGGCTGGTGGAGAATTACCTATTGATGTCTCAGAGATCGGAAATACAGGCAGTGGCTCCAGAAAGTGTATAACCTCTTCCTAATCAAAGTGTGGCCTACAAACCAGCCCATTGGCATAAATGGGAGACTTTCAGCAATGAAGAATCTGAAATCCACCTCAGACCTTCCAAAGTGAAATCTGTATTTTAACTGAGATCCCAAATGATTCATAAGCATATTCAAGTTTAATAAGCACTCTATAACGGTCAAGTGCATTGCACAGCAGCAATAACTCCACTACAAAACAAAGAACCTTAAGCCACAATAATTTGACATCTATTTAATGGTGCAGAAGATGGGGAAAGCTTGCAGTGAAAGGAGATGCAGGAAAATAAAAGAAAAAAGATGAAGAACCAGATCTGAGTGCTGAATTAATATTCGTTAATTAACTCTGTTTGCATTTTAAATAACCCACAAGTATAGTTTCGCTGTTGAGAAATGAGATGTGAGAAGAGAGCATGTGACCAGAACAATGTTCAGTTAATTTCTCCATACTTAGAACGTAATTTTAAAGTTGGAAAAAAATCAAAAGCCAAATGGTATTTACTTAGAAAGGGATTTTCTTTATGAAAGTTCTTTGGGTGGTATATTATTTTGCTAAGGCTGCCATAACAAAACACCACAGACTGAATGGCTTAAATAATAGAAATATATATTTTGACAGTTCTGGAAGTTAAATCCCCAATATCAAGCTGTCTGCATGTTCATGGTTTCAACTGAGGGCTCTCCAAGATTCGGAATAAACCATCTGCTGCAGTTTGATTTAAATGATGCATTCTGGGGCAATTGAACCCACAGGGAAAGGGCATCTCACCTTTAAAAGTTCATCTTAAGTCTTCTCCCTCTCTCTCTCTCCTCCCTTTCCTCTGTCTCTAAAAGCAATGAAAAATGTCCTCAAGTGAGGACTAAATAAATAAATAAATAAATATTCATCTTATTTGTGAATATCATGTATCACCACCATTTGTTTAAACATGACTATTTTGATGATTAATAATTCCATGTCTTTACTTTTGCTATAATGTGATATTCAGCATCCTCTAATGTTGTATTTATCCTGTTTTTGCTGTTTATGGCAGTTATCAGCATTCAACTTATGTTTGCTCTTTGTTTTCTCTTTACTTGGATATTAGCTTATTGAGAATAAGATATTTGGTTTCTTTTCTATGTATTGTAGTAAGTGTTCTAGCTCCAAAAATTCTGTTATAATTTTTCCTCTTCTCTGTCTATTCATAGAGTAATATATCAAATAAGGAATTTTAAAGAATTTCTTATAGTTTAATGGAATTTGGACTTAAATTAGATGTATATGATAAATATGCTCCTAACCTGCAAGTATAATAACACCTTTGCTTAACATGATTGCTAATTTTTATCATTTGAGTTAATAACACTAATGTGGATCTGACTGGTATGGCTCAGTTGGTTGGGCATCATCTCAGACAGCAAAATATCACCAGTTCAATTCATGGAGAGGACACATGCCTGGGCTGCGGGTTCAGTGCCCAGTCAGAAGTGTACAAGAGGCAACAGATCAGTTTCTCTCTCACATTGCACTGATGTCTCTCTCCCTCTCTTTCTCCCTCCCTTTTCTTCTCTCTAAAAATAAATAAATAGAATATTTTAAAAAATAAATAACACTGATGTGCTCCAGTTTTCTATAGTAAAGACTCTCATCATGCACCGAACATCTAGAAGAAAGAGTAAATACTCACTATTTTTTCATACTCCTGTATGGCCTGTGTAATTGTGATATTGATACAACAACTGGGATGACTAATTGAAGGAGCAGAAATTTCAGTTTCATCTAGATATTTCAGTCTAACTTAAATGCGGGCTTCCTCCTGAGAGCTCTTTGACCTCTATTGAAAATAGGGTAATGTTATCAGCTCCTAATGCTTTCACTTCTTTTCTGTTTTGTCTTTCTATCCCTTAGGAACCTGATATTTTCATCTCTTGACTATTAAACTCTTAATCCTTTATTTGAAGAAATAAATGATAAAAAACGAAAGAGCTAACTTAGCCATTTAGATTTACATTTTTTATGTTTAAGTACTGTACTTTTTAATTTCTTTTTAACTATATTTTATTGTTTATGCTATTATAGTTGTCCCAATTTTTCCCCCTTTGTCCCACTTCACCCAGCCCCCCTCACTTCCTCGGGCAATCCCCACACCATTGTCCCTGTCCATGGGTCATGCATATAAGTTCTTTGACTACTATATTCCATATGCTGTACTTCACATCCCCATTACTCTTTGTACCTACCAATTTTTACTTCTTAATCCCCTCACCTTTTCCAGTCATCCCCTCGACTCCCCTCCCATCTGACAACCATCGAAATGCTCTCTGTATCTATGATTCTGTTTTTGCTCTGCTGGTTTGCTTAGTTTATCTTTTAGATTAATTGTTGATAGATATGTATTTATTGCCATTTATTGCTCATATTTTTTTATCTTATTCTTCTTCTTAAAGAAGACTCTTAACATGATGAACTCCATCACCACCAAGGTTTTTTTTTTTTTTTTTTTTTTTTTTTTTTGTCTGGGAAGCTCTTTATCTGTTCTTTGATTCTAAATGGTAACTCTGCTGGGTGGAGTTATCTTGGTCATAAGACCTTGCTTTTCATCACTTTGAATATTCCTTGCCAATCTCTTCTAACCTTCAAAGTTTCCTTTGATAAATTAGCTTAGTCTTATGGGGACTCCCTTGTAGGTAACTAACTGCTTTTCTTTTGCTGCTTTTAAGATTCTCTCTTTGTATTTAACTTTTGGCATTTTAATTATGATGTGTCTTGGTGTGGGCCTCTTTGGGTTCATCATGTTTGGGGTCTCCAATTCTTGAACTTGTATATCTATTTCCTTCACCAAGTTAGGGAAGTTTTCTGTCTTTTTTTTAAATAGGTTTCCAAATTCTTGCTCTTTCTCTTCTCTTTCCAGTACCCCCTTGCTGCGAATATTGATATGTTTGAAGTTGTCCCATAAGTTTAGTCCTTCATTTATTTTTATTGTATTTTTTCCATTACCATTTCACTTCCTTAAATAAAGCTATCACAAAAGCTTTTTAAAAATTCCATAAGGATTGTTGATATTGTTATGTAGTTATTGATATTGATATTGTATGCAATTTGCTCTTTGCTTCTGTAATAATGTCATGTAGATTAGTCTGGATAATGAAATATCTCTGTCAGTATTACATATGACATGTGACACAGAATAACTCTATCTTAAGGCGATAGCCTGCTTTTCTGGACTTACAAGTAAATGTAGATGGTTTTAAGGAGCTCCCAATGCAAAAGTTCCAAGAAAGCTTAGGATAAAAACCTGAAGTCAGATACTAGGTTTTACTTTACTCAAAAAGAGCTAAGTTTGATACATAATGAGGCTTTACTTGTCACCTATCTAAATAAAAATAATATGTCATGACTTACTTGCTTATAGATAAGTGAATTTATATTTGAATGGTCTGGGAGACATTGTCCATTGGGAGAAAATTATTTAAGACATTTTGAAACTATTAGCACTATCTTCTGCTTTCACTGGGCATACTAAGGATGTTAACATTCTAACAACCAAATTTTGCTCCTGTTCTATCAACACCTATAATTCATTTAAATTGTCATTTAACTTCTTTAAGCTAAAATGTAAAAGCTAACCTTAGATTTTATTGATTTGGTCCAGCTTTCACTTCCTCCTTATAATCATTTTTTTTTTTGCTCTATAATCTGAGTTATTTTTGTCTTGCATTTTTTATTTCAATTACTAACTACCTTCTTAAGATACTTTGAACTTATTGAGATATGTTGTTTTTGCACCATCCTGCAAGCTCCACAGACTAAACATGGGGGAGGATATGTGATGCACATACTCACAAATGTGAGGAAATTGCAGGTAAAGTTTTCAAAATTCAGGACAGATATTTCTTGTTGCCTCTTATTGTTAACTATGAAATTCCATCCACAATAGTTCTCAATAATTCATGTTGTTTATTCCTCCTTTCACTGGTTTTAGAGAAATTGTTTTTATTAACATCATCCTCTGCCCCATATGTCATCTGTATTGCAATCCCTTTAACTCTAACTGTATCAAAAGGATCTGAGGCATAATAAAGTAGATTCAGGGAGCTTTTGATTGCTCGGGGAAAAAGTCATGGCCTCAGCACAGCAGAAATGTTCACATATCACACAACTCAATATCCTCAGTGAAAAATACTTTCTCCAAGAAACTTAAAGAAATGAAGAGGTGAGTGAAATATAAATATCTCATTTGTATGCTTTATTTTCTTTCTCTGGATTTGTAGATTTAAGACTCTTTTATGTGAGAGAAAATTACCATGAGTCTGAAAGATGTTAGAAATATATCACTTCATAAACAGCACCTTTATAACAAAATAAGAACAGCCAGCCTAAGTGGATTCTCTAAACATCCTCCCAAAAAAGAAAAAAGCAAACACATAAACAAAGAGAATAAAACCAAGCTTAATTTACACACTGGAATAAGCAGAAGGCAGAAAATGGCACAAAGTCAAATTACATGGAAGGTTAGCAGTAAATATCAGAAAGTAGTAGCGGCAATTTCATAATCACATTAGAGTAAAAAGTAGGGATAATATTGTTAGAAAACAAGAGAGAGGAAAGTCTGTCATTATTTTGTTTAGTTCATATTGTTCATTAGATTCCACAAATAAGTGAAACCATATAGTATTTGTCTTTACCTGTCTGGTTGATTTCACTTAGCATAATGTTCTCCAGGTCCATCCATGCTGTTCCAAAAGGTAAAATTTCCTCCTTTTATTATGGCTGGGTACTGTCCCATTGTGTAAGTGTACCACAGCTTTTTTATCCACTCATCCACTGATGGACAGTTGAACTGCTTCCATTTCTTGGTTATTGTAAATAATACTGCAATGAACATAGGGGTACATATAGTATTTCAAATTAGTGTTTCAGGGTTCTTTGGACAAATTCAAAGAAGTGGAATCACTGGGTCACTGAGGGGAAAAAGAGAGAGAAAAAAGGCTTGTGGGTATGCAGAGCAGTGTGGTGATCACCTCTGGGTGGTAGAGGGAGGTAGAGGAGGATAGAGAAGTCGGGGGGGTAAATGGTAATGGACAGAGACTTGAGTTGGGTAGTGAACACACAGTACCATGTACAGATGATGTGTTGTAGAATTGTGCACCTGAAACCTGTATAATGTTGTTAACCAGTGTCACCCCAATAAATTCAATAAAATGAAAAGAAGTAATTATTGACAAAATAAATAAATAAAACCTATTTTATTCAGAGAGAGAGAGAGAGACCATAGAAGTAATGGGCCTGGGGGATCAATCACCCAGAAAGAAATATTCCTACCTTAACAGCTTATCTCTTGAGAACCTATCTGATACTTGCTAGACCAGTGTACCAGCAGCTGGAGAATTGAAAGAAAGTTATGTGGGACTAGACAAGGCACTGCTTAAGAGATCACTGCCTCTGGGGACTGAGGTGTGAGTTAGGAATCTAAGGCATCTCTCAGCAGCTTGACAGTGAAAGGCAACAAGAAAACAAGTATTACAGAACAGAGCAGGGAGGAGGCTGAACGATATAAAAGACCCCCCTTTTTCTCCAGGGGTTCTTCCCCACCTGCTGGGTTCATTTTGCCTGCCACCTGAGGAAAGATGTCTCTTAATACCAGAGATCAGTGAAAAGGAAAGGAATTTATTATTTATTTGAAGTAACACAAACGAAAGTTCCCCACAAATGTATGCAGTCCTCCCAGCACCCTCCATGTGGCAAAAGGGAGCACTTCCAAAGCCTTGCGGTCTGGACTCTCACCCAAGCTGCATGGTCCCAACCAAGACACCAAAGCCGAATGCTCCTAAACAGATGCGTGATCCCAAGAAGAGAGATGCCCATTGGTTTTCTTTGCCTCCATTTAAATCCCAGCGCCAATCTTCCTCTGGAGGCCCATTTCTGGCTCCTCTCACAATTGGCCACAGCTGCCAGCATTCTGGACAGGTGTGGCCCTGTGTTGTGGAGCCAATTATCTCCAAGCTCTTCTGGACCCTATTACAAATCCCTGTTTGGGGCTCCCCTCTTTGGTGTACCCTATTACACAAGGAGTAGAATTTAAGACACAGCACCAGAATCACATGTGAGAAAACACACCAAGCCTTCACTCTGCAGACAAACAAACTAGAACAAAACATATAAACTTGTCAATTAAATACATTTACTTCTCTATACAAACCAAATGTGCACTCATGAACTAGGGGTAATGAGTAAGCAAACCAAACACTTCTCTCCCAGGTATACCATCTCTTATAACTAATCCAGACAGTTCGGATTGACCTGAAAATGGTGCAGAATGTCCACTCATAGTTACTATAAGAAGACAAGCTAAAAATCAAAACATTTTTCTGTTGTTGAAAATTGTCTTCCCCAAAACAACCATAAAGTAAATAAAAGTATAATAGCATACTCTAATTTGAATTAAATACTATTAGGTAGGTATTGAAAGACATAAAAAGGAAATATTTCAAATTAAAAATTCAAATATCTGAATATTTTTTAAAAAGTGAAACATATGATTGAACTCATAAAAGAAGAAATAGAGGGAAAAATTATTTTATCAATGAAGACTAAAGTACATGATGCTCAAAGGAAAATGATAAACTTTTAAAAATCTATTAGAAGTCTATATACATATATAGAATAAAAAAAACTTAACCATACCAATTTCTAAAAAAAGAAACAGAGAAATATATCAAAGATTATCCCATGTGAGAACATAAATGTCAGGTGATATTACAGAGGACTTTAAGTATACCTTTAAAGATCAAGAAATCTCAATGCTGCATAAATTGTTTATATTGTTTCAGAGCATAGAAAAAGTGTAATTGCTAATTTTTTTAAATATTCAAGTATAGCATTGAAACAAAATCTATTAAAGATAACATTATTGATACCAATAAATTCATGGTTATTAAATATTGGGACATTAATAATACAGGGTAGGGCAAAAGTAGGTTTATGGTTGTGAGTATACAAAAGTTTATTCTTGTATTATTATTTACTAATTATTGTGTTATTAGCCATGTGAACAACTATAAACCACTTTTGCCCTCCCTGTATAATTTACATTAATGGATTCAATAAAAAACAATATCATTACTTCCACAGATGCTAAAGTGTCTTTGAAAAAATTTTTTGAAAAAAATTCAACACACATTTCTGATAATAACACTTTAAAAGAGAACTCATTCGATATTTAACATGGTTCTATGTGTGTATAATACTACAGCTAGTATTCTGCTCAGTGGGGAAACACTACAGTAATTCTCACTAATAAGGCAAGGATGCTTCTTACCAATACCACTATCAATATATGCAGATTATATAACTGAAAGACTAAAAGTGGTCTATTTAAAAAGCAATGCAAACAATATAATAATGCAGAAAATGTTGAAAATAATAGTGACATGGTCAATAGTCTTCATAGATAAAAACAGTAAATTCCATTTACAAAACTAATCACAAAGGCTAAATACTTAGGAGTAAATGTGAAAACATACAGTGAAGAAAACTATAAGCTATCCTGAAGACAAAAACATTGACTTGAATAAATGGAAGAACATCTCTTGTTTTGAAACAAACATATCAAAAAGTGTTCATTTTCCTCAAGTTAATATATAAATTTAACATAGTTTCAAATTATTTTTTTTCCTGAAACTAGAGAGTCTACATTATAGGTGAGAAACAAATGTGCTGGAATACTCAGGAAAGAAAGCTATGGAATAGGAAGCAGGAAGGGCGTCAGCCTACCAGATCCTAAAACATTCTCTAAAGCCTCAATAATAAATTGCTGTGATTCTATCCAGTTACCCTATATTCATTAAGATTGAGGAGTAATCAAAAAAAGGGAACTTTTTAAACCTACAGAAACGTCATTTCTTTAATATGATTTTTGCTTACTTCACACTAGCTTTTCCCAGCCTAATATCATCACAAAAAGCAGTAAGTCCACTCCATTAATCAGTAAGCCTTTAGGACATTAGGATCCTGTCAGTGTCAAACTGTCTTAAGAATAAGGCCTCAGGTCCATTGATCAAGGAAACAGAGTTTTGGTCAAACCAAAGATAACATCTTGACCTCAGTAGTGTTTTAGCCCCAGGTCCATGAAAACATAGGACCCTACCCAGCACACTCTTGAAATCTCATGGCTGACATCAGGACCTCGTATTATGATCAGTTCACTACTCCCTACCCTGGCCCCAACCAATCGGTAGAGCCCACACCCTCAATTCTCTTAGTTACCATGATTAATGATTTCCCACACTATATAATAGACCCCCTACAGGCCATGGAGGAGCCAGGTCTTAAGCTAGTTCACCTGTGTCTCTGGGCATGGCACCATTTCCTTAAACAAACCTTTTTTCCACCTGTTTTTCATGTTTTGAAAATAATTTTTATGCTTTTTATATACTAGTGAGATGAGCCTTTTATCCATGAATTTTGTTGCCAATATTGTCTTTAAATATAAATTTAATTTGTTTCCTTTACTATGGTAATTTTCTATGCAAAATATTATACTTTAAAACTTTATACAGTCTAATTTTTTGCTCTTTTTAGTGCATCCAGATTTTGAGCATTCTTTAAAAGTTTATAATACCAGATTTAAAAGGAATTTACCTGTATAATCTTCTAGTTCTTGCAATATCATTACACGTATTCATCTTTTACTCAGTAATTTAAAATGTCATCTTTTCCTATGTTATCATGTGTACTTGGCCTGTGTACTTTTGGACATTTTATTCCATCTCACGCATCTGTATATTCATGTCCTAAGACCACAGCCATTTTTTTTTAGTAAAGAAAATAAAGGTTTATTTAAGACCAGCATTCTAATCCCAAATTAGTTTTCTCTCACACTAGTTCTTTGATTTTTTGTTGTTGTTGAATAAGTCTTCACAAATCTCGATCATAACCAATGTTCATAATAGCTAATTCCCATTAAGTATGCAATACTACGCATGCTTTCTTTTGCCCATCTATCTGGAAAAGAAATATCTAATTCATTTCCTCTGAGCCTTTTGTCCCTGTAGAGCCCAGCCATTCTATTATTTAAAATTTCCAAAATAAATTATTCATAGACTAATAAGATCGATGGAAATCAAGGAACCCCAAATAAACCATTGTATTTAACTGGATGTGCAGGAGAAATCCAGAAAAGGAGCTATCTGAAAAATTTAAGGAAAATAACCATTAAAGTGCATAATCTCTCAAGAAAGAACACATTTTATGAAAAGCATATTATTTATTCATCTCTTTAATTTCACTTAGAAATGACTTTTGGTTTTCATTATATAACCCTTAACTTAAACCTTCTCATTTAAGTTAATTCAAAATATTTTATTATTTTTGACGCTATTGTAATTGAAATTGTTCTTTTTTCCTTTTCAGATTATTTCTGTCATATGGAGAGATGCAACTGACTTGTGTGTGTTGGCTTTGCATTCCTCTACTGTGCTGAATTCCAATGCATATTTTAAATTCAGAATTTGAATAAAGTATTTTATACCAATACTATTTGCTAATGTGTTTGTAAAAAATTGGATCAGCATCACTGAACTTCGTTATAAATTGAAAATGAATGTAAAACAGTAATTTGAGAGTTATTAGGGGCATGTACTATGTAATTTTATCATTATTCCTCCTATTAGCAGACAATTAACACTCTATGTAATTGCACTGTTCAATCAGGAAGGCAATGGAATGAAATGGCAATGGAAGGGAAATGTGAATACTCCAGAAAACTGAAGTTTCAGTTAAAAGCTCACACGTTAGTTCTGCGATTACTAAATTTGATGATAATCCAGTGCCATAATGGACCACGTAAAAGTTGGAAGAAATTGGTTCCTGGTTAAGAATTCAATTGAGTTTAATAAACAAGATATTGAGAACCCATTATATTCTTGCAATGGATTAGTACCTTGGCACTATAAAAATAAGACAAATATAAAACCTGACCTTGTTAAATAAACAATATACTTGGTTTTATGAGTCATAAGTAATACCTGGTTCTGACAAAGGTGTGTGTGCAATGGGGGAGCATTTGGCTTTATATTTCTCACTAAAAAGTCTGTTGTCGCTACTTTAAATGACCCATCATTCTTGTTAGCATGCACCTCACTCAATTCTTCCATTGTTCTGCATAGATTTGTTTTAACTTGAGAATCTCAGTTTTCCAAATAACAAGTATATCTCAAATAATTGTAATTTTGGCAGATGAAAAATTGACAGTATAGAAAAAGTTAAAAATTATATAAAACCATGATAAAGACTGAATTCCCTATGGGAGATAATTTATTAAAAAGATAGGTCTAATGATTAACCTTTGATAGCCAAGTACTGGAAACAGCCTAAGTGCCCATCAGTAAATGAGTGGCTCAAAAAACTGTGCTACGTTTACACAATGGTTACTACACAGAAGAAAGAAAGAAAGAAAAAACAACTACCTTTCTCAACAACATGGATGGAACTGGAAAACACTATGCTAAGTGAAAAAAAAAAACAGGCAGTGAAAGACAAATATCATATAATCTCACCTTTAAGTGGTACCTAATTAACAAAATAAACAAGTGAGCAAAACAGAACCAGAAACGTGGAAATAAAGAACAAACTGACAGTGACCAGAGGGGAGGTAGGAGGACGAGGGGCAAAGAAGGGGAAGGGTTGTCAAAAAACATGTATGAAGGACCAATGGATAAGGGCAATGGGTGGGAGGAGGATTGAATGTGGGAGGTGGGGGTGGGTAGGGCAGGGGAGAGTAATGGTGAAAAAATGGGGACAACTGTTATTGAACAATAATAAAAAAAAGAAAAAGAAAAAAAAGCCCAGACAGGTTTTAAACTTCCTCAGAGTCCCACACTTAATGTTTCCAACTTATTTGTGTACAACTGCTTACGATTTTGAAGTTTCCGTTAACCATTTTTTCTAGGCCTCAGTTTTCTTATTTATAAGATAAATGAAAATAGGTAGGAATGGACTCTCTAAGGACTTCAAGATTAGAATTTGATCATCTTCTTTCATTTTAGCACATACCAATACAACATCCTTGATCCAAACATTTACAAATATAGAAAATAAATCTCCATCACTTTTTTTAATAGAACAAAAATGGACTTAAAGTTTCAAGCAGTTTGATTTTGGATACAGTCAAAATGAAGAAGTGTTTCATTCAGTAAACTGACAGCTTAGACAGATGCTATTTGTAAAAAGAACAGACAATTAATTTAATTTAGAATGTGGAGGGATAAATACTATTTAATGACTTCCTTGAGGATTACTTTGAGTTTACTTTGTTTTTTAAATGATAAATTCTCTGTCATTTTAAATTATTTTAGGGGCATATTTCATGGACCAGAAAACAAAATGTTATACTGGTATTATTTGGGTGGTATTTTTATCCTTGTCTACCTAAAATATAATGGAATTGATGAGACTATGACTTTTGGGTTTTGTTTGTTTGTTTGTTTGTGTTTAATGATGTTGTCATTTTAGTCAGCTTTACATCTAGTAGAAACTTCCTTACCCTATAATTTCCTTATTTTATATGGTCATATGTAATTTATTTTTTTAAGCAAACATGTGCTCATTGACCATTCCATGAGAAGCATTGTTTCAGATGTTGGAAACAGCAATAAATGAAACAAACAAAAAATCTGCCTTTATGGAACCTACATTCTAAGTAATAAATGCTCATTTTTGACAATAATTAGGTATATAATTTATTAACCAGCAATGCTTTCTCCATAAAAATCTTCCTTAATAATATAGGCTCACAGTTATCCTTCTTCCTCCAAACATTTACAAATAGTTTGAATTAAAATATGTAAATATGTTGCTTTTACATTTTTCTTAGATATGTCATAATTTCCCAGTTGAATAAACTCCATGAGGATGAAACTATGCACTAGAATACTTTATAAAGTATACGATTGTCTAACCATTATGCTGACCATCTGAAACTAATGCAAAATAATATTGCATGTAAACTGTAATTTTAAATATCTAAAAAGTAAAAATAAAACATACATTAAAAAAAGAACTATATCCTCTCTAGCAGTGAGCATCTTTGTACCTGCTACTTCTTGTTCTCATGTATTTCTTTGAGATTACTCTTAAATTTGAGTGTTGAGCTTAAAGTTCATTTCAATTGTAACACTATTGATTGACCTTACATAACACCACACAAATTTCTACCAATTTATGTTAGTACCCACTTTTTCTCACCATAATCAATAGTAAACATTAACAAGCTCTTTCTTTTCCTCATATTTTAAGAAAAAAATCTCAAATTGCATTTTCATTATTACTTTTCATATTTTATTAGGCATTTGTACTTCTTCCCCAAATTTCTATTTTATCCTTCTCATTTTTCTATCACAGTGTCTATGATATACTTGTTAATTTAAGGAAGTCATTATTTATTTTGGACATTAACTATTAGAATTTTATGTTTTAAATATTACTTATAGTTTGTGACTTGCATATTTAGTGACTTCCAAAAACATATTTAGTATAATATATGCTATCAGTTAAATGTTTTTAAAAGATCTGTTATGCACCTTTTTCCTTAAAACACAGTTCATACATAAAGCATTATAGGACAATGCAGCTTATTGTATACATCTGTTCACACAAGGAGCTTTCATTATTTATTTTTCAGAAGTATTGATCCCTTTTTGGAATCACCTGAAATCAATTTTTTTAGGATCAGGATCCCACATCACAGATAAGATAAAAGGAAAAATTTTTCTCTGGCCTAAAATAAATTAATTATGGATAAAATATACTTAACAATTGCCCTCTAAACTGGGTTGCATTTTGCCTGGCTTCCTTGAAGGCCTAGTTGTCAATATAAAATTTTAGGAATTTTATTATGCAATATATTATCAAGAAATTAATATATTTTAAGAAACTTCAAAACTACTAGGTTCTTCATTTTCCAAATCAAATTGTTACACCCTCTTCCCCATCCAAAGTTGTCCCACCCAAGTGATCATGAAAGTGTCTATTTCATGAATAGTTCTCTTTTCTTCTGAGTTTGACTCCCTATCATCCCATTCCATATACCATTACAATTAAAATCTTTTTAGTTTATGTCCACGCAACCTGAGGCAGTACTTCTACATCAAAACCAACACTGCCTGATTCCATCTAGGCCATGACAGGAGTGGGTCAACCCAGGCTCTGCGTATATTACCACGTTGTTAAATACAGCACGGCTTATGTTCAGTATCCCAAAATTAATCTCAACTCGGTTTGTTTGTTTGTTTTTTATCCCCTTTTCTTTTTTATTCCTCTTATTTTCTTGTTCTTTCTTCCCTTTCCTTTCTTTCTCTCCTCTTCCCCTCTCTCCTTTCCACCCTCCCTCCCATTCTTTTCTCTTGTCCTCTCTCTCAATTCAATCTATGACTTATGTAACACTGACAGAGCAACCCATATACATGTTCTACAGTAGTGCACAAATCAAAGCCAAGGTGAGCCACCAGAGCTCCAGCAGAGAAAACATAATGAAGCCAGATATACTACCTGACATCACTCCTACATGCCTATCTAAATATCTTCCTTCATTGTATTAAAAAAACACATCTATATTTTATATATTTAGGACATTAATCACAACCCCACTCTCGGACCCAGTTTGTGTAGTTTGGAGCTAATATTGTAAACTCATTTGGGCAAAATAACTTTTAACACATATTTTATGTGAAAATTTGCATTTTTGTTTCAACAATGAAACTTGTTTTACAAGCTGAGAATGTTTCAGTTGACATAAATCATTGTTTTCTCCTGATGTTCTGTCAGTAATTGTCCACCAAAAGCCCTCTTTCCAGGCTGACCAAGTTGTCCATCTTAACTGTAACCCACAAATTATTGAGAGTCTCTCTGTTCCTGAAAACAAAATGTTCTAAGATGATCTTTTATTTCTTTATATGCCAAGACATGGGACTGGTATTATCCAAGTGGCTGTTAAAAGAGAGTGTTAGAGACCCCAAGTCTAGGCACTAGTGAAGCACAAATCCTAATGTTAGGCAAGTGACCTTAGAAGAGGGAGTATTTAAATCACTTTATAAATGAAATGAGAAATCCCTTTGTATTGTAAAGGTCATGAATTCATGTTGGTATTTCAATTTAACCTTCTAAAAATTCTCTTTTCACTTGATCTAAAATGAATTTTTAAAATAATCTTTCCTGTTTAGAACTAACATCTATGACTGAACATGGTATGTATTATTACACTAAATCATGTTATTAAACTTCACTATTGAACCCTAATTTTCACAGTGCAATATTTATTTCTTTTTCACTCCCTTTTCCAAGATTTCTGGAATTCATTCGTAATTGTATTTGGTGATCCTTGTCATCTGTGTCACCGCAGAACATCACTGACTGTCTGAGGTCACGCACACAGACACACACAGCTTCTACTTCCCCCACAGAAACAACTGTAAGAAATTATAAGGCATGGAATATATAACACTACTAAAAAGATTCCGCCTACACTGAATTTTAATAAAAACACTAACGAAAAGCAGGGAAATGTAGAGCAATATTGGATCCTAAGGTTTTGTTTGAAATCCTAATGTAGCATTAATCCATCTCCCCTATTTAAGTTCATCTTTTCATAATTTTCCTTTGTTTATTATAGGCCATTAGTGAAAACATTGTATATTTTCTATTGCAGATGATTTGCATTTATAGACATATATTCCTTTCTTTGTTATTGCTTAAGAGATTCAAATTATTCAACAGTATTATAAAATATACATTAGTATAAAATTACAAATATATTCACACCAGGTATTACTTACAACATACATATATATGAATATACTACATTTTAATTTTAAAGCCCCACCAATTAAATTATAGTCCCTAAAATTAAACTAAATAATCAATAAAAGATCTTCCCACTTCAGTCTCCTCTGGAGGTATCCAGTTCCATCTGTTGAAGTCCTTGCATATTCTTCCAGTCATGAAACTAACCCTCAGTCCCATTCCATCCCATTACAGACACTAGGAAGCTCTTTCCTGGATCAGGCCCATGCTAGTATTGCAGAATTATAGTATTATCTGTACTGACACTGCCCCAAAATAGCTACATTCTCAGCTTGGCTGGCCAAACTCTCTTAGGGTGTAGCAGGGGTGTCCAACCTGTAGCCCAGGATGGCTGTGAATGTGGCTCAACACAAAATCATAAATTTACTTAAAACATGAGATTTTTTTGTGATTACGGTTCACAATGTATTTAGTGAGTGGCCCAAGACAACTCGTCTTCTTCCAGTGTGGTGCAAAAATACTAAAAGGCTGGATGCCCCCGGTAGAGAGTATGACATTAATTCTCCACTGCTTGTTAAACTGAATTGTTAACTTCCTACTTAATTCCCAGTAACAGTTACGGGCAGATGCTAAACTGAATTGCATGTTGTTACTAAAACAGACTTTATGAATTTAAGAAAGTTCACTCATCTAGGAAGTAGTAAACTGCCTCCAGCTCTTCTTAGTGGTTATATCACAGACTTTGAAAGGTGAAGAGAATTTGGAGATCATTTTAAAGATGAAACGAAAAAGAGCTCTCCTACCTTGCTAGGGTATCTTCATTTCCAGCTCAGTGACATTTGATGCCGTGGGTGGGAGTCACATGAGAGAAGAGATTGCCTAAAGCACAATAATTAAAACTTTGGGTGGTTGAAAACATGTGAAAAATCAAGTTACACACAAAGGCAAGATGCTTTTTCATCTTGAATTTTCTCAAATTATATTTTGATGCATTAAGAGGAAATTCAAAGATGTTAAAGTTTCCCGGGACATATTTACCATAATTCTTCCACCAATAACAGGTCACAGGCTTTGATGTTGGCCTCAAAAGGACATCTGTGTAGTCGTACTTTTTTTTTTTTGCTAAAAATTAAAATTTTAAAGCTCAAAAGTGGCACTTTAAGGACTATTATGTGAATACATTGCTTGGATAGAGTTTGTCCTTTAAAAAGATGATAACATCAAGATTAGAGTGCTTTTTAGATGCTTTTTACTAAACAAATGCTAGTTGAACTGAACTAAAAATCAAGTTCACTATATGATGCGGACCCTGGCTCATGGGGTCCACGTCATTATGGATGAAATGAGACATTCACAAGGACTACTGAGTCTGGTGGAGGAAAAGGAACAGCATGGCTTTTCTCTCAAGGGGAGCAAAAGCCTCAGCCCTTGTTCCAATGAGCTTTTATTGTCTTACTGGGCACATTACAAGAAGGTCCTCTTTAACTACACACAGGCTCACTTTAGGTGGTTACCTTTTACAGAAAACAAAGGAGCCAATGCTGCTAATCACATCACAGAAGAGGGATATTTGCAAATGAAAAGGCAAAGTGGTTGAACCGGTTACACTCATCCTTGGAAGGTTTTGCATGGTTTTTAGGAAGTTGCTTTGTAGGAAATGTTCTCAATTCAGGGTGAGGGAGTTTTAGCAAAAAGCAAGACTCATAGTGGCCTAGGTACATTGCAGGCCTGATTCCCCACAGGAGAACCTATCTGTGGGCGTGGGTCCTGTGCATCTCTGAGTGGTAGCTGGGCCCACACCACACAGAGCGGCCACCCACAACTATATTAAT
Organism: Trachops cirrhosus; assembly: GCA_028533065.1. Classification (NCBI taxonomy): domain Eukaryota; kingdom Metazoa; phylum Chordata; class Mammalia; order Chiroptera; family Phyllostomidae; genus Trachops; species Trachops cirrhosus. The sequence continues at coordinate 161,306,403 of CM052541.1, read as the reverse complement.
ATCCAGTCTGGGTTGTACAGTCTCCAAGCTACACAACTTTCAATAGACACTGTTCAATAGCCAAATGTAATTGAAGTATAAATTCCATTTTAATAAATCTCATCAAGATCATTAAAGGAATATAAAAATACAGCATTACTGTTCCTGTTATCTGCTGTTGCAAAACAAACCACCTCAAGATCAATGGCATTAAAAAAAACAATCATTTTATTATGCTCAGATTTGTGGGTCAGTATTTCAGACAGGATAACTATCTCTGGTCCACAAGGACTTGATCTTCATCTGGCTTTGGGCTAGTAGTTTCTTCATTCTCATATCTGATACCTGGGCTGAAATGACTCAAGAGTTTGGGCCTAGCTGAGATTGGGACTGGGACTCCAAGTTATTATCTTTCCATGAACTTGGGTTTCTCTTAACATGGAAGCCAGGTTCTGGGTTCTGAGCAAGTGTTCCAAGAAAAACGGTTGGGACCTGCCTAGTCTTTTCTGACCTAGACTCAGAAGCCACAAAACATCCCTTCCCTTCCATTGTACACTGCTGGTCAGACAGCAGTCATAGCCTGCTCTGATTCCAGAGGAGTGGAAATGGCTTCCTCTCTTAAAGGAGAAAGGTCGAGTTCTCATTTCACAAAAGCATGTGAAATGTGAGAATTTACAGCCATATTTGGAAATTGATATGTGTCACAATTATGTACTTTCTTTCTTGTCTTATTTCTCATAGAACCTTTAGTTACTCCACCACCTTATTCCTCACGTAAGAAAATCCTGGGATCTCCCACTCAGCATGGCTTTTGTTTTTTCTTCTAATTGCTTTGCTCTTTCTCAGCATTATATTGTGTAAATCTCTTTAACGGCTAAATCTACATCATTCCCAGTTTACTCTAAAGTTATATATTCTTTCCCCATTTCTGTTTAAATTTTCAGCATTGAAAAACAAAAAAAATCTAGCTGAAGTAGTGCACATTATCTTATTGAGTGGGGGGGAGGGAGGGAAGAAGTGGCTTCAGTGGCATCATGCACGACACCTTTCTCTGTTACACCTGAGTAAAGCACTGGGTCATCTGCATTTCCTTACTCAGCCCTCCTACCCTCTGTGGTAATGTTGCTTCATGCCGTTACTGGGAATAAATCTTTAGGGTCAGCCTCCAGCCATGCTTCCAACATAGCTCTCTTCCAAATAGGATTTGTCACTTACCTGAGTTCTCTACTCAAGAGGCAAACATGAGTCAATTTTTGTTTCTTAAGTCTGAGAACTTTATGATGGGATCCTATTAGCCAATGGCTGATAACATCACCTCCTCTTATTCTTCACAAGAGTTTAAGGACCTCTTAGTGCTACTAATGTAATAGTTAGTACTTATAATTTGCTGACCAAAAAGTATCCAAACACAACTTTGACTTAACTGCTTATGAATTTCCAAGTATATCTTTTCTGACCTCCAGCAGATGGCCCATTGAAACAGACCATTGTCCCTTGGGCACTGAATATGGTTGAGAATTTAACACCTAAGTTACAGTCACTGACTAACCTGCCATATATTAATTCTAAAGCAGGCAGTGATGTCCACTTTTTTTCTTTAATTCCAATGATAACTTTAAGAACAGGTACTTACTTTCAAAGTCACATATACCTATAGATATTTTTTCTGAATCTGAGCCTGCTCATCACTACACAAATCAATAATGCATCATGCCCTAGGCACAATTCAACACCATTATGTATGGAATTTAGTGCAGTATTTTCCAAAAATATACCAGGATATTGGTAGTAATTAGCCATTTCCAAGCCTCTATTGTCAAATTGTGCATCCCACAACAGAGCAAAACCCCTAGAGTTGAAATTAACCTTTAAGTATGAGTAAGAATCTAAAATTCATCCAAGCACTTAACTTATAAACATCCTCTGATTAAAAAAGACAACAGTATCTCCAGGAATATTGATAGTGGGAAGTTGGCTGAATGCAGAAAGGGCTAAATTAATTTTCAGCTCATCATGTTAGAAGGAAGTGATTTGGTCTTATTCAATTTTGTAAATTTACACAGAGCTGCAGAGATTTGACCCTCCTAATGTTACATGTAACCCTTAACAGTGCATCTTCCTGGAACTAACAATTTTCTGACCTTATAGTCATTTTCACAATGTCTGTGTAAGTCATCATACAGATTTCAGTGTTCATCATTGGTCAAATCTGATTAACCTGTGCCCCATTGGACCAATGCTATTCATAATTAGGTGATCATATGAAATATGATTTTACCAGGAAAGATTATCTTAATTTGAGGTAAACTGATTATGTTAGGTCCAAAATTCTGAAAAGGTCCCGTCGAATATATAAATACCTCAAAATATAATTCTTTTGAGTCAGAAAACCCTCTAGCTTTGTATCCAAACTGCTTTATTCAAGATACCTATCTAAACAAGCAGACCTAATTTAAAGGAATTTAATTTGCTGTTCACATGGCTGAAAAAATATATATAAACATATATAGTGATTTTAGCAATATTATACTAGTAATTTTATAAAAATCACTTAGGTCTTAATTCTTAGAATAATTCTATGTGAAGAATTTGAAAAAGGCCCTGGCCAAATAGCTAAGTTGGTGGGAGTGTTGTCCAGATGTGCCAAGGTTGGGTGGGCACATGCTAGAATCAACCAATGAGTGGGTGGATAGGAGGAGCAAAGTCTTCTCTCTCTCTCTCCCCCTCCCCCTCCATCCCCCTTCCTTTCTCTCTAAAACTGATAAATAAATAAATAAATAAATAAATAAATAGTAATTTGAATCCATTTAAAATAAAATTAGAGACTCCTGGTCAAGAGAAGATGGCATAGACTTGTTTCTCCCTGATACTCCCCATTAATTGTAACTATAGCTCCTGGAAATAACACCAAAAAATCCACAAATGAGTAGTTTGAAAGGTGGAAAGAGGAAGATGTACTAATTAAAGACTCCATAACTGGAGGGAACAAATGGCAGAGTGTCTTCTCACTCCCAACATAACAACAGAAGCATTTCAGGTGTGCAAGTTTTTCCACAGATCAAACAGAAATTCCACCAACACCAACTAGTGGTACCAGCAGTGAGGAATCAGTTGGGAGTACCACTGACCATAAGTAGCCAGGGGAAGTAGTTTCTTTCCCTACTGAGACTCCTCTCACCTACCTAAGAATTCCTCATCATACCAAGGACCAACGCAATCAAAACATGAATGACAACCAATTGATGCCAACACCAAGACAAATCAGATGTTGCAATTATCTGACAAAGTAGTCATCATAAATATACTTTAACAAGCATTCTCTTGAAAAAAAATATAAGAAAAAACAGCAAAGAAATAGAACCTATAAATATCATCAAATGGAAATAACAGAATTGAAAACTACAATAACTAAAATAAAAAACTCTCTAATGAGTTTATCAGTAAAATGGAGATGATAGAGGATAGGATAAGTGAATGTAATGAAAGATAAATAGAATTCACCCAATCTTAAGAACAAAGAGAAAAGTTGATTGAGAAAAAATGACCCTCAGGAAACTGTAACACAATAACAAAAGATCTAATATTACTTTTTTTTTTAAATTTTTTATTTTAGTTTATTCAGTACAGTTTCTATCCTTTAATCCCATTCCAGCCCACCCACCCATTCCTCCCCTCCTCCCTCCCCTTTCCAACACCCCTAGTTTAGTCCATGTGTCCTCTATATTTGTTCCTGTAAACCCTTCCCTTCTCCCCTGAAATTCCCTCCCCTCTCCCTTCTGGTCACTGACAACTCTATTTCAGTGTCTTTTGTTATATTTTACTTGTTTCTTTGTTTTGTTGTTTAGGTTCCTGTTAAAGGTGAGATCATATGGTATTTGTCTTTCACTGCCTGACTTATTTCACTTAGCATAATGCT
>CM052541.1:161167276-161302008 GCA_028533065.1 Trachops cirrhosus | reverse complement strand
GGGTGCATAGGTTCTTTTGGATTGGTGTTTCAGGATTCTTAGGATATAGTCCCAGCAGTGGAATTGCTGGATCAAAGGGCAGGTCCATTTTTAGTTTTCTGAGGAAGTTCCATACTGTTTTCCACAGTGGTCATACCAGTTTGCAATCCCACCAACAGTGCACTAGGGTCCCTTTTTCTCCACAACCTCTCCAACACTTGTTGTCTGTTGTTTTATTTACTATGGCCATTCTGACTGGTGTGAAGTGGTACCTCATTGTGGTTTTAATTTGCATCTCTCTGATAGCTAGTGATATTGAGCATCTTTTCATGTGTTTCTGTATCTCTAATATTACTTTTATTGGCATCCAATAAAAAAGAGAAAAGAAAGTGGGCCTAATGAATGAATATTCAAAAAACGATGGCTGCAAACTTTCTTGTTTCCAGGAAAAATTTGTCAGAAGACGTAGCCTATAGGGTTAAGGAGCCAAGTGAATCCAAATACGATAAATGTAAACAAAAGTACACTAAGACATGTTAAAATTAAACTTCTGAAAACTGAAGGTAAAAAATTATGAAAACAGAGGGGATTGACACATTACATATAGGGGAACACTAATTTGAATGACAGTTAAATCCTCATCTAAAGACTTGGAGGCAAGAAGTAAGTGTCACAACATTTTTTAAATTCTTTTATTGTTGTCCAGTTACAGTTGTCCCCATTTTCCCCCATTACTCTCCCTTGCCCAAGTGCTAAAAGCATTGACTACTATTAATCCTATATCTAAAAATATAAGCCTTCAGAGAAGGGGAAATAAAGGAATTCTTTGATAAAAGGAAATTAAAGACTGTGTCACTAGCAGGTTCACTGTTAAAGACTGGTTAAAAGAATTTCTTCAGATAAAAGGAAATGATAAAGGAAGAAAACGTGGAGTATCAGGAAGAAAGAAAGAAAGAAAGAAGGAAAGAAAGAAAGAAAGAAAGAAAGAAAGAAAGAAAGAAGAATGAAAAGAGCAGTTACGAGTTTATACCATAAACTGCCCTTAAAAATTTGTCATATTTGACAATCAAAAAAAATATTATGTTTCCAGTACTGAAGACAATAATGTGTAAAAGTGATTAAAGCAATGGGATAATGGGAGTAAGTTTTCCACAACTCACCTTAAGTGGTAAAATGTTAATGCCATTAGGCTGTGATAAATCACATGCATGTAATATCCAGAGCAACCTCTGAGAAAACTATACCAAATGATACATGGAAAAATATTATAAATAAATCATAATGGAATCTGAAGAACATTCAGCTAACTCACAGGAAAGCGGATGTTCTTTAACAGATGGATGGTTAAACAAACTGTAATGTATCAAAACCATGGAATGCTACTCAGCAACATAGAAGAATGGACTACTGATATGTGCGTCACCCGGGAGAGCTCTCCAGATAATTAGCCTGAGTGAAGAAAAGTTCATCACAAAAGGTGGCTGCTGTATGATTTCACTTATACTGCATTTCAGAAATAATGAAGTTAAAGTGATGAAGAATAGATTAGTGGTTGCCAGAGTTTAGAGACAAGGTAAAGGCAGGGGTTGTTATAAAAGGGTAACACAAAGGATCTCCGTGATAATAGAAATATGTTTGTCCCGTGATGGGTATACAAATTAACATGTATGATTAAATTGCACAGAACTAAATACACATACACATAGAAATAAGTACAAGTAAGACAGAAAATCTGAGTAAGACTGATAGGTTATATTATATCAATATCCTGGTTATGATTGTACTATATAGTTATTTAAATTATTTTATTGTTGTTCAATTACAGTTGTCTGCATTTACCCCTCACTCCACACCCCCACCCCAGCCATCCCCACCTCCTTCCCTTGCTTCCACCCACCCCCCCCACTGTATAGTTTTACAGTGTGTTACCATTAGAGGAAACTGGGTGAAGTGCACATAATATCTCCATATTATTTCTTACAAATGCTTGTGAATTTAAAATAATTTCAAAATTAAAAGTCTAGTTAACAAAATAAAATTTTAAAAAATACTAAGTAAATGACAGAACAGGTGGTGTTTAGCTGTGGAAAATATGTTAAAGGTGATATGTGACTAACTAAAATCTGGACCCCTGAGGTGGGCAGTACTCAGAAATGTGAGCTCTGGTATCCTCCATACATGAAATCCTCCAAATGTGGGCTTGTCTGTCAAGCACTTGTTATCTAATCCTTGGCCTGTGCTCACCTCTCAAATGGAAAAGGAAGACATAAGAAAAACTCCACCACACCCAAGTAATGTCAGGTGAATTAATGTACTATTAACAGAAGAGAAGCTGGCCATGTTGGACAGGCAAAATGCCAGAGTTCTTCTGCATGTGAATGAACTCAGAATATGAAATATCCCCAAAATATATTGGGTGCCAGTCTCTTTTTCCCCAACATTGTATAAAAGGAGATGCTACTATATCATTACAGTCTTTACTCATATTTCTATATGAAAAGAAGAAATAAATTTGAAAATTGAACACCATCCCATTGAGAAGAACTTGGGCCAGGAGAGAATAAACCATATATCAGCTTAGAAACTAGAGGATGAACTTGAATTTCCTCTAATCTCTAGGATTCTAATTTGGTCACTATTAATTCCAGCCATACTGAATGAAAACATTAAGGAAAGGCAAGGTAGTAGTTCCACCTGAGAGGAAACATTAAATCAGAAAATTCACCTTTGCTTTGTGCTATAATATGCAATCACAGATATGCTTATAATTGTTGTATATGCTTTTCAAAGCTTTAATGTAATGTAGAAATATTTTTTAAATGTGTAAAATAGTTTTTAGTATATAAGAATGTATGAAAATTAGTCTCACTACTTTAAAATCCACATTGAAAAAGTCAATTAACTTGCAAAGTGAATTCTTAGCAGCAAAAAGCAACCTATGAGTTATAAGATTTTGATTGGTGAGTAGAAAATATGTAGACTATGACTCTTGATGATTAGTACAAATTTTAGGCAATATATAATTGGATTTAATACAAAAAACTATGGGGGAGGGTCAGGGAGAGGGTTGGGATGGGGGTAAAAGGCAGAAAACTGTACTTGAACAACAATTAAAATAAAAAGTTAAAAAGTAAATAAATCATGACTGTCAAAAAAACTATGGATCATTTCAATAGATGTCTAATGTTATTACCTTCTGCTAAGATTTCTGATATTTTAATTAACTTCAGAGTTTATACTTGTTTGTACAGCAAATCAAGTAGAGCACTTGCTGATTAATGGAAAATTAGCACCGTGAGAAAAATGTTGGCCATTAATGATAGAGTACTAAATTCATGAAATTACTTTCCTCAGTAAAATTAGGTATGAATAATTAAATGTACTGAAGAGAAGAAAACCAAACCACCCTTGCTGGTGAAAATATCACTTTATAAAGTTACTCTCTATTTTGCCCACTTTTGCTTTCCTAAGTGAATAAACATGACTGTTAACTCATTCTGCCAAACAACAACAATAAAAAATCTGGTTAAGAAAATATATTTGAATAATTCATTTTCATCTCTTCATGGTATGAGAGCAGATTTTTATATTATTTTTAAATTATTATCTGTATGATGAGAATTAGACCACTTGCAAATACAAAAAATGAAGGAATTATTTGATAATCATTTAAGTAACACACTGTAAAAGATTATAAAGAGCATGAGATTTGAAGTCAGACAAATTTTGATTAATATGTAGCTCTGCTTTTGATTATTTATGTGGCCTTGGGCAATTTACTTCAATTTTGGGGGGCCTCATTTTCTCATGCTTAAAATAGAAGATATATAATTATCACATATATATATATATATCATTTAATGATGGGTTAAATAATATGTCATTAAAGTACTTAAAGTGTTTGGCACAGTGTCTGGTTCATCATGCTAAATAAAATAATGGAATAAAGTTGGTTGTGGATACACTTGGAAATCCTGATTGCTTGTATGTACAGCTTCAAGTACTAATTGATTTTGAGCTTATAATCCATAAATAGTAATCAATGGCAACATATATTTTAAAGAGAAGTTAATTTTCTAAAAGTTTAAAAATATGAAAAAGTTCAAAATATTTTAAGTGTATTGTGGCATAATGTTTTCTGAAGGGTAATATGACATATTCTATGGTTTCATAGGAAAACATTTCTTATTTTACATATTGTATAGATATAATTCTCTCTAGTTATCTGTTATTATGAATGACTTATCACAATAATTTTATAAAAATCACTTAGCCCTTAATTTTTAGGGTGAGACTTTGTAATGAAATTGAGTCAAATTAAGAAATTGAGTCAGATCATAGATACCAAATACATTATAGTACACATTATATTTATTAAATTCAAGGGGAGTGTTGGCTATTTTGGACATTTAATATTTATACCCCCATTTTTACACAAAGTGTACAGAAATTATTTGCAGAATAGTCCTTTACCAGAGAGTCACTGCTTTTGTGACAAGGGAGAGGAATGTGGGCATCAAGGGGTTGGAGGGTACAGGCGGCAACCCATCACCAGAGGAAGGACAGGACCTGCCCCCCATCTCTGCCATGTAAGCACATGAGTGGTGGCTTCTTAGATGTATGACTGGCTTTTCTCTAAAACTGTAGTTGAAGACTGAAGAATTACAGTATGTCAATGACAGGCTGTTTTTCAGAGCCAGCCCTAAGCACAACTGGGAAAGAGATCATGTTATCTTTGCCACATTTCCCCTCCTTCCTCACTATTCCATTCCCTCCCTGAGGCACATTTCTTTCCAGTCCCAGCAGAGCAAGCTCTCTTGACCATCACTAACTGAGAAAGCAAGATAGTCCCCCTCAAAATGTCAACTATTCAATAGTAACATTTCCCGGGAGTATTATATAGATTCTTGCTGACCAAAAGAACTCAACTTCCAAAGAAAAACATTTATAGAAGTGCAAGTTAGCATTATCATGAGTGCTTACATATATATTTTTGAGCAGTTTTCTTAGTATCTCTGAACTAATAAAGCCAAGTCTAATCTTATCGTTTTTCATATATTTGGCTTACTTTTTATCCTGAGCAAGTAAAACACACACACACACACACACACATATCCACATTTTATGAAAAAAAAAAAGAGTAACAGGAGCATCTTTAAAGAAAAAACACCCTGTAAACAAGCTGACACTTGCTCTACAAAGCCCACAGATAAGCCTGTTTTGCTTCTGAAATAATGCAATGTAGGAGATTTGTTTTCTCTGGGAATGTTATGAAGTCCAAGAAAGAGAAACCTCTCAAGAGGGTTTCTTTCCTTCTTGGTGTTTTGGGGAGATATAGTGGTAGTCCAATTTCATTTATTTTTTACTTTATTTTTATTTTTTACACTATTACAGATGTCTTCATTTTTCCCTCAGTGGTCCAATTTTAAATATAAAGCTTATCACCTTCATGTACAACTTACACTTAAATTTTTCATCAAAGCCTGAGTCTTTCCCATTCTGCTCATGAGACTACATAACTCTTCTTACCCTCAAGAGAAAATATACAAAAATCTTTGAATTTATTAGCTGTACCTGATTCTTTAGCTAACACTGCTCTTTGCTGTAGCTGTTGTCTTCAGAGAAGGCATTTGTAGTCATTGCAGCCAATCTCAACTTATTCTGAAACCTATCTTTTCTACTACTCTTCTAAGATTTTTTTAAAATTTATTACAGGAGCTTCCCCTTGGGGGATGACTCTAAAACTTCAACTATCAGTGGTGTCATCTAAAAGGATGCACGTAGGAACAAGAGCAAACTAGTAACAGATCAAGATTGAGCAGAGAAGTTTTTGGCCACACAAAACAAAAAACCTAGAATTTAATTACTTTAATCCAAGATTAGTTTAATGGCATCTACCCTCACTGTTTTCCAGATTTTTAAAAAATCATCTGTATATCATTCATAGACTCTAATTTTTTAAAATACAATCACTAAAAATCAATAAAACTTATCAGGAAAACCAAGCAAGAGAAACAGGGGAAAGACTGGATAGCAGAACAAAAACCATGAGTGATAAATATAGAGTTATCAGACTAGTATATTCAAGTAGCTATAGGATAAAATGGAAAATTTCATCAGAAACATGGAATCTATAAAAAAGATGGCAATAAAATTCTAAAACAAAAATTTACATAAAATTAAGTCTGTAGATAAGTTTAATAGATTGTTAGTCATAGAATAATAAATTGGAAAACAGGAAAATGTAAAATATTCAAACAGAAGCATGAACAGGAAATAATGAAAATATATATAAAAGGGCCTAAAGTATAGGGGATTTCATAAAACTGTCAATGATACATGTAAATGGGTTGGAAGCAGAGGGAATGGGGCAGATGAATTACTTAAAGGGGTCATGACCTAACATTTTTCAAAATGGACGGTATTAAAAAAAAACTATACTTCAAAGAATCAGAGTAAAACCACTTAAAAGCAAAGACAAAGAAAAAATATCTTCAAAATATCCTGAGAATTTTCAAATAGTCTAAAGAACAAATAACATGAATTACATTTACCCTCTGAACAGAAATAATGTGAGCCAGAAAATAATGGCATGGTAACTTTAGAACAATAACAGAAAATATCTGCAAATCTAGAATTCTACCAACACACACACACACACTAATAAAATTGAGTGAATTTTATACCTGTTTAGACACAGAAATTGATGAAGAGTTATAGGTGTCTAGCAGGTTTTCCATTTCAATTTTGGAGTGGATGGTGAGAGCATTTCTTACACTAGAAAGGACAAAAGGAGTCAGGGAATGAAAAGCTCAAGATTTGACACCTAACATGTAAATAGATATGTACGTTTGAAGAAAGAGATCTAAGGTAGTCCATGTGTATTAGTAAAGAGGTCATGAGACCTGACAGAAAACAATAAAATCAAAGGATAACAGAGTTGTGAAATATGTAAAGTGTAGGAGAAGTTTAAAATAACCCAAAAAGAATAGGCAGAGTAGATGGAACTGATAGCCACAGTGGAGCAAGGTAGGAATTGTATTGGTCAGAGTGCTCCAGGGAAACAGAAACAATAGGATATGTGCATGTGCACACACATGCACACACATGCACATGCACAAATGCATGTGTGGGGGGAGAGAGAGAGACTGCTTTTAAGGAACTGGCTCACATAGTTATGTAGGCTTGCAAGTTCAAAGTCTTCAGGGTAATCTGGCAGGCTGGAGACCCAGGGAAAAGTTGCAGTTGAGTCCAAAGGCAGGCTTCAGGCAGAATTCCCTTTTGTCCTCAAAAGGTCAGTTATTTTTCTATTAAGGCCTTCAAATGATTGGATGAGGCCCAATCCATTGCTAAGGGGGGTAATTTGCCATATTCACAGTTTACTGATTTAAATGTTACTCTCATCTAGAGCATACACTCACAGCAAACATCTACAAAATGATTAATCGTGTATCTGGATACCATGGCCTAGCCAAATTGAAAATACAGTATTAACCATGACAGGGACCACAGTCAGAATGTCTTGGGCTGAGGATTATTGGGGAAGTGAAAGAGGAACATTTAATTCTTCTTTCAGAAAACTTGGCTATGAAAGGAAGGGGATAGCAAGCTAGAACTGGAGATAATAAGGCAACTGTATATGAGTAGGATGATCTTAAGGATAGAAAAGATTAGACGACACATTTGTATCTTTAGGGGAATATTCAGCAAGAAAAAAGATAGGTAACATAGGAGTAAGAGTATGTATATACTCTTACATAGGGTATACACATGTAAGGGCCATGTATAGGCCCTCCTATACATGGGGGGCCAGCTCCCTCAGGTAAAGATGAGTCTGAGACTAATGTGAGGATGTCCATTTTTGAACCAAAAATCCACACTTTGTCATAGCTTAGATCACAGTTTTAATTTTTTAACATAACATAATAAATATAATCAGTGGCTGTTTTTGTAAATGTTAGCTTTGTTAGCTACATAAGAATTTCAAAGGTAATCTGATTCAAAAAAAATAATAAAACATTTTAGGATTACTTTAATGAAAGTAGTTAAAGTCTTCTATCAGAATTGCATCCAGAAGGTCAGGGTAGGCTTTCTGCAGGAAACATGTTAAATTGTTCTTAAAAACACAGAGAAGTTATCCCAGTTGGAAGAAGAAATGGGAGATGTGGGAAAATGAAATATATCCAGTTCATCAGGATAATGATAACTTTTGAGTCCATGAAAGAGATTTGTTTAGTTTCATTAAAAGGAAAACTAGTCCCATCAAAATAACAATGCAAATCAATTATTTTCAGAAATAAAGACATTAAGCTCATGGATTTGGTATGTTTCTTTTCAGGAATGACATTCAAATTCACTTCAGCATAAATATAAACATATATTTATAATAGTGCATTATTTAAATCATAAATTTCAAAGCTTTTAAAAGGAATTTTGTTCAACAATTACTTATTAAGCTTTTATTATGGATCTAGAAAATATAGCATTGAAAAAACATTTTATATAATACAAAACAACCTAACACAGATATAGATTTATATAGAATTTGCAATGTTATAAAAAACATACACTGTATATGATTATATGAAGTTCAAGTATATATTGGTGTTTTAGAAAAGTTACAAAAATGAAAAAAAAAACAATCACCTTTCTAAAGTGCAAGAGAAAAGTCAAATCTAAGAGGAACTAAGATAAAAATATAAATAACTTTTATATCTGGTAACTGAAAATAAGAAAATAAAGAAGATACTAATACAACTGTGGCCTTCAAGGGAAGGAGTGGGGAAAGGAGGGTTTTATAAGAAAGAAAACAATTTGAGATGAACCTTAAGGACTGAATAGAATATCAGAGGGTGGGATATTGAGGTGAGTGAGGCAGCAATTCCATCACTCTACCTAGACAGAATAGGTAAGTGAAGGCATGGAGTCTGAGAAATATGTACTTAAAAGCTAATATGGACTTGCTCAGTGGCTAAAATTTATAATCTATGTGAAAGAATGGTTTTAAAAAGCTGGAAAAATCCTTTGAACTCATGTTGTCAATAATGTTAATATCAGAAAGAGAAAAACATCCTTGCTTTAGAAAAAAGAGGTAACCTTCAAACAATTTTTATGCAGGGAAGAGTGAATTTGAGAGGAGAGAGAAGCTCATGATTCTTCAGGAGGATCTTGCATCAGCTCCGACAGACTAGAGTGTGGTCCTAATTTTAAATGGTGGAAAGGGAAATACGAATGACAGGGATGAAAATAGTCCATACTAGTGTCTCCAGAATTTGACTTCATAAGTCACTCATTATTCTTTTAAAATGGAGGACTAACATATAAGATGAGCAGCATTCCATTTGGCTAAGAAAAGGCATTTAAAGAGTATATTCTGACATAATCTTGTGACCTGATCTGCCGTTAATATTGTCCACATGTGGTATTTGAAAGATTCTTACTGGCTGGTTGGGTCACCAGGCAAGTCTAACCCTGTGGTGATTTATTCAATTTATAAATTTATATTGTATATATTCTTCTAAACTCCAGAATGCTACAATAAACAAAATAGAGTCACTGCTGCTTTAGAGTTTATGCTTTAACAGAGTAAGACAGATAAATAAGAAACAAATATAAAATAGGCTATTAATAAAAGTGAAGGTTTTGTATTTTATTCTGAGGTAGACATGAAGCCTGTGGAGGCATCTAACTTTGGGCCACTATGGCTAATGTGTACACTTTTCATCTGTGCTAGTAGAAAAAGAGATATGCGCTGAGACAAGGCAGTTATTCTGGGTGAGCAGTGCTGGTGGAACGGACTGGAAAAGTAAAACTGAAACTGATGAGAAATGTCAGATGTGTCTTGAAAGCAGAGTTGAGAAGGTATGCTGAGAGGATGGATAGTAGGACGAAGGGAAGAGAAAAATAAAAGTTGATACCTTAAGCCAGATAACTCTGTCATGGAAGACTATCCTGAGGATTATAGGTGTCAGTAGCATATATCACCCAGTGGTGACATGCAAAAATATCTTCAGACATCACTAAATGTCCCCTTAGGGACAAAATTATCTTCAGTTGCAAACCACTGCTTCAGTATAAAGAAGGAATGGATTTAAAAGAGAATTATTAAAAACTTCATCTCTGTCCATGAGTTCCTTATACATGTTCCTTGATGACCCTTCCCCTTCTTTGATCTGTTTTTTAAAAAAGCTTGTTTTAAGATATGTTAATTTGGGATAGTTATTGCATATTTTAAAGGAGATATCAAGTTGGAGTTTAGAGATACAAGTATATAGTTTAGGGAAAAGACAGGGCTGAAGATATAGTGTGAGAGTCATCAGCATATAAATGACAGATTCAGAGAGGAGAGGAGAGGAGAGGAGAGGAGAGTAAATGCAGTTGCAGTAAAGAAGATAACTGAGAACTGAACTTGGAGCATGCCATGTTGAGCTGTGGGGAAGATGAACTGGATCCAGGTAAAGTAATTGAAAGTACACAAGGCCTGTGTTCCAGAAGAGAAGACAAGATGATGTTTAAAAACAGAGAGGGTGACTACTTGCAAATGTTACTGAAAAGTCTAAAATGATGAAGACTAGAATTTGGGTTTATTACTATCAAAGTTATTGACTACCTTGATAAGATCAGTTTGGGTAAAAAGCTGAAGATAAAAAACTAGAATGAGTTCAGGGATAGTGAAGATAAAGAAGTTCAGCTCACAAAAACAAATACTTTAAGGGATATTTCTAATTCGTTATAGAGATCAAAGAATTGGACAGTAGCTGGAAGGAATTGTGAGATCAAGGGAGATTTTTTGCTTTTTTATTATAAAGATGCTGAAAATGGTAGCATAATATATTCTGATGTGAATGATCCAGCTAAAATGAAAAGATGAAAATACACAAAGAGAAACTGTTGGAGTGAAGTTTTTGAGTTGAGCAACAGAGGCCAAGAACTACAGCATATATAGACAACATTAAAAGTGTGGATGGTCCAAAGATATTTGGGAATTTGCAAGGGACAGATTTTCAAGCCACTGAAACAGAAGTGAGAATTGGATAGGCCATCCCACAGAAATAACCTCAGAGACTTACCACCTAAGTTTGATTTTCAAATAGTCAATGCATGTTTAGAGCAGCAAAATATATTTTCTAAGCCCCACTAGGAGTGAAGCAGTACCTTCTTACACTGACTATGGCATAAAAACTTGGACACCTCGCTGAGAGCTAGTGTGAATAAATAAAGTGACTATTTCCCAGGCAATATCATTCACTTACGAAAGTTCGACTACCACTTGTATCATATGCATAAATCATTCCCCACTTAGTTCACATGAGTATATCATTTTGGAATCCCACTTACCATGTAAAATAAGATCTACTTGAGTTAAACTCTGCATCTTTTAATTTCAAATCTGCTCTATTTTATGTCCTCAATAATATTCTTCATGGCCTATTTCTAGTGCAGTTCTCCCCAAAGATAAGATGAATTGTCTTGGTATACCATGAATTGTCATGGTATAGAGAAAAAGAGAAAGCAAAAATGTATTTGGCTCTATTTTTCAACTAGATTATTATTATTATTCCATTTTGCTTACTTTTACACTTAAAATTTCATTTAAAACAGTATATCAAATAGCAACATAATAATTTTAATGACTAAAAAGATGACTTCTTGTCAGGTGACTTGTAAAATAATTTCACAAGTTTTGTAATAACACAAATTAGACAACTGTGGAAATATTATACTGTTATTTGTTTTAATTGCTTTTGCAGATAAGGAAGAGTATCCTTGATGATATTAGTACATTTAGAAGGAAGTAATTTACCAAATACATATTGTTAATTTTGTTATATGGTTTAGCTTCATTTGACTGTATTTCTCCCCTATGAGTAGTTTATTGAAATGCCCTACAGCTATGAACAACTCAGATTGTAATATCTTAAAATGTACTTGCTTGTAATCACAAAGTAAAATTTTTACACTTCTGAACCTTTGGAATACATGCAATGTATAACTTATTTTAATCCTACATTTGAATTCACTTGATGCATTTTTTACTAAAGGTCAGCAATGTAATACTAATTGGATCAAATTCCCTTAAGCACATTATCATCTCCTTCTAATGTGCAACAAAATAAAATAGCTTTCATTGTAGACCCAATAGAAGCTTAGAAATGAAATAAGAACAATAACATTGAATATTTAATGCTACAATGCTAGAATAAAAATTTCTGCAGGGCTGCTTCTAGTGGTTTCATTTCTTTGCTAATTTAGGATTATCTGATTATTTAAACTAAGCATTCGTTATTTCAAAAAAGGACATAGGTTTTTCATTTACACTTTCATTTTATCATCCTTTAATAATGAATTATAAGTTATCTGTAATTGTCTGTTTATGAATAATGTTTATAACTATTTCTGAAAAAAGTACAATACAAAAATTCAGAACTTAATTCATCTACCATAACAATAGAAATTTTCCTTCCTGTTAGCATTTGTGGAATAAAGCAATTATGAAAAAATCAGGTTTAATTTCCTTTTAAAATATTATTGGAAATAGTAGTAGTTCTTTTTCCATCCTTCTTATATGGGAAGCAGAGAAGGGGCTCTACACACAATATCATTCTGCTCCCATTCTCCTTGTGACAAAATATCTTTCCCTGCTCCCTGCTTTCATGGCCAAGGACCCATGAAATATACTTTTCCATTTCTATTCCTTTAATCAAAACAGATCAGACTTTTCCAAGTACCTGTAAAGGTCATCATGTTGCTGACTTATTGTCATGCACTCCATTGTATAACTTCCCCACTATTCAACTATTTAACATCTAAACCATGATGACAAAAGTTAACTATCATTACCTCAGCAACAAAAAATTAGAGAGTAACCCAGAACCTGGTGTTGTCTATGGAGTACTAATCTCTTCCTGCATCTCAAAAGTTAACACCACTTGTTAATAAAAGAGCATAATGAAGCAGTGAAGTGGTCTGCATTGAGATTTGATTGGATGTTGCATTCAATCTATCAAAAGAATGAAAGGATGAATTCAATGTTGATTTTAAGGTGAAATTCATAGAATAAGATTTATGTGTAAGAAGAAAAAATTGAAATTCCAGGAAGTGAAATTGCAAGCCCTGGGAACCATGGACATGGTATAGTCAGGACCTTGGGTGTCAAGGCTGGAGACACACATCATAACCTGAGCGCTTGGTGCCTCAAAACTCCTACATACGCAGATGTGATAGATGAGCCACCTAAAGTTTGTTGCCTTCAAAGAGTCATATGAATTTGGCAATTAAGATTGCCAATTTGAAGGAACAAATTAGAAAGAAGACAAATGGAGCCTTCTCCAAATGCTCCGGACAGTGATAAAACACACCGAAATTTGTCAAGAATGTCACGCCTGAAACACTCTTCCCATATCCTTTCCTCTTCAATGGGTTCCTCTTCAGCTGAGATACCCATTTACAAACCGACTGTTTTACCTCAGACTCAAATAGAAGAATTCTTTCACAGCAGCCCCTGTCTTAACTGGAGAGAGAGATGTTATCCTCCCCTCTCCTCTTTTTTATGTGCATTCCCTTTCTAGGTGACTTTATTAAGTACCATTATTTAAAAAAATCTGTACCCTATCATTTCCAAATTTTTATCTTTACGTTCTTGCTCCTATGGTGAGCTCACTTCTAACTACCCACTGGCTTCTGCTTAGATGTCTAATAACCATCTTAAATTCAACATGTCAAAAGAGAAGTATTGCCCTGGCTGGTGTAGCTTAGTGGATTAAGCGCGGGCCTGTGAACCAAGAGATCACGGCTCGATTCCAGGTCAGGGCACGTGCCTGGGTTGCAGGCCAGTTCCCAGCGGGGAGTGCGCGAGAGGCAGCCATACATTGATATTTCTCTCCCTCTCTCCTTCCCTTCCCCTCTGAAGATAAGTAAATAAAATCTTAAAAAAAAAAAAAGAAGTATTGATATGTATCACTTCCAAAGTGATTTTCTTCCATTCTTTTCCATCTCTATCGATGTCACTGCCATCTGCTCTGGTCCTAACCTAGTCCCATCTATGACTATTTTCACCCCATTCCCAATTGGAGAGTGACAATCCTGATGACTATAAATCCAAAATATATCTCAAGTTCAACTGACCATTTCTCACCATCTCTACTGCTACTCACTAGTGTAAGCTATAATTATCTCTCACCAAACCTCTTCAGTAGTCTCTAATATATCCATTTAGTTCTATTCAAATGCCCACCATTCAATCTCCTTATATTTATCTTTTTATGTTTAATATATTTTTCTTTATTGTTGTTCACATATAGTCATCTCCATTTTCCCTCCACCACTCCCTCCCGTCCCACCCATCCCCACCTCCCACCCTCAATCCTAACCCTCTTTGGCTTTGTCCATGTGTTCCTTATACATGTTTCTTGACTAGCCTTCCCCCTTTTCTCCCCATTACCCCCCTTTCAGCTTCCCTCTGGTTACTGTGAGTTTGTTCTTAATTTCAATGTCTCTGGTTATATTTTGCTTGATTGTTTGTTTTGTTGATTAGGCTCTACTTATAGGTGAGATCATATGGTATTTGTTTTTCACTGCCTGGTTTATTTCACTTAGCATAATTCTCTCCCAATCCATCCATGTTTTCCTGAAGGTTAGGAGTTCCTTTCTTTCTGCTGCATAGCAATCCATTATGTAAATGTACCATAGTTTTTTTATCAATTCATTTATTCATGGGCACTTAGGGTGCTTCCAACACTTGCCTATTGTCAATTGTGATGCTAATGAACATAGGGGCACAGAGGTTCTTTCACATTGGTGATCCAGGGTTCTTAGGGTATAATCCCAGCAGTGGAATTGCCAGGTCAAAAGGCAGTTTCAGGTTTAGTTTTCTGAGGAAATTCCATACTGTTTTCCACAGTGGTTGAATCAGTCTGCATTCCCACAATGTACTAGGGCTCCCTTTTCTCCACAACCTCTACAGCACTTGTTTGTTGATTTGTTTATGATGGCCATTCTGACCGGTATGAAGTGGTAACTCACTGTGGTTTTAATTTGCATCTCTCTGATGGCTAGTGATGCTGAGCATCCTTTCATATGTCTCTGAGCCCTTTGTATCTCCTTTTTGGAGAACTGTCTGTTCAACAAGTGGTGTTGGGAAATCTGGACAGCTACATGCAAAAAAAAAATGAAATTTGACCACCAACTTACACCATAAACAAAAATAAACTGAAGATGGATAAAAGGTTTAAATATAAGTCACAACACCATAGAAGTCCTAGAGGAGCACATAGGCAAGAAAATCTCAGATATTCCCCACAGCAATATTTTCAGCAATATGTCCTCTACAGCAAAGGATGTGAAAGAAAGAATAAACAAATGGGACTTGATCAGAATAAAAAGCTTCTGCATGGGTAAAGAAAACATCCTTATATATTTAAAACCCTTCAATGGCATCCAATTTTAACCAACCTAAAGTCTAAATACTAACTTTCTCTGACTTTGTCTTGTACTACTTCCCATTCTTCTCATTGAGTCATGATCTCCTCAGTCGTCCTTTTTGCCCCAGATTTTCACCCAGTTGTCACCACTTTGGATAGTCCTTCACAAACCTTCCCAACAGAAGTGGCCTTTCCCTTCAGGAAGTCACTCTCTGCCCTTGCCTCCTGTGTTTTATTTTCTCACAGCACTTAACCCTCTTTGAAGTTATTCTATTTACTTGCTTACAGTCTTCTCACATTAAAATGTAAGCTTGTGGGAGCAGGTACCCTGTCTTTATTACCTTAACTTAGAACATTGCTTATGCCCAAGTTAATCTTTGTTGAATGGCAACAAAGCCTGGCATCAAGTGATTTGACATACATATCCTGAGAAAATCTTTGAGGAACTTGGTGCTTATGGTATATGATGAGATATTACTTAGTTCTCTGGATTATTTAATTAAATAATAACACTTACCTCAAATTTAATAGAGCATCAAAACAATGGTCAAAGTCAATATTAATTAATAAGGAAAAGTCATTCAAAGAATAATTCCTCAAAGAAGTTATTAGGCTGGCCCAAAAGTCCATATGTTTTTCTTCATAAAACACACATTTTTCATTTTTATCAATAATTTTTTGATTTGGATATTTTGGGTATGTTATCTATCTCTTTCATGGTGAAACATTGATTACTCTAAATTAAGGTCTTGATTTGATCGCTATCAACTTCAACTTGTCTACCTGACCATGGAGCATCATCCAGTGAAAAACCTCCAGCATGAAACTTCACAAACCACTGTAGACATGTTTGAACCATCAGAGAAACTTCTCTACACACTGCACAAATCTCTTTTTCTGTGTGTTTCAATTGTGTTTTTACCTTTCTTAAAATAATGAAACATAATATGTTGATAATGTCACTTATTTTCTTCCATCTTCAATATTAAAATGGTTACACAAAAAATTCACTAATTTTGAGAAGTTTTTTTTTTAATGCATGCTGACATGACAGCTGCCATATCTAACAAAACTGTGTCAGAGCACTACTAGAACTATTTTACCATAGAAACATTTTGACCAGCCCAATATCATCTCCTAGAGTTTCAAGAAGACAAAATCTTACTTATTATCAAAAATAATTAAACTTAAAACTAGTATCTTACATTGACTTATAAATTTGTTCATAAATAGTCACTGAATTATAATTTTATTCCATGATCTAAGATGAAGAGTAAAAATATCTGTAATATTAGAACACTTGAAATATAGTAAATATATAATTCAAGTATTTTTTCTAAAGTGACATTAATTTATGCAGTCCCATAAATGACTAAGCTTACATTTACTTCATAAAATATCACTAATTGTTTTTAGACTGAGATTCAAGTTCCCAATACCTCCATACTAATTAATAAAAGAGAAAAACAATCAACTTTTGACACACATTATCTAGATAAACTTAAAATAACATATTAGAAAGAAAGGTATATATTGATCTAAATTGTCATATTGCTGAGAACCAGGGAGCAGTATTTTAACTATCCTTATATTCTGTTTTACAATAGATTATTTGGTGTATGCTATAACCTAAACATGGTGTTAGGCAATAGGAAAATAAAGCATGGTTTCAAGCTTTTAGAAGCTTGCAGGGGGTGGATTTATGGTCAAAAGTCCCAAGTTCTGAATAGTTCATTATAGTTGGACTAATAATACTGTATTTTTTGGACTATAAGATGCATCCACCCGCTCCCCTCCCCCCACAATTTGGGAGAAATAATGGTTGTTAATGCTGCTGTTGAGTTCTGTTTACATTTACATTGGTGAAGTATTATGTTATTTTTGTTATTAAATATTTTACATTTTTTGCTTCAAATTTTTCCCCCTATTTTCCTCCTCTAAAACCTAGGTGCATCTTATGGTCCAAAAAATACGGTAGTTGATTCATATATAAAGCACTAGCTCAGAGAAAGCTTTCCATTCTTTATGTTTCTGAATTTTGAGAAAAAATAGGTTATGTTACAAAAGGGATATAATAATTTTTGAATGATAAGACTATATGTACAAATGCTTATGCCTTATGTATGTGCAGTTCAGTATGTTTGAATCTGAAACTGCCTGGGAAACCTGCGTTCTTTATATCCCACCCGTAATGATTGTCTTAGAATCACAAAGGCCTCGGCTGTGGAGGAGTCCTTTATCTTAGTTTTCTTTATGTAAGCATCAAGTTCATTTAATATCTTCATTTGTTTGATTCCATTTTATTTCATTAGATTCAACAAATGTTTGCAGATCTTCTAAGAATATGACATAAGGAATATAGAGGTTGGATGCAGTGCCACTTACCAAAAGCTTTCAGTTCCATGTGGTAAAAAACTTAAGCACATGTAACACAACAGAAAAAGTGGTAATATCCAGATGTACATGGAATGGCATTGGGACACTAAAGGGGAGGCCAAACCCAGATTTAAAATGCACAGGCTTCTTGGAACTCATTATATCTGAGCTGATTATTGAAGAATAAATGGGAATCATCCAGTAAACAAACAAAAAAAAATCATTAGAAAAAAGACTACTTTAAGTAGCAGTCAGAATATGAAAAGACAGAAGTAAAAGAGAATGGTGAATTCCAAGTTCTGTAATTCATTATGAAAAACTAAAGTGAAGAGTCCACGTACAGAAGAGCCAAAGGATCAACTTGTCTGATAAGCAGTACCCAAATGATGAGGGGCATTGTGTGCTTTGAAAGAATCTCGATGTTATCATTAAGGCTAAAATAAGTGCCAACTCTGACTCTTCGTGCCTGGATTAGTCATAGCCCCAAAAGGCCAGGGGCTGAAACAATGACCTTTCAACATTCATTTTAATTCCTGGTTATATAAATTACTCTCCTGAATTTCCATTCTTCTGTGTTTAGTCTTCTACTTTGTCAGTGCTGCCAGATGAATACTTTTCTGATTAAAATACTGCCTTATTAAAAGCAGGTTTTCTCTAAGAAGAAAATGCAAAAGAATTTAATGAAAGCAAGAGTAAGCCTTCTGAACTCAGATCCTATCGGTTTCTTATTTAAAGGCCTCTGTTTGCATTCCACCTTCTGTACATGAAAGTCAATACTGCTACTTCTCACCTCCCCACCGCCACCCACTACCTGCCTCACTTACCCCACAACTTGCTCACAATTTGCCTTTGTAGCCTTGCCTCCACACTGTCCCCACGAAACCCCACCTATGGCAGTTCTTGGTGAGTCACTATTGCTAAAATATATTACTCACAGTCCTTCTGTTCATGACTTTGCCCTTGCTTTTCTATAGGCCTAGAATGTCTTTCCCAATTAGTCTATGGGGAAAATGATTTTCTCCAACTTTAAGAACTAACACAAACATGAGTCCATATCTGCAACTTTCCGTAATTCTGTTTTTACTCCCAACACTCTAATCTTATGCAGAAAAAAATTTCTTTCTTATTGGTCATCCCATTTTACCTCCTAACTCTACCACTTTTCAGGCTGCATGACACTAATTTCTGCTTATACATCTTCATCTTTTACTGGGTTGTAAGGCCCTCAAGGACAAAAACTCTTCTTATTCACATTCTTATCCTAGCAACTAGATGGAGCCCATCAAATATTAGATACCCAATATATACTCACTGGATTAAAATGAAGCCTTGTCACAGAAGAAATATGAGTTGAGCTCTCCATGCACATCTACTTTATTTATTTCAATAACCCACAGAGAAATCAATCATGCAACCATTTGCAAGGACCACAAAGACCAAAAGAATGTATCCCTACAGTTATCCTGTGATTTTACAGAAGCAGGAGCTAGAGGGAAAATGCTAGTTATCTAAATTGATTTTTGTTCATATTTAGTATTGTTATTTCCCCATGATTTGGATTAAATAACATTTTTAAAAAGGCATTTACAATTAAATAAAAATAATTCAACTACTGCTAAAAACTATATTTTATTTAATAAATATTTATTGAGCTCAGACCTGTAATAGCTGAGAGATTGGTCTTGTCTCTTTAATTTCTTATAGACCAAATCATTTAAATCTTGGCAATAACTTCTTTCTATTTGATAGGTATCAGAAAAGAATAAATTTTATTACAATGTCTCATTTTTCCAGTCACTTGCCAAGAACCTCTTTCTATCACCTGAATCAAGCATTCATATAACTCATTGAGATCACCAACCCACTAACTATACCATTTATACTATATACCCATTGGCCTCTTTGTGTCCTAACGTCTTTCCTGACACAACTTCAGTTCTATATGCCTTTTCAACACTCTTACAGACGCAATGCTTCCCCTGACCTTTCCTTTATTACCACACCCAAATGAGAAAATCGCATCTCTACATAAATCTAACTGTAAACTTTCTTTTAAGAGAGCATTCTACATTTTTTTTCATTTTTGAGTTCTTCACTTTGACCTCACTCTTTAGTTTACTCCAATCTTGCTTTCAGCTCTACTACTCTAAAAAAAATTGGTCTTATAAAGGAAACAAATGTCACCCAAATGGCTAAATCACGGGAAAACTTGACTTTTCAGCCAAATTCAACAAGTTGACCAACTTTCTGCAACGAAAACAATCCCTTTTTCTTTTTTTATTTAACTAGATATTCCCCTAGTTTTTTCCTTTATTTCTCAGGCAGCCCTTCTAGTGACATTTACCAGCTCCTTCTCCATTACCAGGCCTTTGAATATTGGAATTTTATAGGGCTCAGATCCAACCATCTACATATTTGAATTATCTTTATTTTTTAAGAGTTATTAAAAAACAAAATTCAACCAAGTAAATTTGAAGATCTAGTTTGCTTTATTAAACAATTTATGAATCGGGCATCATTTAGTCTAGCAACTGAAGGATTCATGGAGGGGATGTACAAAATGGTGGAGCATGGGAGCTAATAACAAAAGAAAAGAAAGTTTTCTTTTTTAGCCAAAGTTAACTTCTTTAAGGGGAAAGGAATTTAAGGGGATAGGAATGGCAAGAAGACTACCTTTTCTTTCTATGGGGGTTGGAGGGGACCCATGTAACAGATTACTGGTACTTGACCAGAAACTTCCAGACTGGTTGATTAAGGTAACATGCCTGGGAGAGGTTGCAATTGCAGTTAGATTAGGTATTAAATCTAGGTTTTGTATCATGGGCTTTTAATACAATTGATAGATACTATTTGGGTCTGTGGTTTTCTCTTTAACAGTATTTATAGTTCCTCTTGTTTCTTTTAAATCATGGATATCAATCAGATTTATATTTTTATCTTGACCTCTCTTCTAGACATTAGACCTATAGCCAAATGCCTAATTAATGTATCACTTGAATATTTCACAATTAAATTATGCATTTAATTAACTTAATGATTGACCTTCAATCTGCCTGACATTGTTAGGTACTGAAAAAGCAGCTATCTCATGCATAATCAATAAATGTCATGTCACACATTCAAAAAGTCAAAAACTCCATGAATGAAACATTCTTAGTATTTGTTTTATTTCCCTGAACCAATATAAAGCCTCCTATAGAGTTCTTCAAGGTATGCTATACTTTCTTCAGAAAAATACTCTGCTTGTTATTATTTTCAAATGTAATTGACCTCTTTTCAAATGCACATTACCACTATTCCCTTTTAAAATAGGTTTTAGAAATTTGTTTACTAGGAAGCTCAAGGGTCTTCCTCCCCTGTGAATATGAAGCAATTCTTGAAAGCCCGGAGGAGGTAGTGGCAGTGAACTTAGGTTGTACTGACACATAAAAGGGAAGGTGAAAAGTAAACTGGATGGATTAATAACTGAAGTGTAGTATTAACATCTACCTGGTGGCTATGTGCCTGAGTAAATGCTAGCCATATTTTTGAATTCTGAGTCTGTGATCTATTTTTTTCTCTTTGAGAGGATTAGGAATACAATGGTGACCATCTCAGTGAGTCAGTGAGCATTTCCTACACGCCTATTATGAGTGCAAGCTCTCAGTATGACACTGGAATTTGGTCATTTTAGGAACTCCAAGAACAGTAAGGCTAAAGACTCACCTCCAGCTATTCTTTAAGAAATAAACTGCTAAAGTTCCGCTTTCTTTGTGCTTCACCAAAAGGGAAAACTGTGCCCCTAGCACCAGTTCATTTCCAGCATGGTGCAGGCGTGGGCTGAGTAGCTTCTCTCCATAAACCTTTCAGTAATGAAGACCTTTCAAGCTGGGAACTGCATCCTGTCTGTGGGCCTTTCACTTTGGAAAACATGTTTATCAACTCAGAGATGAATCATTGCAGCATTTATGCTAAATCGACAATCCAAGGCTACATAGTTATTTTCCACTGCCACAGCAGACTTTCCCTTTTATTTACATCTAAATCTCAGCCTGCTCTCCTATTGAATAGAAAGCCTGGCCTCCTCCCAGACCTCCCAAATCTGATTATGGTGTCCTCCGAGGATAGGTCTGACTGGTGTGCACTCAACTTCAGCATTAAGGAGGGCCCTGCTGGTCTGCTCTAATTGGTGTGTTATGGAGATCTCAGCAGTTCTGAGTCATCAGTAAGTAAACAGGAGTCCCCGTACAAAGTGTCCTGAGAGGACGTGAGGCAAAACAGAGTCAGTGTCCAGCTCCATTCTCTTCTTTCGACTGACAATGCACAAGAAATGTAGGTTTATATTAACTTTTACAGTGCCTTAAAGAAACATCTGTCCTTTGTGATGCAAAATATTGCAGTGGTTAAAGACCTCGGATTACGAATCAGACAGAACTGGATTTAGACCCTGATACATACCAGCTATGTGTCCTTGAGCAGATGAATTGAATCCACCCAGTTGAAGTTTCCTCATCTCAGAATTTTGGCTAATATTAGTTTCTACCTGATAGGGTGGTTTTAAGGATGAAATAAAATACAATATATAAAAAGCAGAGCATAGAACCAGGTGCAGGATAACAGTTCAAAACTGGTGGATATTATTTAAATATATTATATTCATAGTCTTTTTCCATAATACTCCAATGCCCTTTTAGCTGTCACTACCATCATTCATTTCTTTTTATTTACTGATTATTTTGGCTTAATTCTCTTCAGTATCACCTTTTATATCATATCTTCCCTTTCAGCTCCAAAAAAAAATCTATTCATCAAAAAAGAATAAAGACAAAAAGTTAATCATGTTGGAGAAAGGCAGTAATTGATAATACAAATATTTCTTTAAAACTCAAACACTAACTTATATAAGATTAATTAACCACCAAGCCTACCTAAAACCTAGTTACAGTGTTTGTTTGTTTTATTTATTCGTCTTTTCAATTGTTTGTGATTTCTAAAAATCTGAATGGACTGGAAATTAGATAGTAAGGCACTGAATCATAAGATTATTTACTAAAATGCCAGAATTCATAGGATATTGCGTTAGAAATAATAAAAATACAATGCAAAACTCAAAGCCAAGAAAGCTTCTATTCATACAATAGCTGAAACAAAACCTATTTCTACCTGAGGATGGGGTTTACCCTTGGGTTTTCAGCCATGCTGTCAACCTCCTGCTGTTTGAATACGACTATGACTCACTTTGATGCCTCTGTCAGAACCAATCCAGCATTGCCAGTGACTTTGCCAGAGAGTCTATTTGCTGTCCTTTGGTCTCACAGTTTTATAGATTAATAACCTCACTACATCTGGTCTTTCAACTATTTCTGGGCTTCCAACCTCATATCTTCCCAGCTAATTTGGTATTAATTTGTTAGGGCTGCCATAACAAAATACCACAGGTTGGGTGACTTAAACAACAAAAATTTATTCTCCCACAGTTCTGGAGGCTGGAAGTCTGAGATCAAGGTCTTGGTAGGTTTGTTTCTTATAAGGCTTCTCTCCTTGGCTCGCAAACAGCCTCCTTCTCACTGTGTCCTCACATGACCCTTTCTCTGACACCCTTTCCTCCTCTTACAAGGGCAACAGCCCTACTGGATCAGGGCCCCAAGCTTATGACTTCATTCGTTAACCTTAATTAATTCTTTGAAAGTCCTATCTACAAATACAGGTATATTGGAGGCTAAGCCTTCATTATATGAAATTTGAGGAAAACAATTCAGTCTAATCATTTGCAGACTAATCATCTGATGTGATTCAGCCTTTCTGAGCCTGTTTGGTGGAACACTGGAATAGCTAAATTTTATTCTACAAGCAGTGTCTTAGGAGTATGAGGTTCACCCTAAGGGTGGGGGTCTGGGCCAAATGGAATCAAATTATACGGGGCCTGGAAAACACTGAGACATATTGGCCCTTTTGGCAGGTTAATAAAATGCCACTTTTTCACTGGAACTATTTAATAATCAGACCAGCATTTATTATGATGAAAAATACTTTTGTCTTTTTATAGTGAAATATTTAAAATGTACAGAAAAATTTAAATAATAAAATAAATACTTCTTTACCCAACTTAATCAAACAAAAGAAATTCTTTTAAGATAATTGTTTTAAAAGATATGTAGTTATTTTAAAATGAATATAATATACCTGATACATTTGAAGCCCTTGTGAATTATGCCTGATCATACTTCTTTCCTTCCTTCCCCATAGGTAATTATAATTTTTGAATTTTCACCCCCAGGTATGATGTTTTTATACTTCTGCTTCATAGGAATATACCACTGTTCTTTTTCATTGTGAAATTTCACATAAGTGACATCATATTAGAGGTTTCTATACCAAATTTCCTTTTATACATGCAGCTTTAGTTATTTTAATTGTTGCATAGCATTCCAAGGTAGAATATATCATAGCATTCCAAGGTAGAATATATCACAGAATTTATTCTCCTCTCGATGGACATTTACACTGTTCACAATTTGCCGGCAATTACAAACAACACTGCAAGCAGGATTTTTGTACCTGATCACATTGTGTGCATGTTCAAAATTTTCTCTAGAAAGAATAAAGAAGGAAAAAGTTTTTTTGACCCCCTAAGAGTCCCTGGATGGGTCTGACAATTAAACTGACAAAGACAGGTTAACAAGAGAAAAGCACACAAGTTTATTTAGTATAAGTTTTATGTGACAGAGGGGGCTTCATAAGGAAGTGAAGAGCAGAAGAAATGGTTAAATCTGTGTATTTTATACGAACTTTAACATAAAGTGGATATTTGTGAGAAAGTATGATAGCTCAAGGAGTATGAGGTCATTGTAGTAAACTGTGAAAACCTTAGCAAGGCCAAGTTGTTCAGAATCTTCTCTGAGTATAAGGAGTACAGGGAGAGCACCTCTCACATGAGGGTTGTATGACCTGTTTCAGGGGAGAAGGGTGAGGGGAAGCTCAGAGTGACCTTCCTTCTTCTATTGTTTTCTCAAACTTCTTCAGGTTAATATATCAGCGTGCCACATTTTGGAATAGCTTGTCCTGAACTCCATCAAGTTCATGGACCTAAAATTGAAGGGATTTTGTATCTCCAACTTAATTGAGATATTGCAGTGGTGACACTTACTATACTCCCCCAACAACCTCACCAAAACTTGATATTATAAAATATTTTTAGTTTTCTCAATTTATGGGTATGTGGTATTAACATCATTTCATTTTAAGCCACATTTATTTGATCTCTGGAGAATATCTTCTATGTGTTTATTAACAATTCAGTGTTCTTTCCTTTTTAAATCCTTTGCTGAATTATATATAACATTATCTGCCTTTTCTTATAGATTTTCAGGAGTTATTTATATATTCCATATTCAAATCCTTTGGTGAATAATTTTTACAAGTAGGTTTTCCTAATTCATCATAAGCTGGCATATTGTTTATGGTTACTAAATATGTTTATCTTTTGCTATACAGAGAATTTTAATATAATCAAATGTCTCTCTTTTTTAAAATAATTTTTGAGAGAGGTGGTTAAGAAATCCTTCTCTATCCTGTCATCAAGATATTCATCTATATTTTCTTCTGAAGTTTTAAGGTTGTATTTTTACACTTAAGTTCTTAATTCATTGAATGCAAAAATATTGTGTGAATCTATTAAAATGCTGAAAAATGGATTGGTAGGCATGCTTACTTATTTTATAATCTTTATGTGAGCTAATATACAAAATTTTAAGCAACATTTTATTTTTTCTACCATTTGTTATATCTGATGATTCTTGCTCATGATCAACTTGTTCCTTGTGGATTTCAAGTGTTGTATTAGAAACATATAATCAAGATTCCTGGGAAATGTGGATTTGGCATGTCCCTCCAGAATGGCTGTGCTTTTGGTTCTGCCAGGCACTCCAGGTGTACTGCTACCTAAGACTTCTTTTACAATAGAATGCCACTTCTGATTGTGGGTTTTAGATCTGGGAATCCCAAGTCTACATAGTTATGAATTCTCAACTTACTCTTTTCCACCAAGTTCCAGACCAATACCTGTAAAGATCCTTATGAGGATGGGTTTCCCTAATGGAGTAGCTATTTCTACTCTTTTCATGATGGAAGGGACTTAACTTTATGCAGGATCTTATTTTCAATTTGCATTCCTATCCTGGACCCAAATCCTCATTAAACTTTTAAAACCCAAGGAAAAGAAAGTAGCAACCTCCTCCATCAACTTCTCACCCCTCTATTCCACAATCCCACCACCCAGTACAAGGAAAGTTCTTGAAAACATTCACACTCTTACCTTGAATTTTTCCCTCATTTTCTTGCTTGCTCAGTTATGCATTAAAAATGATTTTAAAATGTTGTGATCATTCTAGTTATTTTGGTGGTATAAACATTGCTATCGGTGAATATCTCTTTTTCTGTTTATAAGTATTATATATCAACTAGAATCACCTACTGAGTCACTCTGATTGTGCAAAGCAGGATTTATATTCTAATACATATTAATAAATAACTTATCGTTTCTATTTTCTTTTCAGGATTCTCAGCATTTTTTTTTTACTCAGAAATCACTTGGGAGTTATAGCAAATGGTTTAAAAATCAGGTTAATTTCCCATAAACAGCACTGCATTATGAATTATTTATTTTCAGAATTTCAACTGTGACTGGCTGCCAAATTTCTGCTGTCATGTAAATAGCAAAAAAAAAATTAAATTAAAAAAAGTGAGATACCGTGCTAACAAGAAATGTTCCCGATCTCCACCACTTATAAGTGGTAGTAGAAACAATTTACATATTTCAATTTATGTTAATAATGTTTTCATGTCTCATACAGATCATGTCTCTTAGCAGTTTCCCAGCTGATCTGCTCCTAATATCATTTATCTAACTATAGACAGAATTAAATGACTCAGTATGTATAATTTCTATGTAACTTCATCTCATTCCAGAAAGAACATCCAGGAGAAATTAAAAATCAACCAAAATATATTTAACATATCTCTATTTTTTGCTTTTTTTTCTTTTCAAAGACCCTGTTCTCATTTGCTCTTGGGAAATTTGTCGATGCCATATGGTTAATATAATCAACCAAGTAAAGTTCTGCTTCAACTGCTAGTGTTCCCAGAAATATGTTCAATATGTTTTTTGCTATGTCATTGCAAAGAATGAGTAATATGGCAGAATCAAATAGAACCAATGTAAGAGCTGTTGTAAAATTAAAGGAGATAAGGATGACAGTAAGCATGTGAGTGCTTCTCAAGTTATGCCTTTCTTTTCTGTCAACAAACCTGTCCTGTGAGAGCAAGAGACCTCTCCAGAGTCCCTAGTCTCCACTCAGTGGAGTTTATATATACCTCATGCAAACTCACTTGTTCATGAAGAGTAACTCATCAGAGAATATGTAGATTTCTCATATTTTTCTTATTTTAGGAAATATTTTGCTTCTCCATAAACCTTTAAAAATTTCTAACACATGTAACACATGCTACATTTTTTCTCAGTTATCAGGAACATTTGAAGCCATTTCTTGATGATCATTTTCAAGTAACTTGAGATAATATAAACATTTTCAACACAAGTCCTTTTAAGAATGTCCATCCTTATTTTCAACTCAAATTTTTCATTTAGTCTTGCCTTTGACATAGAAATAGTAACATTTGTTCACCAAAACTTCCACATCATCAGTCACTAATTGCACTAAAAATGTCAGTGTATGCAAATAGTATTGCTTAATGAGATAGATCTGTGTATTAGATTTGTTTTTATTGAAACATTTGTCAATGTGTCAATGGTGAAAATCACATTGCACTAAATAAACATAACAAAGAGGGTTTTTATTACTATAAAAAGACAAGATCAATTTCAATAGCAGTTAAACAATTAAACTAATTGTTTGGGTCATTCAATACATATTATATATGACATGCCTGATATGCTGCACATTATAACACGTTACAAAATGTCTATTAGTTAAAATTATTTGGAAAGCAAAATGTCTTCATTAAATTAATTTCTGGTAGTGTCGATATAACTTTAAGTAGCAGAAAGTTGTAGTAGAAATAACTTTATTATTACATAACCATGTTTTAAAATCCTGCATCTTCCACTTATTACTTTGAACTCATCTATACAAAATCTTCACTTTCATCAAAGTGATATTTGAATTGAAAATACCTTATTTCTGTTAAAAAGTACTTGGCCCACAATTCATTCTCTCTTCTTTCATGTTTATTAAGAACATTTAAAAAGTAGAAGAAGCTATATATTAAATAATAAATAAGATAAGCAATATAATTCAAGGTCTTTAGTGACTTTAATAATTGATCAATGATCATTTGTAGTGTTGACAATATTGATAGTGAACATAATGACCAATATTACTTGAACATTTATCAGTATTTGGAGACTTTATCATTACTTTCAACGTTCCTTAATAACACCAATCTCAGACTGAAACACCTTAGTCTCCTCTGGCTTCTAATTTAGGTTCATGACACTGCTTTTATTTTCCAGCTCCTCATTTGCCCTTGGTGAGCTGCATTGTCCATTTATGGAGCAGGAGTTGCTTATAGAGCACGTAAAGATGGATGCTCTTTAAGGCAGAAGATATTGGACAAAAGAATTTTAGTAGTTTTCTCTTTCTTCAATGGGGATCCAAGGCCTGGGAGAGAGCTACTACATATATACATATAAAAGATGAAGGAATTTGGAGCATAAGCAGCACCAAGTTCATGCATTCCTGTTATAGTTCCCCTTACACTAAGATCAGCTTATAATGATAAAAATCCATCAAAAAGAGGTACCAATTACAAACCTTTATGTACATAATACTAGGGTTTCAAAATACATGAAGTAAAAACTGACAGAAATAAAAGAATAGACAAATCAACAATAATAGTTTGAATCTTTAATATTCCATTTTCAGTTATAGCTAGAACAATTAGATAAAGATCAACAAGAAAATAAAATACATGAACACTATAAACTCACTACAGGAGCACAGAGGGCAGATCATGGGAGAACACAGCAAGAAGACAACCATCTGTGAGTCAAGATGAGAGAGGCTTCAGAGAAAACAAACATGTCAAGGTGGATTACTAGTTTCCAGGATGATAAGAAAATGAATTTCTGTTGTTTAAGCTACCCAAGTCTTTTATGTTTTGTTAAGGTAGCCTTAGCAAACTAATACAAATGACTTTAACTCAAGAGTCTGACCACAGTGCTAACCACTAGTCTAGGGGATTGTGGCTTACAAGGTTATTTTCATTTGCCCTTGATTTTTAAATACTTATGAGTTGCTCTAATTTATCTGTATTATTAACACTCACATTGAAGTTTTTATCCAGACAATTGTAGAGAGCTATTTAGGAATCTAAAAGTCACCTTAGGTTATGAGTAACTTGTGATAGGTTTTGTGTTGGTCCATGAATCATAAATCTTAGACCACCCCTCACTCTAGACCACCCATTATAAAAGGTATAAAATAATTTTGTTAAGAAATTATTTTAGAGACAACTTGGAAGTTCTGAACACTAAAAAAGAATAGATATATAAGGAATCCCCCTTGAGTAATTTGATTGTTGCCTCCTTTTATCCTACCAGGACTTCATCTCTGCTATGTGATTATTTAGAGAAAGAATCCAGAGAAAATATGAGCCTCCTTATAGACATTCTGTGTATCCATGACCTCAGAAAATCCTGCCTAACATAAAAGAATACACAGGCAGCAGATGAAATCTGAGAGCTTTTTGCTTAGACAAATATAAATTAATTGCAAGAGAAAAATAAATGACTAAGTAATTGTGATTCCAAAAAAAAAAAGCTTAATGTGAAACACCTTACTTAATGTGCATCAAAGTTGTCTAAAACATTTACTTTTATTTATTTTTTAAAAAGACTTTATTTTTAAAGGGGAAGGGAGGGAGAGAGGGCAACATCAATGTATGATTGCCTCTCACACACCCCCTACTGGGGACTGGCCCACAACTCAGGTGTGTGCCCTGACTGGGAATCAAACGGGTGACCCTTTGTTTTGCAGGCCGGCACTCAATCTCCTTAACCACACCAGCCATGGCTAAAACATTTATTTTTAAATCAGTAAGTATTTAGCTTCCTACACCAATAAGATTTTCTTTTCTTTCTTTTAATTTTCAATATTGGAACATATTGCATTGAAGCACAGGTCAAAATTATCGGTGATTAAAAAACACATCACAAAGGGAGCAGCAAAATTCCTACAATATACTTTTCTTAAAAACTAAACTAGGCTTATTATTCTGATGCTTTTATTCTGTTAGAGTTCAAAGTTCCTATAATGGCAATCAATTTCAAAGGCTTCTTGTAGTATTGATATGTAAATATGCTGACAATATTCCCTTTTACAAAATGAGTAAAAATGCTATATTTTAAAAAGAGAATGCTAAACTGACAAGAAAATAACAGGAATCCTCAGATGATAAAACAAGATAGGTATAAAAATCCAAGAGAGAATATCAAATATTAATGACAACCATTGACCTGAGTTTTCTTGCTGATTCTGTTTAACCTAAAGTTTTCGTCTGAATAGTGACTGAAGGTACAGGAGATAAAGCAAAGGCCCTGTACAAGACCAGCGTATTTGCAACACAGAACAATGAATGAGGTTGGGACTACCTAAAACCAAGGTTAGATGCTGAATGGAGAAGGGAAATGTTTGATCT
The DNA here is from genome assembly GCA_028533065.1 of Trachops cirrhosus. NCBI lineage: Eukaryota > Metazoa > Chordata > Mammalia > Chiroptera > Phyllostomidae > Trachops > Trachops cirrhosus. The sequence continues at coordinate 161,271,538 of CM052541.1, read as the reverse complement.
CCATCATTCACTACTAAAAACACCAATTCTATGTAGATCAAGGATTAAATGTGAGAGGCAAAAAAGTAAAATATTCTGGAAAACAAAGGAAAAATGCATTTCTTAAAGAAAAAGTACATAGATTTCAAAGGTTTTAATATTAGAAAATAAGAAAGACTTAAAATTAATAGTTTGGTACCCAAATTTACATCAATAAAACAAAATCTATAAAATTTATCATGAAGAGACAAATAAAAATATAGTGAAATTAGTGAAACAAAACACAACGGTACAATAGAATTTCAACTAAGTTATGTAACGAAGGCTTATAGCAATAGTAATAAAAACTTAGTGATGACTAGTAGAAAGGAAATATATGTATTTTTGAAAGTGAAGATTATTATGAAATGTAGGCAAACAAATTTGAAAACTTTGTAGAAAATGGTTAAATTCTTAGAAAAAGAGATACAATAACCAAAACTGATACAACTAGAAGCTAAAAATTGCAATAGTCCTCAAATCATTGAGGATATGGGATTAAGAGTTTAAATATTTACAGCAGGAAAATACCAGTTCCAGATCATTTTAATTGCGTTCTACCAAACATTTGAAAAAGAAATAATCCAATCTTATCTGAACTATTTGTAAAGCTAATTTTTTTTAGAAATATACACATAAATAGTAAAACTATAGGGCAAAAAGTTAATAATCAACATGTTTTGGATAATTACCTGAAAGCAAGAATAAGAGGGCATTATGTAGGAAATTGAGGGAGGATTTAAAACTATTGATAATGGCTTTAAATCTTTTATATCTAAGGGTGAGTGGTGGATACATGGGTACTTCTGTTATTCTCTGTGTGTGTGTGTGTATATATATATACACATATATCATGTACAGAATACATATATACTATAAACTTTCTATCAGCAATATCAAAATGGTTTAGAACAAAAACATTTTATGGTTTTTATTTGATTTTTTAATAAATGATACATTCATAAAAATTAACAATTAAAAATGTAGAAAGATAAAAATGAAAATTTCCTTCCCATCTTTGTTTCAATCCACCCAATTTCCAACTCTCCTCACAACCAATGTATTAATCTCTTTATAGTCTTCTGCATTTCCTTAATATATAAACAAAATATATATATTTTTATTCCCCTACCCACTTTTTTACATTGAAAATAACATTTTCTGACTATATCTCAGAAACCTTTTTTTCAGTATGTAGAGTGTTCCCTCATTTTTTAAGATTTGTTTAGTATTCTGGTTTATTTAAGTAGATTATATCAGATCTGTAAAGTACCTTTTCTATGAATGTCATATATTCTTTTAACATTTTTTTCTATTTCTTTGTTTTTGCAATTATCCTTTGAATATCCTTGGAAGTATTTTTAAATATACCCTATGAAATATTTCTCATGCGTGTGAGTACATTTGAAGGATAAATTCCCAAAAGTGGAGCAGCTAGGTGAAAGTCCACTTCCTTTTGTAGCTTTGGTAGATATTGCCAAAGTGTCATCTATCCTAAATGCAATGTAAGGGAGAGCTTATTTCCCTTTTGCCTCCTGGAGAGAGAGTGTGTCATCAGTCTACTCCATAGTTTGAATTTCTACTTTTCTCATTTGGAGTGTGTGATAGAATCTTTTTATATTTTTAGAAACACTATATTTTCTTTTCTGTGAACAATCTGTTTATATCAGCTGCCCATTTCTCTACTGGGTTTTTCTTTTTCTTATCAATTTCTAGAAACCTTTTAATGTATTAGACAACTTGACTCTAAGTCTATGATATGAATTAAAATTTTTTACCAACTTGTCATTTGTCTTTTGACTTGCCTTATAATTTTTCCCATGTAGAAATTTTTGAATTTCGTTGATTCAAATGTATTTTTTTTAATTTGAATCATAGGTATAAATCCCTCTATTCTAAGATTATCAGGGCATTCTTTCATGCTTTCTACTAATATATTAATGTTTCCTTATTTTTATTTGAAAAATTTTAACACATTTGAAATTTATTATAATACATAGTATGTTGTATGGAGCTATGCTCTTTCTAATCATAATTTATTTTCTCAAAGAGAAATAATATTTAAAGTAGATTAAAGTCCATTTAAAATACAATAGTGTCATAAATACGATTGTTTTAAGACAGTTTGCATTATTTTAAGCCAGAATGACTCCCTGTAACATGTATATTCTCAGTATGGGTCTAATAGAAAGTTTTTGCACATTATTTTAAAGGCCATGAGAAAGCAGTTAAAAAGTCAGGTCAAACGAGAGTGGCCACATAACCCCAAAGTCACCCTTTCATAAACTCATCAATAGCAATGCTGAGATAACCTCAGGCATAATCTGAAGCAGAGCTTTTTTACTCTCTTTTAATGAGCTGAAAGAAATATGTTGCATTCCTAGATTATAAACCAGTTAAAATCCACACTTCTGTCCAATATTTTTTTAAGATTTGAGAATCCAATCTGTTAAAGATTCCAACCCATAAAATTCTTATAGTAAATCCTATGATAAAAGTATATCATAAGGTAATAGGAGAAACACCTGAGAGGACCTGCGGGGAAACTCTCTCCCAAACAGTACCACAGCTCTCCTGTGTACCACGAAGTTGCTTGCCAGCCATTATGATAGCAAAAGTCTCCAACATCCTGGCCTCCCACTTGCTTTAAATCATTGACAAATGAAGAGAAGATAGTCAAGAGTTAAGTTAAGTTATATTGGGCTGCACCCCATCCCATTTTCTTGAAATCAAGGAACACATACGTCTAAACGCACAATAACTTCATTTAGTAACCACCGTTTTATTTAGACATAGGCTTGAGAGAATTTCATCTTGCTGCAAGACCGGGCTCCCTGTCTATTGATTGCTAAAGTGCTGAAAGATTGGGAAGTGTGGGTATGTACAATCTCTGATTTGAATGTCCCTGAGTGTTGTCCTCTTTGCGTTGGTAGATATTTACCTAATGTAATGCTGGTGGAAAATTCCAAGCACAGAAAATGGTGTGGAGAAAATGAAATGAGGTCATACACAGGGAGAACGTAGTCAAAGCAACAGCAATATCATCAGACTGGTTAAGCCTTGGTTCTAGTACCAGCATTTCCCTTAATTACTTGTATGACTTCTAGTAAGATAGACCTGATGGGTCTCCACTTAAATACTAACAAAATAAGCAATTTGTATTATTTAATCTTTAAAGTATATTCTAACAGTAGCATTTATTATTCACAAGGATATCAGAAAGAGAAGTAGTTTTTGGTTGTGGTGAGGGGGCCATGCCTGAGGGATAAGAAAACTTTTCTACTTAGGCATTACTAATTATCTTTCTGTTACATTAAATTGCCAAATATCTTCATAAGTATTCCAAGTTAAAATATGTGTTTCCATATTTAGTTTTATAAAGTCTTAAATGTATATCTATAGTTTGTTTTACTGTTCCTGAGAAACTTTTGTTAAAACATCTTTATAATGCCCATTAAATGACAAAAGATCAGCTGTAGCAAAATAAAGCTTAAAATCCTTTGCTCCTTAAAATGCTGTCAAACACCTTTTGTAGTGTAAAAATCACTATTTCTTCCTGGAGACTAGCTAAAATCTTCACTATATAATCATGAGGAAAATAAAGTTACAAAGACTTCATAAACAAATAACACACAAAAAATAAACAATCTAAAGGGTGTCCATACTCACATCCAGAAATAAGTGTATCTGTTTTTTTCTTCATAAATGTAATGAATCCATTGTTGATGGTCTGAAATATTCCTTTGTGAAAGTCAGTATGTGAAATGAGACTCTATTTTTCTGTTCATTAATTAACATGACACCCAGGTTCCCTAACCTAGGCACTCTCCTCTAGTGATTTTCTGTATGAATAGAAACAGGAAAACTGCATGTTTCCTTTAGATAGGAATTATTTGCTGTTTTTTTTCTTTATTTTATAAAAGGATATTTATTAACTGGCTTCTCCTAATGGAGTTATAACTAATATTTATGGTATCTTCCACTCTACACATACATTGAGATTTTTCCCATGATAGCCTGTGAAACCTTTTCAAGGTTTTTTACATATAACCACTTTTTAAAAAGCAAAACTTTTCATTAAATTACATATACCAGCTAGAAATAATCTTTTCAACACTATTTGACTTAGCACTTCTGGAATCGTTATAGTTGGAACCCCCTTTATCGTGCTCTTTCTCAGAATTTGTTTAATCTTTGGTTCTTTTTTTTTTCTTTTCTGATGAAAATCAATGTTTATTTTTCAGTTATAATGACTTAAAGCAATATATAATTTACCTTAAAATGGACGAAACTGGGCAAGACCTGGCAGCTCTGGATGACCCAGAAAGATACATCGCAAGATTCATTTTCCCTGAGCATCTGCAAGCCTAGCAAACAATGCCCACACTGAGAAGAAAGGAAGGAACCAAAGAACCCAAATAGCCATCCCCAAAACAGCACTGATGTGAGGAGACTATGTTGCATTTTCCCAATAAAAGAAAAAATAGATCATGAAATCTAGCTCATCCTGCTGATACCCCATTGCACAGATGAAGAAACAGTGCCATAGGTCACACGAATTAAGCTTAAAATGCCAATGACAGTATATAACTTCATCTGCTTTTTGTATGCCTTCTCCACCAGAATGTGACTGTCAGAAGGCCAGGGCCTTTGTTTGTTTACTGTTATATCCCTGGAACCTAGAACAGTGTGTGGAGTAGAGTAAGTGCTCAATAAATATTTATTAATGTTAAAAATGAAATAAACTGAAATCATCATCGAATCCACTCTACTGCTACAAGGGTCGAACTTTATAACTGACTCTGGCTTGCATCTCCATTCTATCATTCTACAATTGAAGAAGTGATTTTCCAGTGATTTGAACTTATATCAATTTTAGCAAATATATGTGATTAGATCAACAGTAACTTCCAAATAACATTGCAATGTAGCTACACATTTAAAGTCCATTTAACAGCATTTTATACTTCCAAAACTAACACCAATTTCATTTGTCTCCATGTTTAAATGACATATTTATTCATAGCTATTTGATATGTTATGTTTTCAAAACGTAAAGGAATTTTCTTTATATTAAAAAAATTGAAAGGGCATTATGCACATTCACATTTCTGAATTTGAAATTTCATTTGGTGACATTTTATTTAACAGAACTCCATTCATCCTCAGAAATCAAAAAGGACATAAAGTAATGTAAACATGAAATGAAACACTTAATACTGTGATTTTAAGAATATAATAGTGACCTATAAAATTTCAAAATCTATTAAAAAGTTGAGAGAATTGATAAAATTTACCAAGGAACATATTCCTAGAATTCAATCACAAAAAAATAACTTATTAAAAAAACAGAATTCAGTAAAAGATAACATGTATTACATGTGTATGCTTGAGCTCGAATCTTTTATTTTGGAAGTGATGCTAAACACATTCTTGAAGATTGGCGAAAGAGCATGGCAGTGGCAAATGGCTTCCATGTACAGACTGTCGAGACTCACATAGTAAGAAACACAAAAAGTTCCTACCTCTTTTATAACAAGAACCATGTAGTCTGTTCTCAATAGAAGGTCTTCCAAATTACTCATTAACCCTGATTGCCATATATGTATGTAATTAACATGAAACATGATCTATATTGATTACCAACATGCTGAGTAGTACCCATCTCAAAGCCAATAAGACTAGTTTGGCTGTCTTTTGAAAACATTTTCAAACATCTATCCTTATCCTCCTTCTTCCTTTTCCTTTCTAGTTCCTTTTCCTTTCTAGTAAAAGTGCATAGGCATTTTATCTTAGTCTGACCTCCAATATTGGAAAAATAATGATCTTTTAACTTCTTGCATTTTTTTAACATGGAATTAACTATAATAATCAAAGAAAAACAATTTACTATAGTTTTGAGCTCAAACAAACTTTTCACCTGAGGTATCTTGCAGTCCCTCCAAGAGTAAGTATAAGCCATGCATATGGTATATTACCTAATAATCTTACAGTAGCTTCCACAGATAAAGCTCAAACACTGATGGAATGCTTAGGTTTGGGGGTAGAGACCAGAATTGGGGAGAGGGGTGTTACAATTCTTGATCATGATTCCATCATCATTATCAGAGAGAGAAAAATTCCCCCTTTGAAGATAAATAACAAAAGATGTTTCTTATTAAGAAAAAGTTCTCTCCTCAAATGCATACTACTGGCTACTATATAACTTGCTGAAATAAATTAAGATTTTCATGCAATCTTTTTGGGTGTGCTACTAAATTTCAGGCACTATTCAAGGCACCAATAAACTGATAATGCAATAGTAAACAAGACAAACAGCCTGTGTGGAGTTCACATTCTACTAAGAAAAAAATTTAAATAAACAAAATCAATAAGCAATGTGGTATATTAGGAGGGGATAAAAGCTATGAAAAAAATGAAGTGGAAAAAGGAAATATAAAAACTATATGGCCATGTATTTTAAATAGGAAAATTTAGAGAGTTCTAAGAAGGTGATATTTGAGCAGAGATCTGAAGGAGATGAGAAACTTTTCATGAGGGTATCTGGGGGAAAGAAGCAGAAAAAGAAGAAGTGCAAAAATTCTGATGTGGAGGAAGGCTTGGCGAGTTCTGGGTAGAGCAAGGATGAGTTTGGCAAGAGAGTAAAGAGAAAATGTTCTTAAAAGATGATCCAAGAAGAGTCAAGGTCAGAGGTGAGAGGATATATTATGTAGGGCTTTAGAAACAAGAAATTGAAGTATTTAATCATTAATTTTGCATTGTACAGACAAAAATGCCAACCCAATCAGAAAATACACTCTTCTGCTGTACTTACTGGTGCTTACTAACTTCATATTGGCCCTCCTCATACTCCGTTGTAAGGACTTGGTTGGTACTCTTGCAGCAGATTTTTGAGAAGAGTGAAATGATCTGAGTGAGCTCACTCTTAATCATGTGCTGTAACCTGACCTTAGGGGCCAAGGGCCAAAGCACGAAGGCTAGTTTGCAGATTGTTAAAATATTGCAGGTGGAGATAAAGTTGAACTTTGGTCCAACAGATGATTTGCAAAGTAGTCAGTGTGGATTTACATACTTTGAAGGAAAGCCAACAATATCTGCTAGCTGATTGGAGGTGACTCAGTCAAAGACTGGAGAGAAAGAGAAGATGACCTCAAAGTTTTAAGTCCTAGACACTTGAAGGTTAGAGTTGACAATGAGATGGGAAGTCTAAAGGGGAAGCGAAGGGTGAAGGAAGAGAAGTTTGTAGATGTTAAATGTGAAACATCCAGTAGACATTGAAATAAAAATGTTTCAGATATATGAATTCAAATGCCAGGATATTACCAGTCTTCTCTATGAATCCATAATACAAAGAACATTTAATAACTTTCTGACACTAAAATCATATCATTATATATTTTTAAAGTTTTAGGTAAGAATTTATAAATCAGCATGCAAATATTTCAGTTCTATGCAACAGAGTCAATTATGTTTGTGTGTATATAATGTAGCATTTTTTTCTTAAAAAGCAGCAAAGCATTTATGGTTTCTATCTGACACTTGTATGATTCCAGTTATTTAAAAAAGGAAAAGAGAGCTTGCATATTTTTATTTTTAGAGAGAGGTGATGCTCCGAGATGAGTTTTAGATGATGTCATTGCTGTGTGGAGACAGACCATCACATCATCATGGCCGCTTTTCATTGGCCAAGTAGTTAACTCGATATCAGAAACCCATGGCATTTAAAAATAGTCTTCTGCATGTACACTATAATTCCCTTTTTAGTGACAAGAACTGAAGACCACATCTCTGGCTTTTCATGTACTCTTTGGTTACCCTGTATTTATTCCCTTTCAGGATGCTTCTGTAGTCACTGCCAAGAACTTGAACTCCTCCTGACATGGCTTTAGGAGGAGGTGGCAATACCGATTCTTGATAACCTCAAGTTGTATAGAAAAATCATCTGTGTTTGAGCTGAAGAAAGTAAAATCTGTTGTAGAGAGTTCTAGGTAAGTGACTTTTTTCTTCATTAATGGTATTTTCATCCACAGGTAAGATAAATGAGAAAAACTCACAGAAGATATAATGCATATTTATTGAGTGGGCATTTTTTTCAAGTCAGGCTGAAAATTTTTATTTTACTTAATATTTTGAACTGGGATTATTCTAATAAGATTTATTAAAACAACACTTTTTTATAATACAAATTTCAGCATTCAGTCACTTGTCTAATCCAATAAATTATGTTATTTTATTTACTGATCATTCTCATTGGTATATGCAACTTAAAAGTTAATTTACATCTTTATTCAAACAAACTTTGAAAGCTTGTATAAAAGTTTAGAATACTGAAAATATCATTTTGATAAAAGGAACTGTGTTTTTCCCTTTAAGCCCCAAACACTCAAATATCAGAAAGTTTTGTGTATCCTCACCTAATAGCTAACTACAATTTCTCTCATAATAAAGCTGCTGCTATTTTAGATGACATTTTAGAAATCCATTTCACAGCTGCAACAGATCCAGTACTACCCAACTGAACATTTGCCATATGCAAAATAAGTGCTCCTTTAAAGCAGAAATATGTATTTATTCAAAAATTATATTATACCATCTATGATACTGTATTGAAATAAATATATTCCTCAAAAGATCAAGGTATTTGAGCCAAACAGTACTGTATTTAAACCTTGATAAGAACAGCTTAGTATTCTTATCAAGGACTTGTATAATGACCTCTTACACATCTTACTTTTTCTGGAAGTTTTGAAAACAAAAATTACTTGGTCTTTGGAGTTTTATTTATTTTTCAACAAATATGAAAACTAGATTAGCAACAAAGATAATGCTTTGCACCTCTGTTATTTATAAACCCATTATACAGACTTTATTGCAATTTCTCAAAAGAGTTGAGGATCAATTCACTTTTAAAAGTTTTGTTAGAGTTTATTTCACTGTTGATTTATGTCCCTCTCATACACTATAAGAAATAATTATGACAGAATAATAAATGCATTGATATAATTAAGGACAAAAATATTTGCACTGAAACTAAGTCAAACACTGACCAAACACCTTCTAAACTGTAACAATGTCCACTGTGTACTATAAAAGTGCATTTATTATTTTTAAGTCCTATACTTATTTGGTTCCTAAATTTTTTTAATTTCAACAGTATCATTTTCACTCCTCCAGTACAACTTGGGTATTTCAATCCATAGAATTACTATTTTATATATTTTTCCTACAATTCAGGAGAATAAATTCCTATACTCAACACAGAAAAGACTTCATAGTATTATCTCAACATGTGGCATTAACTTATGGATGTTTACAAAATAAAAACTTGATTCTGTGAAAAAAAATTACCTGCTCTAAGCCATTAAGATCATGATATAATAATGTTTCAAGGCCAAGCATACTTTCGTAGTTTTACTTATTTACCTTATTTCAAATAGAAGTAATGCTGAATAGTTTCAATAGCATATTGGAAAGCAACTAAAAAAAACAAATACTTTTCACTACTGAAGATAATTATACACCCTGAATATTTAGCCACTTGTCAATTTTGTTTCAATATATTTTATATTACCAGCTGATTCTTACATGATCTAATAGCCTCATAAATTTAAAATGCCTCATCATTTTTTAGGTTATATGTCTATTTAGTACATATTAAATGAAACATATGCCTACTAAGTTATTGACATAAAAATGTGTAAATACTGTATCCTAAAGTTCAAATACCATGCCAGAGCTCTGTTCATTTTATTCTGTGTGTGAAAATCATTCTGAAATATCCTCATGGCTCATGGCAATTTTTCAAGTAATTATATTACTACAAAGTAAGAAGCAAAAGAGATAAATTATTAACTAACCAGACCAATTAGACATTTAGATAAAACAACAGAAGAGTGCACAAGCTCTCGGCAGGTGTTCCTGATACAACTTTTCTAACGGACCATACCCATGCCCATGACCCTTTAGCTTGTTTCTAGAAGAAAAGGAAGACTGCCCTTGAAGTCTCACTGCCATGGGTCTAAGGGTTTTCCTTTTGTGGAAACTAATAAGTATGTTCTCCAACGTCTAAAACAACTCTCCATTTTCCTGATACATGAGGGAGATTTCTGTTCCCTCAGGAACATTACAGATACTTCAAATGTTTAATTTAACAAAGTGACCTAGTTTGCAAAATTAAAGGGACCCTAGCTGTTTGGCTTTTCTGCTTATGAATATATGAATTTTTAGCACTGTAAAGTAAACAAGCATTTTATATGAAAAGACTTAAGAAATGTTTTTGCCTACATTTATGCAAACTATTGTAGAAAGAGAAGAAATAATGCATGCCCACTTCAAAAACTTGCTTGCAAAACTCTATTTAATACCTGTATATTGTTTTAGTGTAGTGCCAGGCTTGTCAATACACGTTCAAGTTACTGTATTGGACTTGCACAATAAAGACGTACACTGCACAGGAATGCTGACAGCAAGGCCTCAAATAGCCTTCTTCAAATGATAGCTATATTTCCTCTGTACCATATAAATGTAGTTACTTTTCGGAAGAGAGTACAAATAGAATCCATGTTCTAGTATCACTGTTTTATCCCATTTTTAAAGAGGCACTTCTCCATATTTCTTAGAGTATATTTTCATGATAATATCGTCCATTTAAAATATCAGTCAGAAATGTGTGCAACTATCACTGACAACATAAAAGTTATTTATTGTTAAAACAGCTTTGGAAGCAGCTGCCCCTGAAACGCTGGAAGAAAGAAAAGATACAAGAATAGAAGGCAGATCAAATAGAGTAAGAGAAGTAAATGAACTACTGGCCTATTCCAAATCAAATGTCATAAATCTTTGATGTCTACATATTTTCAGTAAGAAGATACCTTAAAAAAAAAAAGCATAGTTCTCAAAACTGACAGGCAGATTCATCCGGGCAAATAGTCCAGTGTTTGTGTGTCAGTGTGTGAGTGGGCGTGTACTATCACAGTTAAATTGAAAGCTAGGGGTGCTTATTTGCTAAGTTTCATAACCATATACACAGCTACGGGACAAAAAATAAGGGGAAAAGTAGCTCCTAAACGGTACTAGTTAGCGGAGGTTGAGGGGAAATTTTATAAACTTGACCAAGTATCTCTTGACTATGCAGCTTCAAACACATTCCTAGGAAATGAGTTTTCTCATAGGCTGAACTAGATACAGACATTTCAACAGGCATCATTGTTTTAATTTTGTTCATTCATTTTAAAATATTTTACACAATCTCACCAATTCTGAACTGCTCATTTGAAGAACAGACGAGCAACCATTTCTATGCAAAGTTTCCAAATGTGGGGCAGGGAGACCGTGTGTATGATACTTTGTAATTAGATAGGTAGAGATATAACAAATATGTCTGCCTAATTATTTTTATAGAACACCAGTCTAATGACAGGGGAAAGAAGCTGGCTATGCTAGTTGACATTTTTGAAGCTAGCAGAATTCTGAAAATTGGCAATAAATGAAAAGAGAAATCAATGAGAATGAAAAGTCCACTGCCTTCTGCACTTAGTTTGTTTGCACTTCATTCCAATGCACCATACTGCCTAACACATGCTTATAGAGTGCATAAAGCCCAACCCTGGGAAATGTGCGTCAGGTTGGCAAAACATGCAATGGTCAGGGTTCTTACACAGATAAGAGTTGCTGCAGCTTTTCATACTAAATTCATTCCCACGTCTATGGTATTTATGAGTAGAACAGGGTACCTGAGAGTCATTAATCTTTCATACTTGACTGGACATTGGCATTTTTAAGGGATCTTTCATTCACGGTATTTAAGTATATTTATAGATTTTTACAAATATTAAATAGTTCATTGGTGATACTGTAGACTGTACTGATCTTGAATTTAAGATTTTTCACTATAGAATTACAGCTGAAAAGTGTTAAGCTTTTAGCTAAAAAGTGTGAAAAGGTTGGTACACATCTTTATTTTTGTTGGTTTCCAAGAGTTTCTTGAGATATTTTTTCTTTCAAAAGAATATTTTAATGGTAAATTCTCAATATCAAAAATTACCAATCTGAAAAGGTGGTAAAATGCATGATTTTTTTTCACACTAGAATTTGAAATTTAAAGTAAGCTATTTAAAATGTGCTAAGATGGCAGAATTTTTATGAAACAGAAACTTTCAATGACATAAGGATTATAGAGTATATTTAAACTATGCTATGCTAACTCAGATGCCCTCAGATGCTTTCATTGTATCTCCTGGATGCAATCTGTTTATTCATTTTTTTCTGAAAAGAAAATCTGTACTTATAGGATCATTGGGATAATTCACTTAAATATGAGAAAATCTTTATTCCTCCTGATCACCTGATACTGCCTGCACCATGTAGAGACCTGTTGTTTTGAAAAATGCATTTCGCTAAAATGGCATGGATTCAAGATTGCATTATGAATTGGAATTCCCATCAACAGGTTCACTAAAAATCTGTTTTACTACACCTCATTTTCATCAACTTTAGAGAAAGTGGTTTTCCAAAGTTAGCATTTCATGTAATGATCGATATCATCTCTAAGACCATTGAATATATATGTTTTATCTTACAAGCCTGCCACATCAAGGCTTTATTACAGCTCAGCAAAAATATATGTTTGTGTGCATATAGGTGTTTTATAAACCAGTGTACAATAAATTAGAAATTAGCCCCTTATCTGTATGTAGCAACTTTTATGTTCAAAATCAGCTGTCAAAACACTTATGCATGAGTTCTCTTTCTCTTGGTCAAAGATTTTTGCGGGAGAAATGTTCTTAAAGTACATCAGACAGGGATTCAGTGGGATCTTGAATAAAGGATACGTTGTGAAGACAGCAGTTTAAAAAGAATCCACTCTTTCAAAATTCCACATCTTAACTGGGAAAACATCTTTTTATAAGAATCCAGTAATTAAATAACATTGAAGAGTTCAAGTGTTCAGTGTACCAAATCAACTGCCATTCTTTTTCTCCAAAATATAAGGCCAGTGAGAGTCACTAGAATATATTTTCTGTGAAATGCAAATCACTAGACAGGAAATATGTTTATCATAATAATTCCCTATAATCATCTAGTTCCCTGTGCCCATTAAAAGTACATTTGGATATGACAGAGTTTCAGAGAAAAACAATGAAACAATCACTATGAGAGTGAAATATGGCTTCATAGGAACCAGGGCTACATTTAATTAGGTTTGATTATTCATGTGTCTTTTTTCTTGTCGTTACAATTCACATCACTGGCAAGGACTCATAAGCCAAATTTTTCCATTTTTAGTTATTACCAAAATTTACAAACTTGACATAAAGATTACATTATATTTACAAAGAACTTGGCACTTACAGAATAAATTATTGACATTTTAATCCAGACCAGGGCCCCCATGGTTCAGGCAAATGGAAAAGCCTGATGCCTTATTATATATTATGCTACATTAACAAGAATAAATAAGTTTCCAGCTGGTAATTCCTCCACAGTGCTGTCTCTGCTGCTGAAAACAAGTACCTTTCTTTTCCAATCCATGGGAAGTGTAGAGAAGTTATCAGTCCAGAGAGAGCAAAGGTTGCATGTTTTCTTCCTCGTTTTTATCCATGCGTTTTAGGACTGTAGGATCCACTACTGATTGGGATCTGGAAACGATAGAGGCACTGTCAGTGAGTTATTACCAAATAATCACATTCTCTTCTCTGCCTTTTCTCCATTATTACTTCTCTCACTGATGCGCATTATCTTCCTTTACATCAAGGGATTTATGAACTGAGGACGCTGAGCATCAATTTGCATTAGAGGAAACGATACCCTCTGGCCTCTAAATGGAATACTCAACAGCAAAGGATTCTAAATACACAATAATGGGCCTAAGTTTTCCTATTCACAAAGGAGCAAGGGTCTTTTCTCTGAAAATGATAATTTGTTGCATAGGACAGATGTATTCCAAATGGGAAATTATTGCAGTGAAATTATTATTATGAGACATGAAATAGAAATGGTAGGAGCTTTTATGCCTGTCTTAAAGGGCTCTATGACACAAATTTAACATAAATGTGCATTTGTTTAAACATCATTTTTTAATGATTATGTTAGGAAAATAGTTAAAATTTGAATGTGAGTTTTGTTCAATTCCCCCTGGAACATTAGAATAAAATCAATCTTACTCTTGAAATTTTGTGGAATGTTTTAAGATTTTTAAAAAGTTAAAACCCTGGGGGGCTGGGTGAAAAGGATGAAAACGGGATTAGAAAATACAAATATAGTTAATAAGATCGTAATAACTATGTGTATAAATATATGTGTATATATATTTTTACAGTGTCAAGTGGGGGCAAGACTTATTGGGGGATCACTTTGTAAGTTATATAAATGTCTAATCACTTTGCATATACCTGAAACTCATATAATATTGAATGTCAACTGTAATTTTAAAATTTTAAAAAGAAGATTGAAGTTAAAACCCCTCTTGGTTAGGCAGTAACCCTTTATGATTAGGAAAGCAAATAATTTGCAAACCCCTTACACATGCCTTTGATAGCAGGTGGAAATTATATGTTAGGAAACAACATAAAACAGGAAAGGATGAAAGTTAATGAGACATGCTACTGTTGTGGCAGGAAGCTGCCATCATAATAGCTATAGCATTAAGGAAGCAGCTGCCCTTTTAAAATTCTCCGTGGTAATGAATTTTTCCCCTGCTGCTGCATTCCAGCCAATTGGCTAATGCTCTGCCTCTTAGCAGACCTCATTAACTTTCAAACAGAAAGACTATAAGCTAAACTACAACTGCAGATGCTAATGAAAAAGAAAAGCCACGGAACTAATTATCAAAGTAAAAATAATTACAAAATGAACTGGCAAATCCAGTCCTTCTTTTAAATAAACTTAAATTCCTTTCTGAAGAGAGAATGAAAGGAAGGCGAGAATACTAAAATGGTGATTTTATTTCCTGATTCATTTTTACCGTTTGATCTCAATGATAGGTATCAGATGCCTCTATCAGAAAGGAGATTGACGAAAGGTGAGTGTGTATGTATTTGCCTTTACTGTCTTTGGAATACATAACTTTTTTAATTAAAGTACATAATTTAAATTTAGTTATCCAGGTATCATTTATTCATTTTTTATGCCTCTCCAATACTGTGCTAACCTTAGTGTTTAAGAGGCTAGATTTTGGACGGAAGTGGATCCCAATTCCAGTTCTGCCATTTACTATCTCTGTGACTAAGGAAAGGCTACTTAAAGTTGCTAAGATTTTGTTCCCTTATCTGTAAAATGGGGAACATAACAGCTACATCATACAGATGTATTGAGGATCAAATGCAATAACGCATGCATAAACCCCAGCACAAATTCTGGCAGCTAGCAAATGGTAGCAGTTAACGCAATGACTTATGGAATGCTCATGTTCCAATATTAACATCACCACTTTGTAGCCATGTGACATGTGGAAGTTACTTACCTTCTCTGTACTGGGTCTCCTCATTAATAAGATGGGGACACTATTACCTTACTAGTTGTTTAGAAAAGCAAAGAATTCAATACATAAAAACATTAGATAAGTTTTTGCATGTAGGAACAATAGATGTTAAATATTATCAATAAAACTGAAGGTCATATCAGCATAACCATATTAGTATCATTACTCATTGCACTTGTTATGTGCCAGGCACTATCCTAGGTACTAGAGATATAAGGAGAAAGACACTTGCCCAGTTTAAGGCAGCCACAATCTAGTGAACTTTATATCTCTTCACATGACTATGCTATCCCTCCACAAATTTACACAGGGGGACCAAGTCTTCTTCTTACAGATCTAGCTAAATTCACCCCAAGGGTTTATCTATAACTGTTTGGTGAAGGAATGATTTTTTTTCCCTCTCAACTTAAATATGATAAAACTCAAAAAGAAGACAGAGGAGAAGAGAGCAAGGGGGAACCTAGAAACAATTTTCTCTTATCCTTCATGGAGGAACTGTCATTCCCTGATGTGGAGAAGACAAGAATCAAGTAAAACATATTTCTTAATCTCATTCTTTCACATGCTTTCAAACAGAACAAAATCTTAGTTGATACAAAGCCAGCACCAAACAAAGGATGTCGGAAATAATAATCAACCCATGTCAGAAGCAAGAAACTCAGAGTTGGGGAGGTCGATGTGCTGTGAGCCATCTGCAGGGACCAAAATGGCCTGACTAATTGAAGAAAAAAGTCTGGATCCATAAAGACTTCAAAAGGTGGATAGACTGAGCCAAATCTAACATGATGTTAATCGATTAAAAGTAATGTGCTTGGAGGAAAAAGCGAAACCTAGTAACAGAGAATTAGGAGAATATAGATCTAAAAATAAAGAGACTTACTGGTTTTAGGCAGTGCACTATGAGTTAGCAATGCGCTTTGGCTTCCGGAATGAGAGCCACAGGGCAACAACAACTGAAACAAAAGGAAGCCCGTGAAGTCCACACTGCAAAGCCATAATTCCAGAACCTCAGTGCAAATAGTAACAGTGTCAGATGTTACCTATTCAATTCTAAATACAACACGTAAAAGGGGCCAATGACAGACAGCAGAGGCCTCCTTCATTTTTGAACTAGTACCTAGCGAGCACCCTCTGTGTGTCAGGGCTTCCTCCAGGTACTGGGGATTCAGAAAAGAACAGCACAGACAAAGCCACTGAAGTCTCCATGAAGCTTACATTGGGGGTGCATATAAAATTAAATAACATAAGCCATTTCACAGACTGGTAAGTGCTATGAAGAAAATAAAGGAAGTGATTGATAAAGAATGACTAGAATGAGGAGAAAATAGAACTGAATAAGACTTGGTGATTGAGAAAATCAAAAGATCCTCTTTAAGAGATGACCTTTCAGTGGGCCAGTCACTGTGCAACGTAGGAAAAGAGCATTCCAGCCAGACATGAGAAGTATAAAGACCGTTAGGCAGGAACAAGCTGGAGAAGCTGAAAGATGATAATAAGGATGTTGGGTCTGAAAGGTGGAGAAAGACAGAAAAGGTAAATAAACTTAGAAAAGAGAGGTAGGCAGGATCAGATCATGTACCACAATATAAGCCATGATATGGAGTTGATTTTATATGTATAATCAGCAGTCATTAAAAAACTTAAAGCAGAGAAGTAAAATAATCTGTTGCCACATGGATAATTGAAGAAGGTAGAGGAGCAGTGTAGGGGTGGGGGCAAAGGCAGCAGGTAGGCAGTTTTGGAGTTAGTGAAGGTAAACAGAGTGTGAGTGATGGGGGTGTAGCCAAGGTCATAGAGGATGTGCTCAGAGGAGGGAATCATGTTAATACATCACAGAAGGAGTGGCTTAAGAAAATGAACATAGTTAACTGGCCAAGGAAAAGACAAGGGAACACTTATGACAGCTGTCTTTGAGTCTTTATATAGCTTAGTTCTAGAGTGAGGGCTCTCTCTGTCATGGTATCACAGAAGGGTAGATAGATTGTATGTCAACAACACAGAAGACTTATACCTCATGGGTTAGAACCCCATATCACTACATATAGACTATGTAACTTTGGAGGTACCATATCTGTTTAACAAGGTTGCTCTGAGGATTAAACAAATTAATGTAAACAAAAAAGGGACTAGTGAGGCCTAATTTGTGGAAAGCAAATGATAGATTGCAACACTAATATTAGAATTATTATTTTTATAAGAAGAAACCTATTCTGAGTCCATGTATTTTAAATATTTTTGTTTTAGAGAACATTTTTTGAGAATTTAATGAAATATATGCCTTTTCTCTAGAAAAATGTATTCTTTTTTTCCACACCTCTCCATATACAGCTTTGCAGACAACCTTTAGCACTTAATAGACCTCTTCAAGGGTTCATCCATGAATCCCTTTGGTTAGAGAGCAGGACTCAAATTATAAAGTCCTATTTTAAGAAAGAAGTTGAGAAAGGAGTTGAAAAAGCTGAACTTGGTTTAAACATGAGCTTGGTGACCAGTGGAGAAATTAAAGCTGGAGATGTCATCAGCCTTTTCATTCTCTCCAAGGAGTGGTGGAGCAGTCTGGGGAAAGGAAGACATCACACATATACGAACAGTAACAAAAAAAAAGCCAGTTTAAACATCTGGGGTGCCACATATGAGTCACAGCAATGACAAAGGACCATAAGGCTTTTATCAGAGAAGGATGCATGACAGCGTTTGTGATGACATGTAAGATGTGCTTGGTCTATCCTGAGCTAGGTGAGAAGAGACTTGCAGGAGCTGTGATTCCTTTACTTCTGTGATGAAAAATGAACCAATAATATTTGTTACACTATCCACACAAACCCGGGGCCAGTGTGGCCTAAGGAAACCTGGGAATTAAATGTCTTGCAGTTTGCTACAGAATGCAAGCTCAGCGGCAATTATGTGTTCGTGCATGTCTGGCAACTCTCCCATTCTCCGTCATCACTAGACAATGGCTGGATGTACATTCTATCCACATTAGATCCCAAATACCTAGGAAAGAGCCTATTATAAAGCACGTGTTCGATAAATTATGCACCGACTGAAAGAAAACAGGCAGAAAAATAATGTGAAAGTCAAAGCAGAGAGTCTGACTCAACAGTGAACTTTATAAAGATTAAAGCTGTGGGGAAATAGAGTGTTTTTTTCCCCGAGAATGACTAGATCTTTAAACAAAAACTTGGCAGAAATACTGTAAAGAGAACACAAGCTTCGAATATTGGTGTTTGAAGAGTTTGCATGCATGAGTGTTAGTTACAGGTCCCTTTCTTCAAATGAAATCTTAAATAGAAGTCTAACAAATTGCTTAGATAGGAGGGTCATTTTCATTGTGGAGACGGGCACTGTCCCCACTCCACCTGTCTGGCCTGAGAAACTCTACTGGAACCCTAAACTGCAGTTTGAAAAATCACTGAATTTAGTAACCTCTTGGGCTGTTAGATTGTCTGTGAATTTGCAATAACACCGACTTGAGATTACCTCGAATGACTTTATTTGACTCAAAATCCCTAGACATCCAATCATGGAAGCATGAAATGCTTTTAAATATCACCAAATATCTCCTTCAAAAAATATAAAACCTGGAATTAGAGTTGAGGGCCTCTACCCTGGCCCCAGCACATTTCCCAGCTACCTCGGGCATACCTCTTCATGGACTTGGGAGAGAGTTCCTTTTCTGCTTCTGTCACAGGCATGCTGAAGGAGTCCACATTGTATTCACTGTCATCGTCATACTCGTGGTCTAGCAGTGTTCTTGCCCATGTTCCCATGTCATAAGGGGGCAGCATTCCTCCAAACTCAGAGGGCAGAATCTCAGGATGAATTAGTTGGTGAAGACTATTCAGGTTGTTACCATGCAAAAATATCTATGAATACAAGAACAGGGGTGAGAGAAAACACAAAGGAGAGAATAAATATTATCCAAATGCTGTACAGAGAGAGTAAGGACAGAAAAAGCAAAACAAGAGTTTTCCATGTCTATTAAAATATTTAAACCCCTCATCCACTCTGTGAAACGGGCAGGCTGGTACTATCATCCTATTACTTCATATGAAAATTCCGAGACTCAGGGATTTTAAGTAGCTTCTAGAAGGTCCAATAATTATTGACTTAAAGAGCTGGAACCAGAATTTGGTTTCGTGCTTCATAGCCAGGGACATAGCAGAATCTAATGTGCGTGTCGATCTGTATATCGTTCTGATGTTAGCTGTGCAAAGCCGATAATGAGTGCTGCTAAAACAGCTTCTTCTCATGTGGGACTCATCACCCACAAAGTCTATCCAACTTATGCAGCCCAAAAGCAGTCACTGATATGGCTTTCTCTTTATCATCCATAAAAACAAGGATACTGTGACTGCTAAATTACCACTTCATAATGCAAAGTATATGATGTGAATAAAAGTAGATTAGCATCATCATAATGAAAGGTTGAGTGAAAGTTCATGTCCCAAAAGACTTATGTTCTGCAATGTTTCAGCATCTTCTCTACTAGAGAGTTCCATGTTTATTGTTCAAGTTGAAAATGAAATAATGGATTAAAATGTAAAGCTAAATGCATATATTAATTTTACGTATAACTGTTTACACAAAGCATTTTGTTAAACTGAAAAATTATTCAAGCTACATACTCAAGATCTGTTTGCCCATAAATTGCTACCTCATTTCTTTCATTTCAATATCAAAACTGTGAATCAGTCTTCTCTGATAAAGCATTGTTGTCATCTCATATAAAATTATACAACATTTATTTAAGGATTATAGATTATACTTTGAGGTCACGATGAACAGGCTACCACATTCATCTTTGTTTTATAAACTTTTAGAACTAGTGATGTAAATATTTACGAAAACAAAGAAAGACTAGTCTACAACATCAAATAAAAGAAAAGGAATGGGAGTCACTAATCAACGAGTATTTTAACAAATTATGGAAGGATAAAAGCAGCTGAGAGCAAGTCACTGGCCAAAATAGGGAGAAAAAAAAAACCCAACTGCCTGGAATATATGATGCAGAATATACAAAAGCAGAAGAGGCCATCTGTCCCAAACTACATCAAGTTAATTGCAAAGTTTATATATTACCACACCTTTTTGCAGAACACAATAGCCCAGGAAAGCGCGCACACACACACACACACACACACACACACACACACACACACATACACAAACACTGCTAGGTTCTTCTCATAAGAAATGACAATAATTTTTCCTGGCAAAGTTAAACTCTAGCATCTGAAACCCATATTTTATTAGGTATATAACCTTTATTTTATCAGGTGCATTACTTTATGAAGAAACTTTCTCTTTCAAGCCATGTAAGATGTACAGTAATAAATCCTTAGAAAAATAAATGTAACCCAGCACACTACTTCCTCTTTCTTCACTAACAGTCTCTCTCTCAGGATCACTTTTTGCATTGGCCTTTTTTCCTGTTTCACTGAAAAAATAGGGCAACCAGATGAGACTACCCCACCACCATCTGAGTCTATATCAATTACATTTCCTAAGCAATTCTCTCTATCTGTCTTACATCATCAAATTTTCTTGCTCTGCTGGATCTTTACCACCAGAAAACAAACACGCCAACTCTACTCTGCCCTTTCCTCATACAAATACATAAAACCTCCAGTTATTCCAATTTCTCTCCTACCCTTCATTGCAAAATTCATCAGAAGATTTGTCGGTATTCATTGTCCAAATACTGTTGTCCCATTTTTCCTGAATCCAATGCAAATAGGTGTTACCTCCCACCACAGTATGAAAGCTGCTCTTGTCAAGAGTCTTCTCATTACTAAATTCACTGTCCAATTCTCAGTCCTTCTTATTTGTTAACTCTCAGAAGCCCTAGATATAGTATCAGGGGTGTCCAACCTTTTGGCATCTCTGGGCCACACTGGAAGAAGAGATGTCTTGGGCCACACATTAAATACATTGTGACATGTAATCACACACACAAAAAAACTCATGTTTTAAGCAAATTTACAATTTTGTGCTGGGCCACATTGATAGTCATCTTGGGCCACATGTGGCCCACAGGCTGTGGGTTGGACACCCCTGTAAGTGGATGGTTCTCCTCATGCAGATGTTTTCTCCCATGATCTCTTGGTTTTCTCCTACTTTGATTGATGCTTTTGCATTCTCTTTAGCTGATTATTCCTCATTACCCCAACATCTTAATCTCAGAGAGCTCCAGGCTTCATGTCCCTCTGGGCTGGATAATAGGATGTATTGTAATTGCCTAATTATTTATTTTTGCTCTAAGATTTTTCTTTGTTTTAACTAGTTCTGCATATTAGCATCATTTATTAAAGTTTTACTATTTTTTTCTCCTTATTTTTTCTCTTCCTCTATTCCATATAAGAAGTCTTATCCTTGTGGGCTCCTTCACCCCAGAGTACCTTCAAAGGCAAAAATAATTACTTGAATAGCACTTCCAAGTTTTATTTCATTTTCCTAAACTGTGCCATTAAAGAGACTATGCTAGGCGACTGGAGTGGAATACTTTTGAACATTAACAAGGCAGAGATAGTCCACCATTTGAGGAAGAGGTAGAAGTTTGTACAAGCCAGAAGTGAAACCTGCTCCCCGCCAGCTCTTGTAGAGTGGCAAGGTCACAGCCATGGACTAGCTGAAGAGTGCACTGGGGTAGTGGGTTAAAGCCTAGCCAGTGGGTTCTAGCTACAGCAAAGATGCTCTTTTTTCACAGACACCTGGAGAGCAGAAGGAAAACTTAATCCAAGGAACTAATACTGGTTTGAATAACGATGTCAGAAGTTGTCATGATAGTTGCGAAGTCTGACTCTGCATGACGGATTCCAGATATCGGTGAGATTTTGAGAAGAAAACACCCCTATAACACCTAAGGTTGATATTTCTTCTCATAAGCCAGGTATGTTGGGGACTCAAAGTCAGATTGAAGTTGAGAAAATGAAGAACCAGGTGCTTGTTGTTTGTAAAAGAAGATTCACAAGTATGCCTTACATTTTTCTGAATTACTTAGACCAACAGTAAGGAAAAATTATAGCTTTGCATTGTGCATTGATTGCATAAAAAAAAAGTAAAGGAGTTTTAACCTATAATTATTTTCTCATATGAAAAATTCAAAGTCATATAGTTTTAATTAAAATGTTGAAGTTCAGATACCTCCCTTCCATCTAGAATAATAGTAGAAATGCATTCATTTAGGCACTGTCAAAATTGTCAAATGCAATCAAATAACCCCCAAACCTGGAGCTTTTCTGGTTTTCTAGATTTAATCCTCTTCAGTCTTTTTCAACAGAACAGAACCATGTTAAAATCATGTCAGAACAATCAGCCCTATTCTCAAAGTCTTTCATTTTACTCTGAAAGCCCAGGTCCTTGCAGTGGTTTCCAAGGCCCTACAGGGGTGGCACACCATTTTCCCTCCTACCTTGTCTGTTACCCTACCCAACACTCATTCTACTCCAGTCTTTGTGGCCTCCATGCTGCTTGTCATATACACCAGGAGTTTTCTGCCAAAGGACCTCTGTGTTTGCTACTCCCTCTGCCTGGAGCAGCATTCTGTATAAACCCGTACATTCTGTTCTACTACCTCTTAGCAGTGACTTAGAGCAAATTGCTTACCCATCTTGCCTAGTTTCCCCATCTATAAAAAGAGAAAAAATAAGCCTTGTTTTAAGGATTACCTGAGTTAACATATGTAAATTACTTAGAACAGCATGTACAGAGTGACTACTACAGAAGTGTTCACTAGTATAATTTGTACTAAAAGCCCCAGTCGGTGTTTTGCTCACCTGATCATCCCTTCATAAAACAAAATTTGCAAGTGTTATTTGCGAGGCACATTAATCCATTTTTCTGAATTGTAAAATGTAAATTAATTTGAGACTCTGGTAAAAACAATTTCTAATGTCAATTATAATTATTTATGGAATTCTTCCTCTTAAACTACTGGGACATTTTCAGCAAATTCATAAGCAGAAAACTCTCCATCACTAATATTTGATACAAACACATATTTAACAACTATTGCACAAATTTCCACTCACAGTGAGGCTTCTACGACACAGAAATACCTGAAGTGATTTTTCGTTCACTGAGAGTCATGGAAAATTATTTTCCACCTAGATTTAGAAGTATATTTTACTATGGAGCTAATCATTTGAAAATTGGTCACAGCACAATGGTAAAAATAGCTCTAAATGTGGAGCTGTTTTGATTCGAATGTTGCTGTACCACTTTACAGCTGTATAAATGAGTAAGCAAGTTACTTATCCACCCTAAGACTTACTTTCCTCTGCTCTGAAACAGGACATAATGTTTACTAAGCTTACTTTCAGAGCTGTTTGAAGAATTCAATAAAATAATATGAATTAAAATGCACTTTTAAATCAATATTATTAATAATAACAATAAATGTGTTCAGCATTTATCACGTGTCATGCACTGTGCTAAATGCTTTGTATAAATTATCTTATTTTGCCCTGACTGGTGTGGCTCATCAGATTGAGTGCTGGCCAGCATATAAATAATCTTATTCTCAGAGTAATGATTTTATTGAGTGTACTCTGAATGTGCTCATTGTGAGGTGAAACTGAATCTAGAAACTCAAGTTACTTGTAATTTAAATGAATGTTAATATTTCTGCACATAAGCATTCTTTCTGAAATATGTGATCAATCAGGACAACTGTGACAAAATCACATTAGCTATCACACAATGCATTATAATCAATGCAAAACACATTGTGAAGTAATTCCATTTATCAATTTATAATATTACAGCTTTTGTCCAGACCTACTTGATATTAAGAGTACCAATATAGAGAGGTGACAATTTGTTTACTTTTAAACTGAAACATTAATATATAATGAAGTGCTAAAATGTTCTTCTACTTTGTGGAAAAGTAGGAGAGCCAGCTTTTAAAAGTTTCTTTCACAGATACTGTTCAGAATTAATCACATATCTTTAAGAATTGTTAAATGTCTTGTATGTTGAATATTGATATGCAATATGGAAGCATGTTTACCATAGCCAATATTATACACATAGTATGTATCATAATTCATTGAATGGGGAAGGTGAAAGGAAATAAAAACAGAAATAAACAAATACCCTTTTCCGAGTCTTCTCCTTTAGGAAAGGCCGGATTACAGTATACAGGGCATGGATATACCATGGTTGATTGACAAAATGAATTCCTCCAAATCGTGCTGGGAAACTGTCCTAGAGGAATATAGAGGGAAAGAAAATCCAACGTGCTTTAATACATGGTGAAGGATTAGGGAAAGTCATATGGTAGACAAATTTTTTATTCAACACAAATGAGATCATCTGTACAGTTAGGAGAAGAAAGAAGGAATTCATCACATTAAACATTGCAACTTTCACACAAAAACAGAACCAATACATAATAAATCAAATATTTCTCAATAATAGATTGTTGGTAAGGATTTCAGCATGTTTAGGATTGCCATATTTTAAGTCTGTAAACTACCAATGGTCATTATAGGTCAAGAAACATAACTAAAAGACATTAGAAATTTGCCAAATAATGAACCTGTGATAGATAAGTGTTTTACTTAAATGATTTATATTTATGTTGAAGTATGCTCAAACTAAAATGTTTTATTAAATTTCACTGTAGTCATCTATAATGTAAGCAATGTCAGGTATCAAAACTCCCTTTATTCTTTCTCTCTTATTATCAACTTTATTTTAAACATTCTTCTGCCCTTATTTCAAACATTAACAAAAGAAACTGCTTAAGCAAAAGAAAAGCCTAGAATTGCAGTGTAAGAAATTTGGAGATGGACTTTGTCAGATTAAATAAAAGTCAAAACCTGCTGAGCTCACCACACATGTGGAAATGGGGCTATCATAATGGCAGGAACCTACCTGTGTAATGTTTGCATCTGAAGTGATGTAGAGAGGTACATCGCAAACCCATTCCACAATAGGAAGGGAATCCTTAAGCAAAATCAATCACAACATTTGAAGCACTATGGATTCCACATAAATGGACCTAAATCTTGCTACCATTTCAAATTTCCACACTCAATTGACTATTAAGGTCTTCTTTAAGGAAAGCTATACCACTAGAAATGTGCTTCAGGTGACATCACAATTGACATTCTTCTGGATTCTACTGAGCATTAACAGAAACAAAAGTAAAGAAATAAAATAATTGTACATGTATTTTTTTTAATTTGATTGTTCTCTTGAATAAGATTGAAAAGATTAAAAAACATGCAAAATGTAACACCGTTAATCTATTTTGTTTTGGGATACCCAGTAATTAATTATTAGTAATTAATTATTGGTTATGTACACTGGTTTTCAGAACTGATAAGCATTTTTACAAAGTAATTTCTACCTCTGAGAATAACACACTATTTAAAAACCCACAGTACCTCAAAAATAAATAAGAATAACTAAAGGTAAAATATGATTTCTTTTATGACAGTCATTACTTCTTTTATAAACATGTCATTCATCAAGAGGTTAATACAATAATAGAAATAAATCAAATAGAAATTCAGATAAATATTTTTTGAAGTAATAACATTTTATACATGAAAAGAAGATAAATAATGTGTGTGAAAATAAAAAGATGCTAAGATCAACGCCCATGAGCCTTCCATTCAGCTGAGGAAATAGCAAGTTGTTGGCAACCTTGAAGTTCAGTGTGTTCATATTCTTTCACCCTCCCCCACATTTTGAAATTTTATATTTATTATTTCAAATAAAAACACTTCCTTGGCTTATATTGTATTTTCTAAATATTACAAATACATAAATATTATATTTACTCTATATTTTATGTATTTTAATACTGTATTTTTGCTGTATACATAAATCTAAAATATACTGTTGAGGTTTTTAAGTACTTAAACTTTATAAAAATGTTATCATAGTGCATGCACTGTTCTGTTGCCACATAACATTGATTTTGAGGCTCACTGTATTGAGGTTTACACATGCTGTGTATAGCTTTAGTTTGTTGTTACTGTTGAATAGTATAGCATTATGTGCTACAGCACAAGTTATTTTTCTTCCATTTATGCACATTGTTGCCCAAATTTCTGGTTTTTCTGCCATTGCCAGCAAAGCCACTGGGCAGACTCCTTCTTAAACACGTCTGTTTTGCATAGTCAAGTGTACTCTCTATATAGGGCATTTATCTAAAAGTGTCGATGTCAAGTCATAGAGTGTATATACTTCTGCTTTACAAAACTGGTAAGAGCAATTGCACCAGTTTACATTCCTTTTTTCCCCACTAGTGCAGTAAAGTTGCAGCTGTTCCACATACTGCACTTGGTAGGGTGAATTTTCCTAGTTTTTGCCAATCTAGTGAGTATAAAATAGATTCTCAGGAGACTTGAATTGTGTACTTGCTTGGTTTTTGCTCATTTTTTTACATTCCATGATTAGTAACATTGTTTGATGACATACCTATTTAATACATAGGTACTTTGTTTTTGAGTCTTTGAGTTCTTGAATTTGTTTGCTGTCTCTGCTGCTTTTATTTGTGGTAATTTGTTTATGGTGAGTTCATATTTGGCTAATAATAATCACTGGGAATTCTGAATGAGCTTGTTTGAGATCATCTATCAACCTGATTTCCCTTTAATTTAATTTTCCATCTTGGGATTTCTTTGTGCAAAGCATATTCAAATCTTAGAGCCATGTAAAAAATTATGGCCACAGATTATATCAGGGAAGACTATTATTATCATCTCCATTATTAATGGTGATATGAGTGAAACAGAGAAGTATCCTTAAAAGTTTCCTGGCCAGTGGGGATTTTCCTAGCACAAGCTATCCCTAAGGGTATAGCATCCAGAGGAACACAGGGTCAGTCTCACATCCAGTCGCCCACTTGCCCTCCATGATGCCAATGTGATCACAGTAAAATCCGAAACCCAATACCTCCACTCCCCTCCTTAGCAGCATGTCCCTTCCCTCCATCCCCTTCATTTCTATTCATGTCCATGTGCTGTTTTACAACTTATTCACACTTCGTTCTCTCCCATGTACTTGCTGTGTCCTTCCTTCCATTTTTGCACAGTCTGCTCTTGCTAATTCCTTAAGAACTATTCAGGCAATATCATCTCCAGGAAGCTGTTTTTATTCCCTTCTCTACTTTTGAACTCACTAACAGCCCTCCAACACCAGCACAGTGCCTAAGTCCAATGCTGCCCTTGCCATATTACCCTGAAATTGTCTTTATTTTTATGCCTCCACTATTAAACTGTGAGCTCTTTGGTCTATTGGTGCTGAACCTGGCATCCATTTCTACCCTATAAGATAGGGGGCAAAGGACTAAAACATATGAATGTCACAGCAGGGATTCTGCATTGGAGAGTTAACTCAATAAGAAGCACTTGAGTAAGGTTTAAAGGACTTCGAGGAAGGCAG
Organism: Trachops cirrhosus; assembly: GCA_028533065.1. Taxonomy (NCBI): domain Eukaryota; kingdom Metazoa; phylum Chordata; class Mammalia; order Chiroptera; family Phyllostomidae; genus Trachops; species Trachops cirrhosus. Next base: position 161,243,637 of record CM052541.1, on the reverse strand, counting down.
CAGTCCCCTTCCTGCTGCAAGCTCTGGAGGGGTTTGCAGCACAGTCTGAACCACACCTTCCACTTTCTAGATGCCACTTGGGAGGGTGAGAGGCCTCCGGGACAGCAGCAATAAGAGGTGGAGACAGCAGTTTCTGACCTCTGCCTCACATCTGCAGGGTGTGACCTCAAAACAAAGACAGCAGTCACAGTCTTCTAACTTTCATTCTTCCACTCTTCCGATAAAGTTTGAAGCGCTAACTCTGTTTTAAATTCATTTTTTCTTAATCTATCCATAGAGATTTCTGTTTTGTGCACCAGACTCTGAACCAGACTGTGTCTGATTCATCTTTACATTCAAAGCATTAAAAAATGTGTGTGTGTCCCAGAATGGAACTAGATAAGTTTTTATTGAATGGAATAGATTCTGATATGTACTCTTTAAATAAACTACTTTTCTGAGGCACAATCTCCTTATCTGATAAAGGGGAACAACATTTAATAGGACTGCTGATGGCTACCCGTAGCTGTTACTCACTGAGCACACCCCCAGGTACTGGGATATCACTCCAACTATCAACCCCCATGTTACACCCATGGAAGTGACCACAGAGGTAAACATATAATGTGGATAAATATATTTATATGTGTCATATATACATAAGTAAATTATTTAGGTATTTCTAGCAAAAATATGTTTGCCTCAAGTGTACAGCTATTCAAAAAGAAAAATTAAAGAATCTTAATTCAAATCTTATTCCAATTCTTTAATTTATTTTAATGAAATATAAAAAATTGTGTAAGATATTATTACAAGCCAGTTGTCACATTGAGAACAAATCATTACAATTACTGGTGCAATCAGGGTACAATTTGCAGTTATAAATGTGAGCAAAGGCAACTTTTGTATGAGAAATATATCCACAACTTTGGTCTTATTCCACAAGATTCTCTAGGGACCCTAAATCTGTCAACTGTGGTAAGAAGTGACCGCAGTATGGACATCAGCAAAAATCGTGTGTAACCCACCCATTCAGACTTAAGTCTATTAGGTTTTTTAAATGTTTGTTTTTCTCTTTTCCCTCTCTTGCACTTTGAAGCACCTAATTTTAACTGCTATATGCACTACAAAAGGTGCATATAGAAATAAAATTATAATTGCAGAAATTACTCCTTTAACTCCATAACTCTATCCCTAAAGTTATACTAGAATCAAAAATATTACACCATTCTTTTATGATGCTTTTAGCATAAATATAAAACATGCTTTTTGTAGAAACTTTGAGCCAAAATAAAATATAATTTAAAAAACACTAAAAACCTTACCAACCAGAGACAAAAGCAAGACTCTAAGCATCTTGAGCTATGCTTCCAAATTTTTTCAGTTAAATTTTAAATATATGGCATGAAACTCTAACAGCCTGGAATTACTATAATAGTGTTTTTATAATGGTTTATACATATACTATATATAATATTTCTCATTCTAAAAGTGTACCTATGTATAGAAAGCAGAAGGTGATTATTGTAGCAGTTGCTACTACTGGTTCCTTAAGTAGCATCAATATCAGTCTCCTTCAGATGTGTTTAAAGTTACTAAGATTGGTCTACGTTGACATGCAAACCACATCATGTTTTCCTAAGCGAGTCTTTTGCAGGTATCCTTTCTAAATGGTATAATATTATTTATATACCTCATTTCCACCTTTTAGAATGTTGTATTAGCTATTTGTAAACACATCCTACTCATCTTCCTCAAGGCTAAGATTCCTAAAGGAAGTCATGTTTATCCTAGTTCCAAAGCCCTGCTCCCATTCCCTACCACTAGCATCCTGTGCAGTGTCTAGTACTGGAAAAAAAATATATAGTTGTGATCCCATATATTTAGACTTATCAGTAGTGGACAGACAGATCCAGGAAAGTCATTCAATTGCTTTCATGAGGTAAATAGAGATTTTACCAACACATTCTAACCAGTGTCTTTTGCCAAATTGAGAGTAGACAGCCATAAACTATTTAATTACCAGCTAATTGGAAAGTCTTTTCTGTCCACATCTCATAATTGGTAATGAGCCATATGTAAATAAATGCAAATAACAAATTGAAAACAAAGAATCTTATCCCTGCTACAGAGATAAGAGTTTAAATTGGGATTGTACACAGGCAGGGAGAAGATTCACCTCTATCCTCTTAATTTCTACCTGCCATTAAAAGGTTATGCTGTCCAGATAAGCTTACCATAAAAACACTTGGTTAGATGCAAAGAATTATGCAGAAGCAAAATTTCATCAAAAATTGCTGATATGTCAGGAAATAATAATGATTAACATTTTCCACAGCCAGTTTTTTATAACACTTAGGAACTTTTTCCTCCAATATAAAAAAGAAAAACTTAATCTAATGGTTAAAAAAATAGTCAATTCCTGTTATGGGAAACAAGTCAGCCTCCAAAGACATACTACCTTGTATTTCAAAACATCAATTTACCAGATCTTTCTATTTGACGACCAATCTCTGAAACAAAATGTATGTAAATACAGGTTTAATTTATCATTATTCCTCAGAAAACAATGTATTAATTTTAATAAGTGTTTTAAGAAACTTGGATTCACCATGATGGATCATTTAGAAGAGTGATTAGTAGGATACATTAATTTCCCATTAATATGTGGCATTGTAGGTAAAATTCCTTGTAGAATTTAAAATTTTAACATGAATATATTTCAAATTAATTTTGTCCTCCCCAAAGTTAAAGTCCTAAATACAAATATGCACTATAATATATACAACTTTTAGGTTGAATTTTTAAATTTGAAAATTGATTTGTTTAGATATACATTTGCATGCTTTACAGTATCTGATTTATTTTAAGATCTGTAGAAAATGGCAGCTTTTGTTTAAATTGTCTATCACGGATAGAAGTGTGTCAACACATACTTCTCTTAAGGGTGGTCAACAGAACACGCTCTACCCAAAGGCAACTACATATCACTCTGACATTTCTATTAAAAAAATAGCCAGTTTCCTCATCCTGTACACATCAGTATTTGACTAAAGAAAACTTCATGACACTGTGACTGCTAATCACCCTCTGTTTCCCTGTCACTCTCCGCTGGTGAGTTTCAATTCCCATTATAGAGATGTGCTAACTCTGCTCTTTTTCAGCCCTGTCTGAGGGTGTCCTCTGGTTTTATTTTTTTAACTTAATTACAAATGATGCCCGAGCAGAATGATGTTGCCTGACCAGCTCTTTTACAGGGTACAAAAAAGAAAGCTTAGGGGTTTACTGGAGGGCTGGATCGACTCACAGCAAATTAGAAGGAAAATAATCACGTCCTTTAAATGGTGGATGGACATGTGCTATAGGGAGAGCGAGTCTCACACCAGCATTTCGAAGGTGAGCGGTTTGCCTTCATTGCTTCAGGGACTCTACCCTCAGCATTTATTGTTTGGACTGACAGTCTTTCAACTTCCACTCACAGGGACAAGTGGGAATCTTCTGTCACTCAGAACACAGTGGTGGCCAAGAGCTGTTCCAGTGCGTGAAGCTGCAGGCCCAGAGAAAGGCAAGGAGTTACTCTTCCTCATCCACAATGGTGCAGGACTATCATCACCTGCTCACATAAAAATGAGCGCTTTGTGATGCTCCTATCATTGCTGTAATCTTAATGTAGATCATCATTTCCAAATTTTTTATTTTGTTTTAAAATCCTAAATAAAGTATGGTTGGCTGCTTAACTCTACAAATACAAAATCTCATTCCTTCTTCCACCAGTATATTATCACTTGTAAATAAGTTATTTTACTGATTTCACAGGGAAAAAAAGCATCGTTATCCTTTTTTTTCTTTCTTTTCCTAATATGTTTTGAACTAGGTATTTAAGTAATCCATAACACTCATGGCTAGTTCCCAGTGATAAATTTTCTTACCTATTAGATAAATCTGTCTCTGTCAGCAAAAGTATCTCTGTCCCTCCCTCCCAACCACATACACAGAATTACTAAGTAGATAGGAGGGGTTATTATGGAGAACAATCCTACAGGAGTAATGATGACTATATGATAAAGGCCTCTGAAATTTGTGGGTGAACTGACCAATCAATCTAAAAATATCAGATATACTCTAATTTTAGACAAATCATTATTTTGTCATTGGTGTGTGTGTGCCTACAGTTAATCACCTGGTGCTGGCTAACACTGCTTCAAATAAAACTCTCCCAGCCTGTGAAGGACCCAGAAACACGAAGCTAGTATATTAATGTGAATACATCCCCGTGCCTGGATAATCCTCTCAAATTTCGCTAGTGGCTGAGTTGCATCTACTTTACATATGGAGGAGGATGTCTGAATCTTGATAACAGTAAAAAACAGACAACTTAAAGTGGGATATTACATAAAATATTCCTCCTTGAAAGAGCTCTGCCTAGCTAAAAATATTTCTTGAAGTAAAACCAACACTTACAGTTGTCAGTACATGAAATACAGTTTGTCCTTATATTATTGTTTATTCATTATTGTATTATTTTCCATATGAACAACTGTAAACCTACTTTTGCCCACCCTGTAATAACATGTTTAGCCACCATATAACTGAATGGCAAGAAGCTCTCTCTTTCATGAGCAGAATAAGGCTGGTATTCTCCCCAGCTACTTTTCTGTCAGAGAAGGTTGAAAACAGATTGAAGCAAATCACAGCCACAGACAGAGCCTTAACATGAAGACACAGGCTTAGTTAAGCGAGTCGCCGCTGGTGTGTGCCTGGTGCCTGTGGGGGAGTTGAGAAGACACACCAATCACAGGGAGAAAGTGACACGAAGCTGTTCTCACACCTCTTCACAGTCCGTGAAGTACTAATTTCAATCAAGTATACCAGCGGGAGAAAATCCAAAGTAAAAACTACTACGTTATAAAAATGTTACTAATGTGTCTAAGTCAGGCTCTTTTATTAAAACAGAATGCATAGCACGGGTAACAAATAATGGTGTCATTTCAAATCAAAACAGAATGTGTAGCAATTTCCTATGACTTGAATCTTGAGGCTTGTAGCTCCAACCTATTTGTCAGCTCCAGCAGGAAGTCCTGACTCTTACCCCAGCCATTGTATCAATAACGGATTAGATCTCTCACTTGACTTTTAAACGACTTTAGTAGCACACATTCAGAAGTGCTGATGTTCTTATATTCAAAATAGCCAAAGGGGAGTTAAGCAGCAGAACTGCTGCTAGAGGACTGAGAAAAGCAAATTAAAAAAAATTAGGTGGAAGTTGTTAAGTGGATATTTAAGGGCCAGCAAACCCGTATTTAATGAAGAAATTCAATGTTTCTAGGCATTGACAAGACAGGACCCATGCTATTCTATTGAAAGAATATAAACTGGCAAAATACCCCTGAAAGAAACCTCTAAAAATACTCCTTGGGTCCCTTAATACTGGCTCTAGAAGTTAATTATAAAGAAATTGTCATTAATTGGGGAAAATTTTTATGTGCAAGAATGTTTTGTATATGTTTTGTCATGAGGGAAACATTGGAATCCATTTAAATTTACTTCAACAAAAGTTAATGTATAAATAATGTATTTATAATATATAGTATTAAAAAGCTTAATATGGCACTTTAAAGAATTATTAACAGAAAATAATCAAAATATATTAGGTTAATAAATAGGAAAAATTTTAATTTAATTACAAGGAATATAAAAGACTGACTTGGAAAATATTCTTAGAATAATATTCTATTCTTATTTTTTATTTTTCAAGTATTCTGAAATGACAATGTAGCATGCACACACACACACACACACACACACTTACAAATATGCTTTTAAAAAATCAACACAAAGGGATGGCAGAGTAAGTAAACAGGGTAGTCACCTCCTCCCAAAACCACATCGAAATTATGCCTAAACTACAGAAAAACTATCATTCAGGACTTCCTGAAATCAAGCTGAATGGAAGTCATATATCTCAGTAATTAAAGAAGAAGCCACATCAAGACTGGTAGGAGGGTCAAGGTGTAATAGGGGCTGGTCTCACACTCACATGTGGTGGAAAAAATTGGGATGGGTGTCTTAGCTGCAGGGTTCCCCCCTAAGGGACAAGGGATCCCATTCCCACACCAGGCCCCCCAGCCCAGGGTTTCAGTGGCAGAAAAAAAGGTCCCCATAACTTCTGACTATAAAAAACAGTGAGGGTTGAGGCTGAGGGAGACAGAGGCTTCTGGAGTCCCAGGCAGTTCTTCTTAAAGAGCCCATGTATGACCTTACTCCGATGCACTCCTTCTGAGCTTTTATACTGGGGCAGCAACTTGAAAGGCACCAGAAACATGTGGGGAAATGGAATCATCCAGCATCAGGTCAAGAGCTTTAGGGTGCTTTCTCCCAGACAGAACTGATGGCCGAGGCTATTGCTCCTTTGCTGAGCCCCCCAACTACAGACTTGGCAGGCAAATGCTGTATCTGAGACTCCATCAATCTGGCTCACACTGTTTGCCCAATCTGGTGATTCCCTGAGACCCCACTGCACCCAACTTTTGGGCTCACCGAAGATTTTTCCAATGGCTTTTCTATACAAATGGTTGGTCTTGGTTCATGCTTCAGGATTTTCTAAAATTTCTCATACAAGCAGCTTCAGGCCTTGGCATGTCCCATGCCTCTCACTAAGTGAACCTAGGCCCAGAACTAGCAACAACCATTCTTAGTTCACAGCTTGGCCTCTCCTGGGCTCCTCTAGCCACGGATAAGTAGCAACTATCTGCAAATCATTCTGTAGCTCATGCCAGGTGGCTCCAGACAGAACCCAAGTGGCAGCTCGCCTTAACTTGCATGTCCAAGGAGACCCCAGAGCCAGTGCTCCCAGTGGACAGCTACAGACCATATTGAAGCATGACCACCCAACCACCTCCACAAGTGACACACTCAAAGGGCAGACTCAGTGTGCATCAGAGCCCTGCTGAAGTAAAAGAGATAACAGTAGAGCACTCCAAGCACTGATTAAGTTTAGCAAATATTTACTGAAAACCACTCAAGCCTGGGACATATGAATGATAAAGAGTTCTTACCTTGAAGGAATTCATAACCTGGTAAAGAGAATAAGTAACATGAAATAAGGAAACATTACTTCCAAATGGGTTATGAGGTTTAAAGGAGTGAAAGAATAAAAGATTGAAGAGAGAAGAAAGAACTCCTCAAAGGTGTAGCATTTAGAAGAGATCCTGGATGTAAGTGAGAATCTGGTAGTTGTGGAGGAGGCAATGGAGCAAGTAGGAGAGAGTGCCCCAGAGAGAAAGAGCAGTAAGACCAGAGATAGGAAAACAGGGCCACGTTTAGAGTACAGTTGCCAAAACCATTTGTCTGCAGTTGAAGGTAAGGGTAAGGGTAAGGAAATGTTAGCAATATGGCTGAGGTGATTTTGGGGTCTACGTGGACTATCCAAATTGTCTCATATAAGAGTCTGTGTGTTCTTAGCACTGGGCATTCTTGAGAAGAGAGTGACATATTGCAGTTAATCTAGAAGGGGTATGTAATTTATTATGAAAATTTGATATTTTAGTATTTAAGTTTTAGTGCAATGCCTTTAAGGGAAACATTCTGTCTCAGGTTAAAAATAAAAACCAACTAGAGTTTTGTCTTATTTTTTAAATAATCAAGTGATGTGTGACACAAACATCCATCCGCCAGGCCCTACCATCATGACCTCCCACCACTGGCCAGCAGGAATGAGGTGGTGAGGGTTAAGGGAGAGACAAGACCAGAATCACACTTGGGAATGGATGAAGATAAGAATGGAATAAGAGCCATAGGTGTCTCTGGTACACATCTCTTGGAATGAAAAACAGTGATTTTATGTTTTGACCTGCCCAGGTCAATTGATAAAGCCTTGAAAAATGACTAAATTTACTTGTTTCAAGTAGGGAGAAAGCAAAGATAGAGACATGAGGTTGAAATTGTAGCACTATACAAGTAACTAGAGGTTGAATTTGAGTCATTTCAAGGTATTAACTGTAAAAGGAAAACAAGTACACACGTTAGAGCTATGAAGAAGATAGAAGCTACACAATTTAACAAATGATTGGATGCAAAGGTGGTTTATGATAGAATGACAGAAAACAGGTCATTTCATTATTCTTGGTTAGTTGAGAGACCACTAATTGTACTAGAAATTGAAATAGAAACTGAGGAGAAGAGTAATATCTTAAATTTCAAGTGCCAGTAGGCTGTGTGATGATGTACCCAAGTTTGGATAGCTCAGACTGTAGTAGACATGTAGAAAACAGCAATAGAGCAAAAAATTAAGATTCATGAATAGGTTGAAAGGCATTTTAAAATACTACAGTAATCTGTCTATTTTAAAATAATAATAATATACAGGCTTCTCTCTAATTTAAGTTTTTGACCAGTAAGAAGTTGAAGAGAAGAGCTGGCTTCAGTAAGAAGTTGGAGAAAGAAGAGATCACTGTAGCCAGAGTGATGTTTTCCAATCTTTTGCCAGAACACTTTTAGCTCTACCAACTCCTTCCAAGACTGTGTGCTGTCCATATGGATTGTGAGGCAGTGGATTACAAAGATAGCTTGGGAAGATCTAAAGATGTTCAGGCACGTGTCCTTTAAAAAAGCCCACATGAAGAATAACACAACTGAGGCTCCAGGTACAGGCAGTCCCTCTACCTACCACTGCTCATGAGGGACTCCCATTCAGTCTCTGTCTGTGCAAGGCTGGGGGTAAGGTGGGCTATGCCTCTGTTTTGCTAATCTGGGAGTATTTACTTTCTCTTGCATGTTAGTTGTACCAGTACAACGGAAGGAAGCAAGGGTTGGTCTTGAGATCATCACCCCTCTCCAAAATCCAAAAACACTTATTGAATTCACCTCTCAATACAAAACAGGACTTCTAATTCAATGCTTCAAAGATTTGACTATATTTTTCTTATGTTTATTATAAAATCCTAAAGATATTTATTAATTTTCATTAATTTGAATGGTTTCTAATTAAACTACCAGGAATTCATGTCGCCTGTGTAGGATTTTTCTTCCTTTTGCTTTACCTCCCATGACATTATTGGCAGGAATTAATCATCCGAAGCTCTTCCGTAGAAATTTCCCTGCACATGGCTACAAAGTCCTCCTATAAATAAAGCCACATAGGAAGTAATAGTCAACAAACTTTTGGGCCATGATGCACTTCACTGGAGTGGAGATGTCAATGATAGTACTTACTCTCTCTCCACATGACTATGCACTCAAGGTCTCTATTCACTCTCAAATCTAGTAGTGGATTTGTAGAGTTCATATGAGACTTTGGTCTGCCAAGGTTCATGAGCAACATATGCAAGCATCTCTATTTGTCCAAGCATTCAAATTAGAGCAACTACACATGTATGCAGTCTTTCCTTCCATAATCAAATAAAAATTTCTAGCTCAGCTACATAAAGTTGCATAAAATCCTTAAAGAAGTACAGATTTTCTGAATAAAAAAATTGTTTCAACTACTGCTCTATGTATGGAGGTGTGATTGCATGGCTAAGAGAGCTCCCTAGCTTCAATCCCTTCCTTGCAATTGGAGATTCTATTCCTCATGCTTCACCTGCCCTTGACACCTAAGTGAATGCAATTCTGAACAACTGACAAAACTGGTAGATGTGTTTTATGTAACATGTGAATTTGACTGCATGTCATTTTAAACATTGAAGTATATAAAATATTTATATTTACATAGTTTTTAAATATTCACTTTCTAGTCTTTAGATTGTAGTTCAGCTGTGAGAACAATTTAGGTGGATTCAAGAGATTTTGGAGCTAAAATGCGGAGAGAAACATCTTTTCTTCAACATCTTTACTTTCAACATTTTTCCCACCCACCCATGTAGTTTGACATTGGATTGGGTCTTTATGATTTTCTTTTTCCTACTGCCCACTTCCATTTCCATATATACATATGTACATATACATATGTATATACACATACATATATATGTATCTGTTTATACATATATGTGTGTATATATTTATGTATATATAACTGATGGAAAGCTCCCTTTGATGGTTTACATATTAACTCTAAGAACTAATATGCACATGTAGGTAAAGCGATGAAAAAAATCTCTTTACATGTAAATATTAACAAAAAGGTAAAATTAACTGAATAATTTTTCTTTTATCTCTTTAATACTCCTTTTGTTATACACATATGATCAAACCTAAACCAAACAGCAAAGAAATTCTACTCATTTTAATGATACAAAATAGAAGATACTTTTTTGAATAGTATCTTTTAGTGTTCTTCAAAAGAGAGAGCAAAAGCGTTTTTTCTCATTGCACAAGTGTTTGTTGTTTCTTTTACGCTTGGGCGCAACACCGGTGCTGGGCTCTGGACTCGGACATTTTCATTTTCTTTCACCGGTGAGAAGGTACCTGTGTCTATTGACTCATTGATTTTTAAATTTTGAAATAATTATAGTCACAAAAAGCTACAGAACTGAGCAGAAAAATATGCACCCTTCTTCCAGTCTCCCCCAAATGGGATACTTTACTAGAATAAACCATTAAAAACAAGAAATTGATTTTGGTGCAGCCTACAGAAAATATTCAAATGGCAGTAGTTTTCCAAGTACTCACTTGTGAGTGTGTATGTATGTATTCGCTGCAATTTTATCATCTTTGTACCTTTGTGTAATTATCATCAGATTCAAGATACAGAAGTGTTCTATCACCACAGGGCTCCCTCACACTACCTCTTCAGAGAAGTCACACCAACCCATCAAACCCCCCACCCCTAACCTCTGCTAACCATTAATCTCTTCTCCATCTCTATCATTTTCTTATTTTGAGAAATTAATATAAGTAGATTTATATAGTATATAACCTTTACAGATAAGCTTTCCTCATTTAGCATAATGCCCTTGATACACATCAATATTATTGCAGATATCAACAGTATATTGCCCCCTTTTAATTGCTCAGTAATATGTCATGGTATGAAGGTACCAGTTTTAACCATTCACCTGTTTTAGGACATCTGGGTTGTTTCCAATTTGGGGCTCTCATGCTAAGAATATTCATCTAGAAGTTTTTGTGTGAACGGAAGTTTTCATTTCTCTGTGCTAAATGTGCCAGAGTGCAATTTCTGCATTATATGGTTGTATGTTTAGTTTTATAGAAAAGTGCCAGCATGACTGCACCATTTTACACTTTCACCAGCAAGACAGATCCAGTTTCTCCTCATCTTTGCATCCTTTAGTATTTTCATTCTTTTTTTTTTAATTTGAGCCATCCTGGTAAGTATGTAACGATATCTTATCATATCTTTATTTGCATTTCTCCAAAGGCAAAGATGTTGGGTATCTTTTCCTGTGCTTATGTGTCATCTGTATATCCTCCTCAGTGAAATATCTGTTCATGTATTTTAATCTTTTTATTATTGAATTTCTTTTTGCTGGTGAGTTTTGAAGTTTTTTATGTTTTCTAGATAAAGTTCTTTGTAGCTTGTCTTTTCATTCATTAAAGGGACTGTTTCACAGAGCAAAGGTGTTTTTTTTAAATTTTGATAAGGTTCCATTTATTTATATATTTTTCTTTTATGCCTTGCTCTTTTGGCATTGAGTCTAAGAAATCTTAGCTTAGCCCTAGATCTTAAAGGTCTTCTTTTATTTTTTTCTAAAAGTTTTATAGTTCTGTTTTGTACATTTAATTCTATAATCCATATTGAGTTAACGTATGCATAAAGTTTAAGCTATAAGCCGGGGTTCATGGCTTTGCCTACTTGTTGAAAACAAACTATACTTTCTCCATTGACTTGCTCTTGCAGTGGAGGGCAAGCTGGATGGAGAGGGATAAAGGGGGAAATTGGAACAAATGTAATAGCATAAATAATAAAACATTTAAACAAAAAAATCAACATAAAAATCATTTGAGAATATTTGTGTAAGTCTGTTTCTGGGTTTTCTGCTCTGTTCCATTGATCTATATGTGTCTATCTGTCTATCAGTTCAACAGTCTAATATTTATCTGTCTAATATTATCGTTCCTAAATACATTTGATGCAAAAAGGAACAAAATTTATTTCATTAAAACATGCAAATTTGAAACATTTTCCAGATATAATCCTATGTTGTTTTTGAAAGATAAATAAAAGTTGATTTTTAAGAAAACAAATACTTCCTGAGAAAATGCTAAAAAATGAACTGTCATTTTAAATCTTTCAATTTCATAAGCCAAATAACATTAGTTTAAAATGTTTCCTTCAAAACAAAACAAAAATGAATGATTAATATGTCAACATGAAAAAGACAAAGCACAACCATGAGTCAAAGATACATGTCTAAAAATTGAGAAAAATTAGTAAGAAAAAAATACAACTAAAAATTTTTTAAACACTCTGACATAGATGAAGAAATAATATATAACAAATAAATCTTTGATGTTTATAATTTATGAAATGCCCATAACCTCTTAGATCAGTCTGATATTGCATGATATTAATTTTAAACTAAGAAAATTGAAGCACAGAATAGTTAAAGATTTAAAATATTAAAGTTCAATTCAAACTGTTGTTGGTCACAGTGAGTATGGATTCTACTATAGTTTCAAATCTACTTCCTAGTCTTTTTGATTCATGACTAAGTAAGAAATGTTTTATTGCAAAATTTTTATTCATGACTAAATAAGAAAGAGATCAAATTTTGAATATCAGACAAGAGCTAAGTATCATACTAAGAAAATACTGGAATAGTCCTATAATGGTGACACTGTTTCAATCACTACAACCAATATCCACCTCTATCCTTTTCTTAGTTTAGAGAAAAACATCACATTTTACTGATGATACATGTACTTAAGAAACACTTGTTAAGCTCCATTTTTTTGCCACTCTCTTAGTGATGGTGAGTAAAACACCATACCTGCCAACCGTGGATGTTGCTAGTTAGTGGAAATAAAATTTTTACACTCTGCATTTTACCAGCAAGCATTTTGGTGCCTTACAATGATATATAAAATTATTTATAAGCAGATGAGTATTTTCTGATTTAAAATGACAGACTGAGCACATGTATTTGTCTTTCCTACCCCTGAGGTTTCATTAAACGGAATGGGAAATGAATATTTTTCAAAGGAAATAAAACCTAAATAATGAAAGAAGTAGAGAAAAAACAGCATCACATAAGTTATTTCAAAGCATTTTTAGAGTAAGAGAAGATAAAAGTCTAATGGATCAAACAGAGACAACACAGTGTGAAAAACAGGAATGAAGGAGGGATATTAAACAAGAAACTATAGATTCAAACCAGGATTTCACTGAAAAACAATCCAGGATAATAGCCATGCTGCAAGGCTAGAAAACAGTTAGACATTTGAAGGGAAAGTGTCTGGCCTAAAAAAAGAAGGAGCTTTTTTTAATAGAAAACAATTTTTATGATAAATTTATAGAAAGATAACTATAAGGTATTGGCAGTGAATAGTGGGAAAAGGTCTTTTCATTATAAGCTCTCATATTTTTTATGAAGAGGTAAATATCTTATTTGATATAGTATTTCCAAATGGAGTTAAATATAAAATAAAGAAAAATAAGACCAAAAGACTCAGTAATGAGATTAATGCAATGAAAACACATACTACCAGTAGACAGCAAATATGTCCTTGGGAGTTTTAGCAGCAGACTCTGAAGTCGTACCCTTTGACACTCTACTGGAAAAAGTTCAGCAGATTCTTTATCAGATACGTGAGCTGGAGTTAGAACTGGCATTCACTTGTGAAAATAAAGGTGTCTCTATTAGAGACACCTAACACAACAGAAATTCATCCTTCCTCTGCTCTGTGAACTTCCAGCAAGATTAAGATGCTCCTTACAAAATTACTTCAACCCTATCCTAATGCATAGCAAATAAAATAAGATTTAAGTCCCTAGGATTTACTGCAGGTTGTTCAGCAAAGCAAGTTTGAGTCTCACATATCAAAGAAGAAAACACATGCTATTATTTGTTCTGCATGGCTTGACTCCAGTTCAGCATTATTACCTGGGCAGCAAAGTCCACTTTGGAGCGAAGAGAAGAGACAAAGGGAAGCAAAGCTGGAGAAAATGTTACTGAAGATAAGGCTGACCTTTATGCTTAGCCAGCAGGGAGTGAGTAATTCTCCAAGCATTCATAAATGAGTCTGAACAACATATAGTTTTAGATGCAAAAAAAGCTTGACTTCAAATGACTTATTCCTGCTTCTCATGGCTAGAGCTCTGAAAACATTAAAACAGAATATGAGGTAGGGTTCTTGGCTAACTGAGACTCTGCAGAAGATTAAACATTACATAGTGAATTCAAGAATTCATTCTCTTATCTGTCTCTTATAATAGCACGATAGGATAAGAGATAAGATCAAAGATCAGGCACAGATAGAACTGAACTAGAAAAGAACTAAATTTACACACTTTTACTAACAGCCTATTTAAAAATCCATGTCAAAGAAATAAGACGGAAATGATATAAAAGGAGACACAAGGATATTATAACACAACACTGTGATGGTGATAAACGTTAACTTCCTGCCTTTGATCACAGTTGGCATTTGCAGGGCTTTGACAGAAAGCTTTGACTCTGCTCTCTCTGTAATGGCTTGCTCAATGTCCAGTGTGCAGAGGTTATGAGCACTTCACTAAGGAAAAGTAATATATCTCCAAGCCTAACAACATTCTCCATGTAAGATGATTTACGACAACTGTTCTCAGAAAGCTTTTGACAAAAACTGCCTCATCAATCTGTGTTTCAATATACAGCTTCCTTGCTACCTTTGAATTCCATCATCAGGCAGTATTTGTTTGAATTATGGTTGACGACATACTCGAAGTGAACCAACAGCACGTTGCAAGTGTTACCATGCTTCCCTTTGTTTAATCCATTCTTTGTCATAGGACCAGCAGATTTATCTATTAAAATACACATATACTGTTAAGTTGAAAACTTGACAGATCGCCTACAGAAAAGTCCAACTTTAAAGAGGTATTAATGAGCTTCTACTATTAGGTATCAAGTAACTTTTGCAACCTCATTTCCTACTTTACTTCTTCATGAATGTTAAGTATAACTAAATTAACCTACTTGCCAATACCCAAATGCATCATATACATATTCATCTCTGTATTCCTCCCAACTGTTCCTCAACCTATGATGCTTTTAACAATGCATTTTCCTTCTTTCAAAATCCTTCTAGGGCCTTCTATGGATATTTTCTTTTTAATCCTTTCTCTAAGTGAAAAATAATTGCCCTTTCCTTTCTTCCCCTTTGGTATGTTATATACACTTTCACATAGCATTTGCAATTTTAAATTAGCATCACTTCTGGCTATTTGATAATATTCTTTTCTAATAGTAAGATATACTTGCAACATTAATAAAACACATGTGGAGTAACTATTTTTCTTACTTGGGAATAAATCAACAAAATGTTTTGAACTTAGAAGAACACACCCAAAATGATCCATTACACTGCAACTACGTCATGAGAGAAAGGGATAAAGGGACAGTCCGTAGGTACTTAGCAAACTATAAAATGAAAAATATCTGCGAGTTTCAAATGTTCAAAGGAACAGATATTCTGTTTCTGAAACACTGTTATGTAAAAGACAGTGTGTTAAGTGAAGTGGCATTAATCCTGTGTTTAACTATAGATATAAGGGCCAATAGGTGCAAGACTCAAAGTCATATTTTAGCTGTATTTAAAAGCTTCTGTGGAAAAACTCAAAGATTAATTGGGCTGCCTCATGAGGCACTGCACTAGCAGGCTCAGAATGAATGTAAACAAAGCTGCATAATCATCTCTAAAGACTACCATAGAGCAAGTCTTATGTAAGATGGCTTGTGTGTCTTCTAAGTTTCCTTCAAATGCTAGGATTCTGAATCCAGACATGCCTATGCTCAGCTTTTCATTACAGCATATGATATGACAGGTGCTCCTGTGTTGTGCATCTGCTAAAACTCATTCAGATCTGCTTGGGGCCAACAGCCCAACACAAAAACCACATAAAATACCAAAAAACACCCCTGCCTGTTAAATTACAGAGATCATATTCAGACATGGTCTGATGTTTTAATAGATAGTTTTCCATTCACTCAGACTTAGTTATTAGTCTAGAAAATCTTCAGGAAAAAATCATGAATTTGTAGTCCTTAAATACTTACAGTATACAAATAATCATTTGTAATTTACCAACATCTGATCAGATTTGGGAAAAAATTAATTTTACTAAATTCATATAAAACAGAATATATATGTCTCTGTAAATGCACAGTGTATTAATATCATATAGTCTATCATTAGATCTTGAGCAAATAAAAATATACAAACCCTTTCAAAAAAAACCCATTCCAAAAGAGATTTTACCATGCGTAACAACTTATTTAAATTTTTGAAGATTATCTTTAAATGGCATTCTAATTTAAGTTCCAAATTGTTGCCTTGCTAAAATTCTTTTCTGTTTTACTTCAAGTGAGTCTGATGAGCCCTGGTCTGCACGGCATGACAGAGCCCTTATTTCTTATCTATGAAAAGCAAACAATGTGAGTAAAGACGTGGTTGGGAGAAAACAAAGACACAGGTTGGTGACAAGATCATGTTTTAGAAAGACTACTAACGATCACCATGTCCAGGTCACTAGCTGGAGCTAAGGCCACAGATTTGTCTTTCAAGGTAAGTGAAATAAAAGGCAACAAAAACTTAAATGATAATAAAAAAATGTGGATGGAAAAAGACATAGTCAAAAGCCTTCTTTTTTATTATCACTTAACCTGCCACTAATGTGGGCTTTCAGCTTTCTGGGCTGGATTGCCATTTAAGCTTCTCCTAACTTTCCATTTTTCTAAATTCTTTCTTTAAAATTATCCCACTCAACAGATATTTGTAGGATGAAATCATGAACAAATGAATAATGTCACATTAATTTTTCATGATTTGTTCTCCTACTCAAAATACTCATTGATTCTCCATTATTCACAATGCATAGTTAAAATTCAAAATGCATTAAATTTTTACCCCAACCTGTCAGTTTTCTTCAGCTTATCTTCTTCCTTACCTTGTATCAATCCTTCACATCAGACTACCTAAACTTATTACATATCCAAAATGAAATCTATTAATTTTCACCTCTATACCTTAGTTCGGCTATTTCCCTCCCTATGTCTCCTAACAAAGCCATATCATGTCATCCTTGAAAATCTAGCTCAATTTTCAACTATTTCATAAAAGGTTATCTCTTTATATCACTTTACTCCAGACACTATAAATCCCTCCTAAGAACTTCTGAATTTCTGTCTGTAATTTTTGTGTGTGTAAATTATTGAATTGACTTAAAAATATAAGGCTAAAACTGACATGAAGAACTAACATGTATTGTTTAAAAGCATGATTGTCTTTATAAGGCATAATTTTGTCTACTTTTTTTTGAATTCACCCTATTTTATTCAGAATATTTTTAATAGGGCTTATTGATGGCTGACTGAATTTAACTTTCTTCCTCCTATGAAAAACTGTTTAGTGCATGCCATGTATATTAGAAAAATATTTTAGATTATACGCTTTTTCACTTCAAAGCATATTTACATTTCAACTGACTCTGCTTTCCTAGGTCTTGCTGTAGATTTCCTTTGTGGTCTCCAAATATGACCCATCACAGCTATATGTATTAGCACTGCATAATTTTAAGATGAGCAGCTGCAGCTGCCAGATTCTATTAATTTACTCATCAAACTATGTTAATGTTATTTTAAAATACACACTAACCTTTTTAACAATAGCATATTTATGTTTACTTGTTAAATAGTTGCCTTTACTTTCTGTGGTATAGCATGAATGTTTTTTTTTCTAAGATTTTATTCATTTACTCTTAGACAGAGGGGAAGGGAGGGAGAAAGAGAGAGAGAGAGAGAGAGAAACATCAGTGTGAGGCTGCCTCCTGTGTATCCCCCACTGGAGAGCCCACCCACAACTCGGGTGGCATGTTCCCCCACCTGAGAATCGAACCCCATGATTTGCCAGCCGGGACTCAATCCACTGAGCCACACCAGCCAGGTGAATGTTTCAAATACAATATTTTAATGATAAAAGTACTGCTTCTAATGGTAAATATGTAAAATGCAGAAAGTTGATAAAAGAAAATTTCACCACAGTCCAACTTCTCTCATATAAACAAGTTTGTGTTCCAATGCATTTATCTTCTCTTTTTAAACATGTTACTAACATAAATGTTGTATTTTACATTCTTTATATTACACATATTTCAGTTAACATCATACATAACCATTACCCATATTATTACCAACTTTTTCAAACATTACTCCTAACAGTTGAAAGATCATCCATCACAGAACAACTTGGTGTTTCAGGTCCTTCTTTTGGGGGATCTCTTTTCTCCTACAATTCATGGATTCTGAGGCTGAGAACTGGCTCAAGTCAGAAAAGCAAGCATGGTGGTTTAACACTGGGATAGCTGCCTTCATTCCTTTTCATTTCTTTTGCCTCAGTATTTGAAACAATACTTATTGTTTCCCTATCCATCTTTCTCACAAGAACACCATGTTTCATAATCACATCCATAGCTCCCTGAAGGCCAGGCCCTTATGGCTATAACCCAACTTTGCCACTCATTATAATAATTATACTCAACATACTTCCTACATTAAATGCCATCACCCGGCCATGGTTTCTGAATTCTATCCTCCCCATTGCTCAGGAAGTCCTTTCACTGACTTTCTCTATGCATCCTCTCTTTCCCATTGTCCTTTTGATCTGCTTCCCCTGATTTTCTCAAATACCTGAGACACTGCATCCTCCAGTGTATCCTCTCCCAAGAATATCTCATCCTATTTCACCACAGGTTAGAGTTTTAAGAATTGCAGTTCTCCACTATGCCTATTTTCCACCTAGAGCCAGAGATATGATCCTCTTTGCTAGCCAGCTGGTGACTTACTTAGCTGAAGTGAATATTGTTTTTGACATTATGGAGCTTTTTTATCTAGTTGAAAACAGTGAAGAGAGATGTGTATGAATCATGTCTTTACAAGTCTGGTTTCAACAGAAAACATTTGTGATATTCCAAAGAGTGAAAACCCTAAGATTCTTACATATTAGGAATAAACCAATGAATTCCATATATTATAAAGCACCAATACTTTTTATAATCATATTTAATCATTAGCTTACAATCTGAAAGAACAAAAGCAGGGACTATAACCTTTGAAGTAACTATCGCCTATGGTTTCTTATAATTTACAGAAAATGTGGGGGAAGACTTTCAACTCACATAACTTCAGTTGGTCAGTTTTGTATGACCTGCCAAGTCTGGTTGATGGATTGCATTGTGTAATAATCATGTTTTGGTCTAAGGAGTAATCTTGTTTCTAAAGTTTACTTAGATTCTCTTCCTGGACATAGGGCAAGGAAAAACTACATTGGCAAGACGGACTTGAACCAAGTGCCTTCTCTGCCTGGTTATCATGGCCATCTCGTTCATGTATGTTATCTTGTTTAATCTTAATAATAATGCCAAGTGGAAGGTACCAATCCCATATTTTAGATGAAATAACAAAGACTGGATTAATTAACTAGTTTATCTAAAATTAAAATCTGGATGTGGCAGCAGCAAGATTTAAGCCCAGGCATGCTTGATTCTAACGTTTGCCCCAGCCATTGTCAAGAAGAAATAATTTTGCTTTCAGCCATATCCTTTATAATTGTTCTCCAAACAACTCTTTAGGAAGAACACATGTAATCAAAACATTTTTTTCCCAGCAGTTTGTTCAGGCAAAAAAAGATAATCTCATTCTTCCTTACCTGGTCTCAAGATAAAATACAAATCAATTTTATTTTGTTCACCTTATATCCAACTTAAGAATGTTTTGTGTTTTTAAAATTAGATTATAAGTAACATTTTGAGAAGTCTCTAAGAGGGAAGAAAGGGGAAAAGAGAGGATAGTTTTATTTTTTATTCTTGTATTACATATTAATTATTGTATTATTTTCTTCTCTTTGTCTTTTTTATTGCTGCTCAAGTACAGTTGTCTCCATTTTTCCCCCACCACTCCTCCCCACCCCAGTCATCCCTACCTCCCACTCTTGATCCTATCCCCACTTTGGCTTTGTCCATGTGTCCTCCTTTATGCATGTTCTTTAAGGACCCTTCTCCCTTTCCCCCCCATTATGCCCTCCCATCTCCTCTCTGGTTAGTGTTACTTTGTTCTTAATTTCAATGTATCTGAGTATATTTTGCTTGCTTGTTTGTTTTGTTGATTAGGTTCCACTTATAGGTGAGATCATATGGTATTTGTCTTTCACTGCCTGGCTTATTTCACTTAGCATAAAGGAGCTCCTACCATTTGTGACAGCAAGGAGGGGATAATTTTAATTCCAGTGCTGATACATGAATTTCCAGTAAACAATTCCAAAACAGGAGCTAATAATAGAGGGGGGGAAAGTCTTAAAAGGAGAACCTTAGGCCACATGAAAAATGTAGCATTTATTTAAACACATAAGCTATGAAACTCAGAGATAATGAAGGAAACTTTGACTTCTGTGAGGACTGAGACCTATTATAAGAAGCAGAGGGGCTCACTTTAGAGGCAGTAATAGCTAGAGAAAACCCGAACTGGGAAGGAGGAAAGAAGAACCACAGCAATGGAATTCCTGGGAGCTCTCCATGGTGCTGCTCGATTCAGCCGAAGCCTCCTTTGAAGAGTTTCTATGCAGCACTGAAGTTATGTTAGCTCCTCTTTGAGTTAAGGTCTTTTCCAGATGTAAATAGTTATGAAACTAGAAAACATACTTTTATTACTTACATAAGAGTGCTTTCACTCTCCTTTCACTGACTAAATTATATCTCTAAGTTCAGCATATAGCAGTAGCCCACTACATTGCTGATCATCTACCTCATGTTGAGACAGCAGGCTCCAGTCACCACTAAATGTAGTTTGTCTACCAGTTGTAGAAATGCATTATTGTCCCAAGTACATTAAAATGTGCTTTCTTTAGCCACCTTAGGAAAGATAATGGGCTGACCATAGGTATCTCTTTGAACTCTTCTTTTTAAACCAGGCAATACTACACCTAGTTTTCTAAGATTTGTAGACTTCAGTTAAGTCTTCTTATACTGATTTGCAAAAAATTGTGGCCCTTTTTTGCCTCATTGCATACAAAAGAGCAAAATGAATCACCAGCAGCTGTACTGGAGCCATCCAAGAAATTCTGCCAGGATTCTCATTCTTGCCACGTCTGTTCAAATGGACATGGTCTGATCTGGAAATATGGCCTCAGTGTGCACTGCCAGTGTTTCAGTAGTACACGAAGGATACAGACTTCATTAGGCTGGACTACGTGAACTTCCTTGAGTGAGTCACTCAAAGCATCTACATTACCACAGAAACAATGTTAACACTTTATAAATAAAAACTTCAATTATTAGTTTTTTTAATATGAGTGGAAGAGTCACATGATTATAGAAATCTCTGTTTTAAAAATTACTATTATCTTCTCAGTGGGTTCATCTTTAAAATTTATGGCTTATTTTCCACCAGTTATATAAAAGTATTCCAGCTGAACTCTGATTAAAAATAAAGTTATGGGTATATCCCTTAAATTTTGATTTCTGGAAAGAAATTATTTCTACATTTTACTCCAAAAATAATGTCTCTGGGGATTTAGATTAAAAAACATAATAATAACAAAAATACTGCAATGAATGTTCTTTTGAATTGGTGTTTTGGGTTCCTTTGCATATATATCCAGAAGTGGAATCACTGGGTCATAAGGCAGTTCTATTTTTAATATTTTGAGGAACCTCCATACTGTTTTTCACAGTAGCTGCACCAATCTGCATTTCCATCAATAGTGCACATTTTGGTTTGTTACAGCAGCTGTCATTACCTTATATAAGTCCAGTTGATTGGGGCCTTTCAAAATTGACTTAAACCATAGAAACACACTATTATTGATCATGCATTACATAGCACACCAAGATAAATACAAGGAGGCATTGCTCTTACAAGTTTATTGTGGCTTCTCCAATTGCAGATGTAAAGAAAACTAACCCATTTGAAACATATCTTTAGAATAGATATAATAAAGAATAAAGAGTATTCTAGTTTTAGATAAAATTTAAGAGAATATAACAAGAGCAATAAGAGTGCTTTCCATGAATGGGAGAGAACATTCATTGACCTCCAAGATTCTAGCAATATGGTACCACAATTTTAAAATTTAAGAACACAAAAATGATAGCTCAATTTGAGATTTCAAAAAATGTAGACTTAGATGTTCATGAGATTACATTTATGAAGCTGAAATGACCAAACATTTGAAAGATAAGTGTGCCAAATTTATCAACATCTGTAAGAAAATCTGGTGGGACTGGGATCCTAAAGCAATTTTTTCTAGCTTTATTGAGTACCACTGACAAGTGAAAATTATATATATTTGAGGTATAGCATAATGTTTTAGTGTACATGTACATTGTAATAGGATCACCACAATTAAGAATTAACATATTTATCACCTCTTATCATTACTTTTCCTGTGTGTCTGTACAAACATTTGAGATCCCTCGGCAAATTTCAAGTATACAATTAGTAACTACACTCACAGTGCTGTATGTTAGATCGCCAGACCTTATTCATCAGATAACTGAAAGTTTTACTTTTGACCAGTATCTCATCCCCTCACCATTGTTACTTCTAGTTTGATTTCTTTAATTCCACATGTGAGGCAATACAGTTTGTCTTTCTGTGCCTGGCTTACTTTACTTAGCATAATGTCTTCCAGGGTCATCTATGTTGTTGCAGATGGCAGGATTTCCTTTTTTAACATTGAATTGTATTCCATTTTATCGTATTCCATATTTAAAGTATAATGGATGTTCATTTTATCAGTTTTAATTTGAAGACACTGAAAAATGGCGTTCTGCTAGGGGAGAATGATATATCAAGTGTATTTGCATTGTTATGAAGAAGAATAAGAGAGAACTTGTAGTTATTCACCTTTTTTGTTCTCTAGTTAAGGACATGTCTAAACATAGCCAATAAAATGAATTGCACATTAGCTCATATTATTCATTTACTTTTTTCATTATAATTACTTTTTATCCATTTATCATTATCTCAATGACTCAAACCAAAAAGATTGTTATTCATTTCTTTCCATTTTGTTGCTTCAATTTTTTGGTTACTTAAAGCAAAATGATAACTAGTCTCTTTTTCAGTGGCTGAAAGTGTAGCAGTATTAAATTTTATCATTAATTTCTGATACTCTCTAATTGAGTAAGTATCTGTTAAATAATTAAATATCTCTAGGGCACTCATGCCTTCATTTTTCTCCAGGTCCACACCTACTTCCTATAACTAACCATTTTAAACAAATTTAGCTGTTAATCAAAAATAAATAAATAATAATTTTAATGCAAGAAAAATAATGATATGTATATACATATATTTGTATAAGTATATGTATCTATGTTGTGTGTATATCTATGTATGGCCTGTTACCAAAGGTCATATAAAATGTTTAGCCTGCTTATTGAACTAAATATTATATATAGCTTTTATATGCCCATTGTCACCTTTTCAAAAGATTTCCAATATCTTATTCCTGGGCACTAAATCTCTCAGTGAAACTACCACATTCTCACACTATGAAATACAGCAAAGCTAGAGTTTTCACTCATTTTGTTTTAGGCTAAGTAACAACTGAAAGGAAGCACACTTAGCTCAGACAGTAATGCATGTGATGAACAAAGTGTCACTTTTTTTACACACTGTCCTCATCACTGTTTCTCAATATGGTCCTGCCTGTGCATACAAAATGTGCAAATAAATGCTCCCACCTCCAGGCTGTCTGAATGAATTCAGTTCATGAGTCTCTGTGTTTATTTTCAAAAAGACAAGCATTGTTTCACCCCCCTCCCATCAATGCACCATAATTCTGCCTTAAGTTTACAAGGTAGCTTATATGCCAAAGTTCCTACTATGTATTTTTCAGAGCATTATTAGTCTGAAAACTATTGACAGGTTAAAACCATTGCAAAGGACACTGTTGCAAAGCACAGGATCCTTTCATTTTATTACAAATCTCTAATTTACTCAATATTTGATGGAGTTGCTTTTTAATATTCTCCCTTGACCACCCTACACACACACACACACACACACACACACACACACACACACACACACAGGAGTTCAGTTTCAAAGCTTCCAGAGATTCAGAGATTGTGGGTTGGCTTTGAAGGACTGAATAGAAGTTAATGGAGTTCTTCACTTGCTAGTCTTGGACAGTGATGTTCCAAGTCATTAGCATGTTCTCTGTGTTTGGCAGGATCCCCTAGATAGGACTGAGCTTCCAAACAGTCAGAGCCAGAATTTGTAGCAGCAACAATTTCTGCCTTCCACATGAATGACCAGAACTATCAGATCTAGCAGATTGGTGGCTGCTTGTAACACAGAACCCTTGAGTCAAAAGAAAGGGCCCTATTAAGTACTGCAAATTAATTACATATTCTTTATTCTCTCACAAGTCCTAGTTTTACCAAGGGCTCTTACAAATCTGGCACTGAGTTTGGCCCTCTGTGATGCCCCACCCCCACATCTGAGTCCTACTATAGCAATTCAAAGAGCTATTCAATTCTCTATTACAGCTGAACCCCTTGCCAACAGACCCGCATCTTGACTACATTATGTACTTTTCAGCAGAGTTTGGGGAGTCCTGTGAAATTGTGAAAGCAAAGCACAGATAAAGCAGGACAGAGCTAAGGGGAAAATAACGGATAAATTATCCAAAGGATGACAAACCATACAAGCAGAGTATGGATAATGTTTTTAAAAATTGGCAAATAAAAGTTTCTGGATTCATAAGAGAGTTTGGTTTTTCATTATCAAAGGATTTTAAGAGTGGTAATATTTTATAAGAAAAAATAAAAATAGAGCAATTGTGACAAAAAGTATTAAAAGCACATCACTTCTCTGTAAATTCAAAAAGTCTAAGTTTTTCCAGGTATTTCCAAACATTTCATGCTTTAATTGGTTTCCCAGGCAGATATATTAGAGTCTACAAGTCACTTCCACTTAATCTTGTATTGATTTTCTAAGAGGTTTCCTGTTACTATAACTACCCTAATCAATTAACTTCTTGTAAGTAGCAAGACAATTTTCTCTTTCTCTTTTCTTTCCAATGAAGCTTGAGTACTTTATTTCCACAAAATATCTGATGTTGCCTCTTATCTATCAAAGAACTACATTTTGTTGGTAAAAATGTGTGATGCTTTCCATTTTAAAAAAATGTTTGAATATTCTGCAAAGAGAAAGCATACAGAATTTCCTTAAACCAATATCATGAGTGGCTTACAAATTCTGGGTTGTGTTGTTGTAAGTTCTCTTTGGCTATCAGATGAAATGCTTTTCCCTTGGCCTCACTCACAGGGAACTGGGAAGCTGGCAGTCACTCAAGGGGAAAGAAATGGTTCTACCACTTGCTGTCAAAAAAAGAAGTGCCAAGGCCAGTTAGCATTGTCTTGTTTATCCCAATAAACAAATTTCGCCTGTATTAACATGTGAGAATCTGGCATGGGGGAGGCAAGTTAGTCTCAACCGAGCTTGCCCACTTTTTTGTAAGCACCGGCCTGGCAACAATAGAAACAACACAACTCAGGACAGCCACTGGTCTGCGGAGTTGGCCAACTTGGACTCAAGCCTTAAAGTCAGTGTCAAAACTTGAGTGTCAAATTCCCTGAAGTTTCATTTCCTGTCTTACAAAACAGAATCAACATAATCACCTATGACATAGTTTGGGTTTCACTAGTTCTAAACCCTCCCTCCTTTGATCCAAGTCCATCCTTCTACTCAAGAGTTCTTCCTGAGGCAAAGTAGTGACCAGGTCACTTTCTTGTCCAAAATCTCCCCATGTCTGAAAACACAGGCCTAAATGCAGAGAGTGCCATTTGATGGGGTCTCAGCATCTCTGGGTCACACTGGAAGAAGACGAGTTATCTTGGTCCACATTAAATACAAAAATACTATTGAAAACTAATGAGCAAAAAGAGGTTTCAAGTGAATTTATGGTTTTGTGTTGGACCGCATTCATAGCCATCCTGGGCCACATGCAACCCATGGCCTGTGGCTTGGACATCTCTCCCATGGAGACGAGGTTCAGCTGCTCTTCCCAGATCAATGCTGATCATTGCTTTCAATTCATTTCTCATTTTAACCATATGAAAACAGATTTATCATGTACTTCCACCCCCTTGTGGCTGTAGTTTTCTTCCAAAGTATTTCCCCAAAGTTTCCCTGCCTAAAGGGCTTTTTCTGTCCTTTTCAATTTAGCAAACTCTTGCTCAACACTCAAGGTCAAGGATATCTCCACAATCATCACCTTTCCAACTGTGCCTGCCTGGAGATTCTCCTAAAAGAAACGAAGATTATTTTTCACTAGATGAAATGATCTCATTTTTGCTTGGCTTCCAACATGGAAAAGTATTTTATTTGGCACCTAACATGAACATATCTAGACACTATTTAACCACACAGTGAAGTGATTTGTAAAAAGTCAATCTGTGCATCTACAATCTAAGCACTAAACGCAAAATATGAGATCATTCAGATTCCCAATGTCAATCAACATTAAGTCTTCACTATCCAGGTGGTCACTGGAATTGTGAGAAAACCAGCCCACGTGCAGAAAGCTGGGGCACCTGAAAAAAATGAAATCATGCAGATCAACTACTTTCATCTTTGACATCACGTGCTAGGTGCAAGATGTATCATTTTTTCTTTCTTATTTCTCTTTCTTTCTTTCTTTCTTTCTTTCTTTCTCTCATTGTTGTTCAAATACAGATGTCTCCATTTTCACCCCACATCACCCCCCACACCCATCCCATCTCCCACCCTCAAACCTACACCTTTTGATTTTGTCCATGTGTCCTTTATACATGTTCCTTGATAGACCTTCTCCTATTTTCCCCCATTATCCCTCTCTCCCCTATCCTCTGGTTACTGTCAGTTTGTTCTTTAATATAAGCAAGCAAAATATAATAAGATGTATCACTTCTAATAAAATACTTTAAATTTGATACAAATGAACAGACTGAGATTCAAAAACTTTCAGGAATTGGACCAAGTATTTGCTACATGGCAGAATTGTCTTCCAAAGCTGGGTTTATCTCTATAACCCATCTTTATTTTCACCCTTCCGCACTGTCTCTCTATGAACCTTGTTCAGTGATCACAGGTGGATCTTCTGGCAATGGTCTACATGTCTTTAATCCATGCTATCAAGTGCTATCCCTAGTCGGATCACTCAAAATACACTTTTGCTTGAGGAAAAAGGGGGTTAGTGTGTAAAGATAGAGGGGTTATGCAGCAAATTCAGGAGGAAGAGAGATGGAACCTCCTCAAAACACAGTTACATCCCATTAGTAATACATATCATTAAAGTAAGTTTCCTTTCTGGCACTAGACCCATTTGTAGCCTTTCTTATTTTTGGTTCAACCCACTGGAATATTTTTTTACACTTACCTCAGTGAAAATAACATATTATAGCAGAATTATGACATGATATAAACTGCCACTGAGTTATTAAAAATATTCTCACATCAAAATGTAAAAATAAATAAAATATCACATCTTAATTTCCCTGACTAGACTAATTGGAAGTTATTTATTGTTGTGATAGTGTTGGTGGTTTTGATGATGATATTAGCTGTGTTTAGTGACAAAAAATTGAATATGTATCTTTAACGAAAATGTTTTATGGTCTGATGTCAATTTCAAAAATAAGTTTACTCATGCCCTGCATGAAACATATATCAATGCACAATAATATTTCTCACATGGTAGGTGAAAAATTAACAGAGACTTGATTTAAAAAGTCAGAAAATGTAACTTCTATAAAGCTAAATATGAAATGATGCATGTTACAATGGAACATTTTTAGCACATCTTATAATCCTATTCAGAATTACCATTGTTTCTAAATATAGTACAGAGACATAGACACATATAGACATAGATATAGAACATTTAAAAAATTAGTTTGACCTGAAGATAACATTGAGTTTAAAGGTTAATAACATGTCAAACTTATTGGTAGAAAGAGCTCACTTATTTTAAGTGGCTTCCCAACAGGCAACCAGGAAGCGTCAATCCTGCTTACTCAGACCTTACTACTAACTGTCTCCATACAGTGTATAAGTTGGCATATAGGAAGGCATTGAGCCTATCCTTGAGGTGGATTTTTGAGTTCCTTCAGAATGACTTCTCTAGTCCTTCATGAAGCTAAAGGTCTACTCTACCTCTAGCATAAAGAGAAGGCACAAGTTAAATAGTGATAGCAATTCTAAAAAGCTAGGTTATATCCTGCTTAAAAGTAACATGGTTGGTGGCAACTGATTTTCTTTATAAAATAACAAACACTGCTGGTGATAGGGTGCATTCTAAAATATGCATTATTCTGTCCCTCTCCCAACCTTATTGACTCTCTCTATGGAGTTAAAAAAGAGTGTCGTTCAAGATAAGACAGGAGCAAGAGTGACTCACCAAAAGCAAGTCAGGAAACATGCATCAGAAAAAACCTATGCAGAGAAAAATGATCATAGTGTCTTATTCACTACAGAGGCAAAACTCAAACTGTGAGTTCAATTTGGTTAAGCTGTCCTGCCACCTGAAGAAGTAGCTCATTTTTAGGGAGTAATCAGCCATTAACTAATTATGACATACCACTAAATAATGATTGATTTTCCATTTTATAATGCCCAATCAGTTAAATGTCATTCACTGGAAGATGGACCATTCCTGTATAAATTCTATGTGATAGCCCTTCTACCAAAATGAAAACAGAACAAAAACCCCAATTACGTCTAGAAAAGTAATTGAAAACAGTGATTTTGTAGCTCAGAGATCAAAATGATTTTTACTGACTTTCCAACAGTTTTTTAGGCAACATGAAGATATTGCCCATCACATCCTAAGTTCACCAGGTTAAATGAAATAATGAAGCAAACCTTTAACACTTAACTAATATACACAGAAAATGAGAAAGGAACAAAAGCAAGCTCAAACAGTTAATCATTAAAATCCAAAAGATGTTGCTTATTCTGATTCTCAAGACAAAAATCTCAGGTCATCATCACCCATATTTATGTGTAGGCATAGTGAGGGTTTACACCAAGTAGTACAAATTCTCATTTGTTAACAGGCCCACATTCACAGTTTTTCTTCTAAAACCCTTTGTCCAGTTAGTGTTTTAATGTTTGTGCTTGAAAACTGTATAAAAGCTATTTTTATTACTCAAGAAAGATACTTTGTTATTCTAACAGATTAGATGAGTCAAATGAGGGAGACCAAGAAAGTGGATAATTTGCAAATCTTTACCTGAAGGCCTTCAATAGCCAATCGCAGCATGCTGGGTGTAAGTTTGGAGGCTTGCTTGAAGGTGAAGTTACTCCAGTCTATGATCAAAACAAATCCATTCACTTGAAGCTCAGGATCTTCAATCATGGCTTCTAAAGACAGCAAGATGGCCCGCAAAATATCCACCAGTGTGTACCTATCAACAACAGAAAAGTGCTCATTAAATCTGACAACCACTTCTTTATAAACTATAGAAAAATTTAGGACACTAAAAACACCTCTGAAAATACCTAAAGAACTTTAAGGTGATGATTTTGTTTAAAAATATTCTTTTAAAAGGAACTTGATTTTGCAGCACTTGGGACACAATAGAATTTAACATGTATTCTACCAAAACAAGCTAAAATGCTTTGGAAAATACTAATTTTCTTCATATTTCACAACCATGTACTTTACCTCTAGGCTTTTTTTTATCATTTTCTGATCTCACTGCAACTTATCTCAAAATTAGGCATGTACTTTTAAATAGCTCAGAAATGCTCTAAGTAATAGATATTTCATATCAGCATATTTGAAAATTTTCAGAATGAGATTTGGGGACACTGATCAATAAATGAGTAAAAGTGTCAACAGATTTTAATTACTTGTATTGAGTTTGTATTGTGAGGATAAAAGAAAAGAAGGGAGAAAAGGTATATAGACAGAAAGAAAGGAAGATCAATGAGTACAAAAGGGGAAATTTACCTGCCTATCACAATGCAGTCCTTCTGAATAAGGGTTGAGTCTCTATCTTTTTCAGACTAACACCTTAACACTGGGCCTGGCACAGTATAAAAATTCAATGAATGTGCTTTACGTTGTTCCTGTAAAATGGACAAGACTGGAGTGCAAAGACACTAGTGTAGATTATGGCACTACTTTGACAAAGGCATGGAGATGAGGATAAAGAGTAAGCCAAATTTGACAAGTATTTCAAAAGTAAACTTGGGAAAATTTGACACTTAATTAGATGTGGGGTCTAAGATTGAGAAAAGAGTAAAGGATGGCACACTGACTCTAGCTTCAGAGCCTGAGTAAATAATATAATTTAGAAAGAAGACACAGCTGGGATGACCAAAAATAGAGTTTGGAATAGAACCTGTTGTATTTGAAAACATACAGTACACCTGGTTAACAGCAATTAGGTATCTGAAAAAGTGTATGCTAAACTCCAGAGAGAGCTCAAGGTTGAAAATTTCAGAATCAAAAGCACACCGATCTCAAATTCAGGAAAGTAAAGGAGGCAATGCAGTCAGCACTGAGAGAAAAAAAATGAGATAATTATTTTAAGACAAAAATGTCAGCATTTTAAGAGGAATTGGCACAATTATAGAATATTTTAACTATTTCAATTTTTTAGCATGCTGCTTCTCAAGTTTTTTTTTTCTCCTCAACATTGCAGGTGGAAATGTTGAATAAAATATACAGAAAAGACTTCCAGTCAAGATGCTGGCATAGGCAGATTTGTCTCACCTCTTTGCACAACCACATCAAAATTACAACTAAAATATAGAACAACTTGCACTCAGAATCATCAAAAATTGAGTTGAATGGAAATCTGATGACTGTGGAATTAAAGAAACCACAGCCATCCAGACTGAGGTGGCAAGCTGGTGCCACATCTGAAACTCCATCAACCTGGCTAACTCCATTCATCTGCTCTGGAGATCCCCACAGACTCTGCCCTAGCCAACTTATTGGCCCACCTAAGCTGCTTTTCCATGTGAATGGCTAGTCTTAGCTCCTGTTTCACAACTTCCTAAATCCTATCAAACAAGAAACAGCTGGCCTCAGTGAGTCACAAACCCAGCACTAGTAGTGGCCAGCCTAGATTATATGAAAAGTTAAAGGGACTTATTTAAAAAATGAAGATCAAAACTATGAAAAATAAAATGGCAATAAATACAAATCTATCAACAGTCAAATCTGAAAAAAACAAACTAAGCAAACAAGAATAGAGACAGAATCATTTTGATGGTTGCCAATGGGATAATGGGTGTAGGGTAATGGGTGAAGAGGTGAGGGAATTAAGAAGTACAAATAGGTAGTTACAGAATAGTCATGGTGATGTAAATATAAAGTACAGTATAGAAAATAGAGTAGCCAAAGAAGTTACATACATGACCCATGGACATGAACAATGGTGTGGGGATTGCCTGGGGGAGTGTGGGGAGCTAGGCGGACAGGGCCATGGCAGGTGGAAATTGGAACAACTATAATAGCATAATCAATAAAATATAATTAAAAATGATGAAAGCGACAGAAAAAAATCCTGACCTCAGGAAGAGATGGGACGGGGAAGGTGGTGGATTAGAAGTGGAAATCACTGGTATTTAGTGGAAGTGAAGGTTGACTTCCACTACTAAATGCTCACTCACAATATGAGACAGTGAGCACATATCTGAGAGTCATCCTATTTTTATTTCTAAAAACATTTGGAGGCAAACAGAGAAAGCATAGTAGTGCAGGAAGGAAGAAATAATTAATAATAAAAGTTCAGGTGACTTTTCACTTTCTCTGAACTTCATTTCCTTAACTGCAAAATTAGTACAGTAATATGGAGTAAGATATCTCTTGGATTCCAGCATTAACCAAACATAGAGCATGATGTCAGAAAATTTCAAGATAAATTTCTTCCCCATCCCTCATTAACTGTATGACCCTGGATATACTTGGTAAGGTATACTCAGAACTGAAGAATATTTGTTTTTACATTCTACTTTAAAACTTGATGATCTGTAGATAACTTATTACTGTAAAAGGCAAAGTTCAACAGGTTCTTTAAAACTCTGGATGGTATACAGACTATTTATAATAATATGAATATGACATCCTAAAATACTTTCTAAATATATAAGATAATAAAACTTATTGTAGAACTCTTTTACATATTTGTCTTTAAGCCTGTGAAATATGTATGGATGAATACCTTTATCTGTCATCTTTTGGCTGACCTATCTCCCTTTTCTTTTATTCTTTTAAAGATTTTATTTAGTTTCAGAGAAGAAGAAAGTGAGGGAGAGAAACATCAATTGGTTGCCTCTCATATACACCCCACCTGGGGACCTGGCCCACAACCCAGGCATGTGCCCTGACCAGGAATTAAACTAGTGACCCTTCACTTTGTGGGATGACACCCAATCAACAGAGTCACACTGGGCTCTGCCTATCTCCTTTTAAAATTTAATAGCCAACAATCGTGTCACAAGCAAAAGCCTATAAACCTACATAAACTGGGAAGTTGGAGTAAGAAAGCTATATTTCTGGTTAAATGTAGACCCTCCTTGAAGAATATATTTATTCTAATTCCTGAAGTCTATGATAACATCATGATCAAGAAAATTAAAAATTAGAAAAGTCCAACTTAGAACTGTTCTCTCACTGTGATCATTCTTGTGTTTCTTACAAAAATACCAAATATCATTAATATCAAAGTAGCATTAAGTAAAACTTGAACCTGAAATAAGTTTTGGAAGGATGATGCATTGTACATAGAAAAAAATAAATCATGACACTAGTAAGGGCTCATAATAAGAAGCAATTTGTTTTACCTAACACACTTTACATATGTTCTATAAAACTGTTCAAGCCAAGAGAAAATTTATATGTATATTATCATTCTGAAGTATCTAAAATAAGGTAAATTCCAGGATCAGCCATGAAAAAAATCAGGTTTGCAATGTTTTCAAGTAGTAAATATCACTAAGTTTTAAAATTTAATCTTACTCTGAAAAAGAGTTAAATGACATTTATATAAATCATATGAATGTACAAGTTTAAGGAAAGAAACATAAAAGCATCCTAGCTTACAGTATTCAAAGGGCAGGTCAAAACCCTCTTGACACCCCAGTCCTCCGCTGTCAGACATGTCACATTACTCCCATCAGCAGCTCAGCGGGCTCTTCCTAAGCAGAACGTTATTAAAAGGGATCTTGCTAAATTCCATAAAATATCTTCCAAAGAAATGGAACATTTTATGAATTTCATCTCTTCAGAAACCCTACCATAGTTCTACTCTTTGAAATCATTTTTATTTTTACAATTTATGAAGTGTCAGTACAATAAGTGATCCGCATATTTCTGCTTTGGGTTTACACCCCAATTTACAGGCATTCCACCAATGTACCTTTGTACATTGGAACAAAGTCACAGAAAACAAACTAGCACATTTATGCAGCTCTTAACTCCTGACTGTGCTTCCCAAAATAGCATTAAGTAGAGGCTGATCTGAAATCAACTTGGAGAGGATGATAAGTAGCATGTAGAAAGAAGAAATAAAAACACCAATTAAGGGATTTTAAAAGTGGGACACCAACCTATGTAGACCATTCTCTTGAAAGAAAGAGTGGCGTAGACCAAGCATAAAAATTAGGTGGAGAAAACTTTGAAACCCACTTCTCCTGTTTCCTACTTGTACAGTCAAGAGCAGGGAAGCTTCTTGAAAGGTTCTGGGTGGCTCTACCTGTCCTGTGCTTCAATCCTGAGGTTCAAAGTATCTCACCCTCTACCGCAGCCTACAATCAATGCTAAGAACAACGTAAATCACAAACAGGTCATTTCCTTCCTTTTTTCCAAACCTTTCTTTCAGTATGACAGGGAAAAACTGGCATCTTGGCATCACATTGAGCAGCACAACAGCAAGCAATTTCCCTTTGTCACTAAATCAATCAACCATTATTAAATTCTTCATTAAGCTGCCCCCACCCATCAGTTTTCATTAAGCCAGGTCCCATAAGAAAGGTGCTAGGGGAGAGAAAAAGGAGAAGAATTACCATTATTAATGCCTCGAGGTATCCTTAGTGCCAAAGTTGAACCCATTACATGCTTCATATTATCGAGGGGAATAATAATAATATCTCTACCTGGCTAATAGAAGAGTTTAAGATTTTCAAAGGAATTTCATATGCATTACCTTAATCTCAAAACAAGCCAAAGTCTCAGTGCTGGCTTTGATCCTATTATTTTGGAGATGAGGTCTCAGTGAATTAGAGATGAAGGCAGTCTACAGTCCTACCACCCTGAATGCTCCCAATCTCATCAGAGATGACGGCACAAGCTGTCAGAGAATTTAAACAATATGCCCAGAGTCACCGTGGGAGGAAATGAGAGCCTGGATGAGAAGCCGCCTCTTTCTGACACCACGATTCTCTCCACCCCCTATGGTGTCTCATACCTAGAACAGAGTTTGATGAATAGATGTTCTGCTTTTTCATGTCTCAGTGGCATAATGTGTGTTAGGAGATAGATCAGAAAGTCAGTACCAAAATGGTGCTGGGTCAGGTACCAGGATACATCCCAGCCTGGCCCTACAGGGGGCTTTGGTGGAAGAAAAACAACAAGACATTCAAAAGAATTGGAATAGGAAAAAGCTAAGTCTACAAACCCTGGGGAAAAATGTGAAGTCTGAAATATTCATGTGTCTGGTTTGTATCACTGAGCACAGTAGATTATCTGTCTGGGCCTTGCTTTAATTTTACTGCTATGGGAATGTAGGTGAGTGAAAAGAAGAGAAAGATGTTTTGTTGGAAATAAAACATCTAGAGAAGAAAATGTATTTCCTTGAAAAAAAAGTTTAAAAAGTGTGCACTACTTCCACCAAATTAAAATAAAACAGAATTGTGCTGGAAATATACAAACACACCAGACGGGAAACTCTTCTTTTCAGGGAAGAATATTCTAGGCAAGTGTCTGCTTGGTTAAGTCCTTCCGTTCAGAAGATTTATTCCAGCAACTTCACTTTCTGTGCCTACTCATCTATATTCTGATATTTAATCAAGACTTTCTAAACCACAGATGATTTTTAAATGATTAGAGCTTGTTTTTTGATATAGTTACATTTTAGTGTTTTTTCCCAAGATTTATGTTGCTTCTGTCTATGCACACACACAAACAAAAAGTTTGACCAATTCACTGGTTATGAGTGAAAAATTTAACTGCTTTGGGCCTTTGTTTTCTCATTTTCAAAATTTAAATATTAACAGGACCTACCTCGTATGATTGTTATAAAGATTTAATAAGTTAATGTTTGTTGAGTGCTTAGAGGAGTGTCTGACACACACAATGAAAGTGTTTTAAATGAATTAGTTAATTAATCATTAAAATTAAACAATAAAAGGTTGAATTTATTTAACCAAGTAAGCAACATTCTCTCTATAAAACACTGAGTGGCTCACAGCTACCCTACTGCCCTGAACTTCTCCACTGGCAGAGTTACCCTCATTACACCCTCTCTGGCAGTCTAGCTTTTCCTGTTTTTTCTTCCCGGAGAGGTTGTAGATCCCTTGCTAGCACAAAGAATGCGTTATGTATGTTTATTTGCCTCCAGCAATTAAATTTCTATGTATGTAGCAAATGTTTGACTGAAGTATGCTTTTTTAAAAAAAGTTGACTTGAATTGAGTGCTATGCACTCCTTGATGTGATGAGGACCCGGCGTACAGGGACATCCTCTCCCTGTCAACGGTGTCACTTATGGATTAATGAATGACATGTACTTGTGTACAGTGATGTAAACGTGCTCAGACTCTTTCCCAGAGTGGAGGGAATGTATTAATTTACTGAGGATAATTTATTATTTCACTAACTTGGCTCATGTTTTGAAATATCTTTAAACATTTATTTTGAGGCGTAGTTTCAGTGCGCTGTAGTAACCTCAAATCCTTCTCTTCAACTTTGTTTGAAGTTGCACCTCTGAAACATGCCTGGTTTGGCCTAGACCCAATCACCTGTTACTGTAGGTTGGTTCTCTTGGTCTTTACTGTTATTTCAAAACTATTTTACTAATTTCTGCATAGTTGTCCTAGATTTTAGAGACTGTCTTATTTTTTCAGAGATTTATTCCAATATCCCACTAACATTTTTCAGGACATTTTTTTCTTTCCAATTTCCAAGGTGTGAGCCAAGGACATAGTGTTGAATAACCTGCAGTTTTCAGAATATTTGCTAAAAGGGCCATCCCTGTAAAAAAGCAATATGAAGCTCTGCAGGGACAGAAGCCCCATGGAAGCCACATCTGCCATTACTGGTTTTGACTGAATCTCGAATCCATCCATAGCACAGCACAGCAATGTCTCCAAGATTCTGAAGGAACAATTCCTGACCCTGTCATGATATATGACACCATGCAGCAAATAGTTGAGAAATATTTAATATTTTAATAAATTAAACCAGGAGGTCTTGAAAAATCAGGCCAAAAATTATCTGTCTTTTTAAATTTTAGTCTATCATCATTATAAACCTCCTTTCAATTTAGAGCTTGGTTACATTATTTTAATAAATGGAAACATAATCATAGTTCAATCTAAAGCTGCACATAGTTAACCATTTGCATATCTTCTATTTAGGAAAAAGCCACACAAAATAAACAAACTGACCAAAACACGTTTTCCAAGCAGATGCCAGGATAAGTTTCAGGATCAGAGCAATGTCTGACCAGTCAGCCTTCTACCCCTTCCAGAGCTTCAATAAATACTCTAAGTGATAATCAATGTCCATTACGACAAGCCAAACAGAGCTACAAGACAGTCAGTGTTTTCTGAATTGCCACTGTATCAAGAATCATTTTAGTTTAGCTGTATTTGATTGTTTTCTAATGGTTATTAACCAGATTCCAGATAAGCGATTGTTTGCTGTACTAAAGAACAGAAAACTATAAATCTAATGAGGTAAAATATGACTTTCAGGCTAACCGAAAATTTATAGGCCAACTATCAGAATACATGTCACCATTATATTTCAGGTGACACAATTTGCTCATGAATATTCCCAGTAAGTATATATGTCAGCAAATTTCAACTGCTCAGATGCCCACTCTCATGCCCAAGGGTACAGATCATGATCTACTTTTATTCCAAACTTCCTCTTCTGAAGGTAGTGCAATCACTTCTAGCTTCATGGCACATCATCCTCACGTTCCATTGTTAACATCAGGTGAACACGTGAAGGTATCTGCCACGCGAGTCCTAAGCAGGGCACTTTCACTCATGAAAGGAGCACAGCATGGAATGCATGGAGGCCACCTGCATCCTGGTGATGCAGTGAAACCATCCAACTGTTTTTCATTCTGTAGAATTTACTTTTGTGCCCAGAAATTATGTTAGATAATCTGAAAGGAGATAAAATTATATGAATATTTTCCAAAGATAGCCTGCTCAAGAAATGTAATAAGTCATCTAAGCCTGTTCAATTCTTTTTAAAAAGAACCACAAACTAAACTGAAAGTCTATTTGACATTCCAGTTTTTCATTTTTTAAGATTTATTAGAAAGTGGGTATACTGTAAATATTATTATACCTTAGTCTTCCTGAAGATTCCATGCCTCTTGTAAAGGCTTTGGAAATGGTCCAGTTCAATAACCTGAAACCGACCTGCATTACATCTCAGTAGGAAGAAACACTATTTTATTTATAGTCACCATCTCACACACACTTACTATTTCCAGCCTCCTGAGGAGCACAGAAAACTGTCCTACAAATTTAATATAGGAGAAAGCATGCATTAGATCACTTCCTACTTAGCATTCTTTTAAAAAAATACATAATGGCATTCAACTCAACAAATATTTATTGAGCATTCACTCTAGTTCAGGTGCTGTTATAAAGATAATAATACAAGGCTTAGTCTTTCTTTTGTTATAAAGATCAATTATTTCAGACATCTTTATAAAGTTTTTCAATACTTATTTAAAAAATCTTCCTTTTTGTTTTGGGAGGTTGGAAATAACCTGTTTTCCAAATCATGGACTTCTACCTCATGTCTGGAATTTGCCTCTGTGATTGTGGACATTTCTACCCACCTATTGTTGCTTTAAAACAATGCTACTTTGTAAAAAGTTGTTGAAAGCCAGGCAATTCACTGAACAACTCAAAGAAGGTGGCTAGAACTACGATCAGATGTGCAGTCTTCTCAAGAGACCCAGGTTGTTTGGGATTGCAGGGTCAGAGCAGAAAGGTGAGAACACCTGACTCACAGGACAGGGGGGAAATGAGAGAATTTAGCACATGGCTATCCACCTAACAAAGCAATAGTAAGGTGAACATCTAGGGAAGGTGGTAGCAATTTCTGTAGGAGTCTAGCCAGATAAGACTTGAGGCTGAGAAGTGGAAGAAGAAGAAAGGGGATTCAGGCCAAAGGTAGGGGAAGGGCTGTTGATACCCTGGTACTGCCAGAAAGGCAGCCATCCTACGGGTTTTAGGGCCATTCTTATGTGTATAGCCCAATGATAATGGTCTACAGAGGATACCAAGAGGGTAGACCTGGTTATCCACTAGTCCTTGGATTTAGGTATGTGTAGGTTTGGGATGGGGGCAGGCAAGGAGAAGGAAGAAATAACTTTTAAAAAAATATATGGAAGGAGAAAACTCAACTGAATTTTAGTCAAGTTCTAAATAATTTGTATAACTGTTTTTCCTAGTTTTTCCATGTTTATTTTTCCTTTAATATTTTTATTATTGTGCAATTACAGTTGTCCCCATTTTTCCCTCATTACTTTCCCCTGTGCTATCTTTTGACCTTGATATACTATAACGTCATGATTATGTCTTCTCATTTTCATCCATAGAAATAGAATTCACAGTTATTAGTCTACAGAAACCACTGAGGTGTTTTTACAAGACACAGCTTCTCATTTTTAATTTCACATGTACAAAATTTTAATATTTAAAGTTTTTATGTATATTTAACAAAAAGCAGTTCTATATACCAATTAATAAATCTTCTCCCACTGTAGATTTCTAGGGAGATAGATTTTGATTACTAGTAACCTATCCTTTATATAAAAGTATGAAATACACAACAAAAACATAGTTTCTTTAGTAATCTGGAATAATCAACTTCCCACATACATGAGAAATGTTAAGTGATTTTCATCTTAATTAGGTTTATAAATCAATGGGAATATTAGTTCACTTATAAAAATGAATTAAAATAGGTCTAATGTAAATGCATGCCTCCCTGATGCAATCTGTCCCACTAATTATACTTTCAGACTGTGAGACATGTTTAAATACAAGATTTCCATAGCTCCCATTTAACTGTAGCCTAACAAAGTTCCAATCGAACTGACAAATAGAATATCAGGTTCTTTCTTGAATAGAAGTTTTCAATTTTGATATACACAATCATTGGTTTGCATGACCCTACAATGTATTTCCCAGATGAAAAAAATTTAAAGAAACACAGTGGTCAATATTGGTATTTCATGGTCCTTTAAACTTTTCTACCTGATAAAAAGTCGAATACGATTTCTGCACTGACAGGTGTGGCTCAGTGGGTTGGTCACTGTCCAGCAAGCCTAAAGGTTCCCAGTTCTGTTCCCGTTCAGTGCACATGCCCGGGTTGCAGTTCAGGTCCCAGCTTGGGGTGTGCGGGAGGCATCTGATCAATGTTTCCCTCGCACATCTCTGTTTCTCTTCCTTCCTTTCCTTCTCCCTCCCTTCCCCCTTCTCTAAGAATGAATGAATGAATGAATAAATAAATAAATAAATAAAATCTTTAAAAAAAGGAAATGATTTCTGTAACCAATCAAAGGAAGTAACAGGACTCCATCCCCCTCAATGGCTAACTCTCTGTGAGGTTCTTAGCTTTATGATTTTAGGATTCTTCACATAGTAGTTTGTCTTTATATTTACCTAGAAAATAATTGTAGTAATTCTCAACCTAAAATTAGAGAGAAAAGATAACCAATTAAAGAGTAAAAATCTGTTAAAAATATTAATTTACCTTCTAGGATCCCAAGATTCTAAGAGGTTTATCTATAAGATTTCCCAGTCACTGAAAAAAGTCTTTTACAATTGCTCCAGGGATGGTTTAAACTAACCTGATGCATCAAAAGTCACCATTCACAGACCTAAAAATACAACAATTTTTTAACAACCGGTTCCTTATGATTCAGTTTTGATAAACATGTTTAAGTTCCATGAAATACATTACCCTTGAACTTAATCGAAACTACCTTATACATGAGCATTTATAATTTCTTATATCTGTCAGTCAGAGAAAAGAATTCTGATTGAGGAAATAGAAGTCACTCTTTGCATTTTCCTATGATAATGTAAATAAAATAAAAATATGATTTCTCCTCCATTTAAAAGCAAGAGAGCTCAAAAAGTCTACCTGAGTATTTTCCACTTCCTTCCAAGAGATGAAATATCACATCAGTCAGGAAACACCTTCCTTGGATTAGTGACAAGTGAAGAACAAGCACACCAGTGAGCTTTCACTCCAGTGCGGGTAGGCGTGCTCAGAAACACAGAATGCAATCCTGCCTTTTCACTGAAGTGACACACATCATATCATTCCTTCCTCTGCACGCCACCAAGCAGAAAAGTTCCCCAGCAATAAAACTACTTGATCTTGGTTGAACGCCAGGCTATCCTTAAAAAATAAAACCTCAGTACTGAAGACAGAGATGATGATGATGATGATGATGATGACGATGGTAATGAAGATGATGGTGATGATGAATGATGAGGAGGAGGATGAATCTAGTTTAATGTCTTTAGAAGGAAGGACAAAAAGTTATCTCCATTCTTTATACTAATTTCTCTGCAGCACAGTAAACTTACTCAGGAGGTGGGAAATCAGCAGATTTATTTAGAAGTTAAATTATTTAGATTGCAGCAGAAATCTAAAGGGCTCAGGAAGCACTTAAAGCAGCAGTAGGAACTGGGTACTTGTGAAGAGTCTCAAAGGTTAAAAAATGCCCTTCTCTCACTACCCCAGGTGCCCCCCAATAACTTATGTTTTTGTTCCAATTTCCCTTTTGTTCCCTGCCAAGTCATAGCATCAAATCTGTAAAGCTATGACACTACTCAAGGTAAATTCTGTAAAATAGGAGAATAAAAGAATCCCTAGTATAAGTTGGGATTTAGGATTTACCTGCTCTGATCCCAGTTGGCAGCAAAAAGGACTAGTATCTTCCTGCCATAGTGGTCCAGATTGGCCAGGCCCCCAGGGAAGCCATCCTTCAGTGCCTGCTTGATGCCAGGGTCAGTGGCCTTGAAGCTTTTAAACATGTCCAGGTTCTGCTGCCGGTACTCAAAGTACTGGGCCAGGAGACGGAAGGCCTCAAAGTGATGAAACTTCCTGGCCCTCAAGAAGCGTAAGATGAAGGCATCATCCGTGCGCAGGAAGCCAATGTCCGGCCTGGTGATGACCATGTCCCTCACCTCCTGGATGTCCTGGTGCAGTGTATCTGGGTTCTCGTTGAGCTCCAGGCGAGCTTTCTCCAGGGTCTCAGGAGACAGCCCAGCTTGTAAGTGAGTCATTGTTCTGTTTGTTCCTGAGCCTTCCCTTCCTCCTGCTGACTGTCCCACAACAAACCTGGCCCTTGCCACGACCACACTCTGGCCTCCAGACCTGGAAGATGCCTGCTTCCTCTTCTTTACAGGAAATGATTTGTCTTTGTGTCCAATCAAGTACCCTGTTGCTCCCGCTTTCCCACAGCTTTATTTATGAAGGATATAAACTTCTTTCCCCACTCCCTTGAAAAACCGCCCCCACTTTGGTTCCCTCTTTCCTTTCCTCTAAAGAGATGCGCACCTTTGGCTGTCCCAGCGCTCCTCTTCTCGTCCTTTCAGTCCCCTAACAAAACACGCCTAATCGCACTCGGCACGGATGGTGCTGATCTTGGTGCTGTCCTCTTCTCTCCCAAGATGTAACAAAAACAACCCCCACGCACATCTCAGCCGCAGCACTTTGACGCTTCTGCGGTCCCTACCGAAGGCTGCTCCAGCCAGCAACGATGGGGATTGTGATTAATAATAAGGTGGTTCTTCAGTGCTGAGCTCCAAGCAGGGGAAGAGCGTCTTTACCAGAAAGAAAAAGACAGAGAAAGAGGGGGTAAAGGAGCTTATTTCTCCTTCTGTTTATTCAAAGAAGCTATTTGTAAAAGATATTTGTGGGGTTTTATTTAAAATTATTATGATCCGATTAGGTGGAGACTCTGTATATAGCGCACCTTCCCTCCGCCCCTCTTAGATACACCCGCGATCTCATAAGGCACCAGAAGGGTTTTTGGTGGCGTTGGCACCAGCGTTGGCTCCCCCAACCCTCACCCCCACCCCCAACTTCTGCCTTTCTCTGGCCCTTTATTTCAACGGACTTGCCCTGGAGGACTGGGGGAATCGCTGTGGGAATGTACATTACAAATGCTAGGTGGGGTGAGAAGGTGCAAAAGAGGAGTGGAGAATAAAATCAAAATGCCTCCACCTTTTTATAAAACCCCAGAGCAAGAAGGAAGAAAGAGCAGAAGGCTCCTACCAGCAAACCCGGAGGCAGGGACGCTAAGCAATGCGGCACTTCCTGGCATCCATCAGCCGCGGTTTCAGCAACGGCGGCGGCGACAGCGACAGCAGCATCAACTCCTCTCGGTGGGATGGATCCAGCAGAGAAGAGGGGTGGTAGTGGGTACCGGGTCCGAGGACGCACTGGGGAGCAGCCGCGGCCACATCGTCCGCAAGCAACCCGCTTCCCCTCCCAGCAGGAAGGGTGGAGGGGAATGCAAAGCTAGGGCCACCTCTGTCCCGGGCCCTCGCTCAGCTCTGCCATTCTCGCTCTCAAGAGAGATGGGAAGGAGCGGGAACTGAACGCCTGGTGGTGAAGGCCACGCGGGCGGCCTCCGCCTTTGTGCACCCGGAGCCGCCGGGGTGGTGGGCGCGGCGGGGTGGCTGCCGAGGGGCGAGGGCCACCTCTCCCCTTGCTAGCCCGGACGAAGGGA
The DNA here is from genome assembly GCA_028533065.1 of Trachops cirrhosus. Classification (NCBI taxonomy): domain Eukaryota; kingdom Metazoa; phylum Chordata; class Mammalia; order Chiroptera; family Phyllostomidae; genus Trachops; species Trachops cirrhosus. The sequence goes on along the minus strand of CM052541.1, from coordinate 161,200,548 downwards.
ATCAGGCGCTCGCCTCCTGCTGCTAATGCCGCTGCTGCTGCAGCTGCTGCTGAGGCTCCCGCTGCCGCTGCTAAAAGGCGGACTCGGTTCAGCTCAACTCCTCTCTAATTACCCCAGCACCAATCTCGCTGCGACGTAAGCACTCAGCTCACGCGCACTCCTCGCCTCTTTGCCAGATTCGTTCGGTAGGGCGGCAATTTAGGTGACATTCATATATCCTGAGCCCCAAGTTTAGCCTGCTCCCTGTCCCGGCTTCCAGCAGGTTACTCCGGCAGGAACCGCCCGGCCAGGCGGGACACCTACGCCCTGCGTCCTCCCCACGCCCCTCTCCCACCCTTTGTGTGCAAGACCCTGGAGTGGTCCCGCGAGTAGTCGCTGTAGATGGTAATTCTCATTGACACCCGTTTGCCAGTTTCTGTAAGAGGTAATTTAATGAAGAAGTAGTACGGGAACACGTTATACTTGCTGTATTTGTTGTTGAAATCTTTAATTTAGAAGAGAAGACCAGAGTGTTTTCAAACCATTATGTTGATAATTAAGCCTTGGGGAAACTTATGTGCATAGTGTTTCAACCCTAAACTGTGGCTGCTAAGTTTGTATTGAAGAGGGAGGGGAAAAAATGGGCACTCCTTGACTCACTTCTCATAATAAAACTAGTATTTCTGCAGACATACAATTCTTCACTCTGTGTTATGCACCTATACACTAGAATCATTGTAAGGAGCAGGAATCGTTAATCTTAACATGACTATCTGCACCTTCGAGAAAAAAAAAGAAATGTTTCACGTTTTCAAAGCACAACATGTGTACTGAGCAAGAGCAACTTGGAGCTTACAAAGTGGAGAACGGGCTACTGAGTTCAAGTCAAGCAATGCAAAAACACTTACCAACTTCTACTATGTGCGGGGCATTGTCCTAGATTCTATGGATAAGTGATCTTGAAAATAAGAAAATGAAATACTGCCATTTGTTATGACTGTTAGAACCCTCAGATTACAGGAATACACTTTTTGTTCTTCTCATGGCCATGCTTTTGTAAATCGTTTTAAGATATATGACCTATATCATTTTATTAATTAAATTAATGCAGATAATGCAGAATAAGAGAATAAATTACACACATACACAGACAGAAACAAAGTCATTATTCTAAAGAAATTTACGTTTTAATTGGGGAGCACATAATAAGCCACATAGGTATGTTTGTATATACATACACACCATATAACCATCCTTCTAGGTCTATGTGATTGTGTCTCTCCAAAACATTCTGAATGCAAGTGTTAAATAGTGTGGTTCCATTTCAAAGAAAAGTAATTTATTTTGGGCCGGGCCAGTATTCTAAAAATTGAAGAAAATTTGTCTCATATAGACCGTATGACGATTGAAAAACCATCACCAGTATTGGAAGACAATTCTCCATGGATCTCTTGTGTTTCTACTTGTCTATGAGCAAGGCACTAACTTCTCTTTTTTCAGACTATATTTTCAAGGCTCTGTGGTAAACAATCTTGAAAGAGCCTTGGAAGCTAAAGACAGCATTTCCATTTGAACAAAGTGTAGGTTGGCTTAGAGCTTAGGAAGACAGAGATATTGTCTCTCTCCTGAACAAAAGGCAGACTGGCTTGAGTTCCCCCAATTCAGACCTGCTTTCCGGTAACAACACCCACTGTGTGAGCAAGTTTTACCTGACGCTCTTAGGCTTGTGAGAACTGGGGCTAGGAAACCAGCATACCATATACTGATGCTCATACCACTTGCTGTCCCTCAGTGATAGTCTTTATCTCTCTTACCCAGGAGTTTTCATCTTCTATCAGCATCGATGGAACTGTGGCCAGCTAATTGGTTAGCTTGCAATAGGTTAAATCTCTAATTTTTCAAGGTGATTAAAAACCAACTGCTCAGTTTTGCTCTCTGAGATGGCAATATTAGACGATATTTTTAGAGTGAAATATAAAATTAAATTTATTTGTTGGTTCATGGTATGACATTACCTATATTTAGTGTTTTTTTATATTTATCAATAATAGAATTGCTTCAAACCAGGTTCATTTTAATATATCAATATATGATATAAATAGCCTTTGTCATGCAGTAGATCAGTTAGATACATCTAAGCGTGTTTTTCATTATTTTTACTTAATCAAATGATTAAGTCCTTCCTCCAAAGATCATACTATTATTCTTTCTATATTTACACATTTGTAGTCATTTCTGAAACCAAAATAAATATACAAAGTCTTCTATGAATTAAACAAAGTGTTAATCCAAATGACATCAGAGCCTTTGATTCTCATTCAATATTAATTTACTTCACCAAATTAATGCAAAGTAGTGTAGGAACTAGAATATGAGTGTAAATTAAATGAAGAGTTAAAGCATAATTGGAAAAATAATTAAATCAAGGACTTCAGGTGTTTTCAAGCAACTGGAAAGGACAGTTTGATTTACTGCTGTATTTAAAATGGATAGACTAAGTAATTTGTCTTAAAATGTTTTATTCCCTTTATTAAATTATACAGAGAGAGAGAGAGAAAGAAAGGGTAAAAATAAAGATGTGCACAGCTCCATGCATATTACAAAGCACACACTCGTGTGAACACCCTTCCAAGTTAAGGAACAGAATATTGCCAGCAACCAGAAAGCCCCGCCCTCCTCCTTCTCTCCTAACTGCTGGCCTCTCCTTCCCACCAAAGGAAGCCACACTACCTTCATTTTGAAAGTAATGAGAGAATATTTTTCTTTAATATTTTACAAACTAAGTCACAATGCACTACAATTTAGTTTTTCCTTTTTTTTAATTTAAATGAATACAATCATTTTGTGTGATTTTGTGATTGGCTGGTTACATTCAATATTACATTTGTGAGATTCATCTCTATTGTTGAATGTAGTTAGCTCATTCACATTCAATGATGATGGAATTTTACTTTATGAACAATATACTTATCCATTCTACTGCTGATGAAAATTTATTTTTTTAAATTGGGACTATTATAAATCGTGATATATGAACATTCTGGTATATATCTCTTGGCACACATGTGCATAACTAGAAATAAAACTGCTGGTTTACATGGGGTGCGTATCTTCAAATTTAATAAATAATGCCAAACTATTTCCCAAATGGTAGTGCAATTTCACCCTCCTCTGAGTTGTGTATGAGATTTCTCACTGGGCTGTAGTCTCACAAGTTCTTATTATTGTCCATCACTATCATTTTTTTATTAGCTCCAATTTTGAACAGGAGTATTGCGTGGTGGTTTGGGTATGCATTCCCAAGATTACTCACGAGGTTGAACAAGGTTTTCTATTTTTTGGCCATTTGTATAACTTTTTTGTGTGAAGTAACATGTCAAGAATTTTGCCCATTTTTACACTAGGTTGTTTATTGGTTAACCATGGCTTGTGGAAGATCTTAATGGATTTTGCCCGTGAGCCCCGTGGCGCGTGTTGCCACCGTCCGCCAGTCTGTGGCTTGTCTGTTCACTCTCTTAACCACCTTTTGACTAACACAGTTTTACATTTTAATTTGGATCCTATTTAAATGACTCACTCTGATAATACCTTCGAGATGTTTCATTGTTTTCACCTTTCATATTTAGACCGGCAATCCACCAAGTATTGTTTTTTTCCCATATAAACATCCAGTTGGCTCAGCCACCACTTATTGAGACTATTTATTTAAAAGACTGTATTTTTTTTCTTCTGTACAGAAGAGCTACTATCACAAAATAATTGTCTGTATATGAAGGGATTTAATTCAATATGAATTTTAAACCCCAGAAGACATCATTGTTGTATACAACCAATATTCCTCAGTGGTTCTCAACGTGTGGGCCCCAGGTCAGCAGCATTAACATCATCTGGGAACTTGTTAGAAGGGTAAATCCCCACCCTGACATATTGAATCAGAGATCCTGGTATGGGACCTCACAGTGTTTTCTGGCCAGTCTCTCAGGTGACTCTAATTTACACTAAAAAACTTTAGTATAAATTCCAAATTTAGTGTAAAACCTAGAATCATTCCTCTAGACTTATGCACATATTTATCTTTTTATTATTCTTTATTCCTTCTGTATCTCTGTATTTCCATATATAATAGTTTTCCTCTTACTTAAATAGGATATTTTAATATGTCCTTTAGTGCAGATCTAAGGATTATAAATAACATTTTTTATTTGCCTCAAAGTCACTTTATTGAACTTTAACTATTAATAAATATTTTTGCTAGGTATAAGATTTTAGATTAACAGCTATTTTCTTTCAACACTTTAAATATCTTAATCTATTTTTCTGGCTTTTATTATTTCTCTTGTAAAGTTAGCTATTAATCTTTTTATTATTCCTTGAAAAGTAATCTCTATTTTTCTCCAGCTGATTTTTTTTTGCATGTTTTTCATTTTTAGCAATTTTGCTCTATTTTTCTTTATCCCTTTGCTCCTTTACCACTCTTATTCTTTTCTTACTTTATAGACTTTTTTTTAAATCCTGCTTGGGCCTCTTAACTAGGTTTTGATGGCTCTCATCTCTTTTGGAAGGATCTAAGTCACAATGTAGCATCTTCAAATATTGCTTCGGCTTCATTTTCTTTCTCCTCTGATTCTGGAATTCAGTGACACGTGTGTTACATTTCCTCACTGTGTCCTGTATATCTCTTAATGTCTCATCTGCATTTTTCATCATTCTTTCTCTCCATCTTTCATTCTGAATATTTTTTTTCTAACCTGCTTTCAACTCAATAAGCCACCTTCAACTATTGGTAATCTACTATTCTGTCTTTTGACTGTCTCTTCACTGAATTCTTAATTTTATATTTTTTGATTCTAGGATTTCTACTTAACCCACACACACATCAGTTATGTTGTGATTAGCAACCTTACTTTTTATCTCCTAGAACATAAGTGTAGTGATTTAAGTCTTTAATAACTTCAATATCTGGGTTCCTGGTGGAGCTGCTCTATTATTTTACCCATGATTTATGCTAGTTTTATTTATGTTATATTATGTTTTTGAGCATCTTGTTTTATATTCTGGTCATTATACCTACAAAATTATTTATAGGATACATCAAGGCCTAAGCTGTAATATTGTCTTCCACCAAACAGGTTTTACGTCGGCTTCTGTCAGTCACCTGGGACCACTAGCATGTATGGACAATTGGGTACTAGAACTTCAGATCCACTTAATCCTATTACAGGGAATGAAATTATTTGCCACTGAACTGCAGTTTCTTTGAGGAAAAGTACACTTCCACTATACTTCAGTGGTCCTGGACTCTGATACCTGCCCTGTAGACTTTCAAAGCTGCCACAAGTGCTGGTCCACCTCTCGAACTCTAAGCTCTTCTCTCCTCAATTATAAAATGCTTCTAAGGAAATAATGGACCCAAATGCTGGACTTCCCTTCTCTCACTTTCCTCTGGTCCTGTGGTGTTGGCTCTCTGATATCTTAGGCAATGTTTGCTTTTGTTGGTTGTCCCTTCTAGATGTCTTCAGCAAGCAAGAGTATTGAGCTCCAAAATACCTAAACTGAGTCTTTTTTAAAAGAGACTGCAGAATAACTCAAACCAATTTCCAAATTTTCTCATTACTGATGAACAGTTTTTGAATGTTGGAGATCATAATTTTATATCCATATCTATACTGTATAAGTAAGCTATATGAAACTATTTTACCAGCAGGAACTATGTCTGCATTATTAAATCACTACTAGAAGTACATGTTCATGAAAAAGCAAAAATTTTCATAAGAATTAGAACATATTCTAAATCTCCCTTTAGTATTTATTTCTCAAGTGCTTATTCCATGATCAGCAAGTTAAATTCACAAACAACAGCTAATCCCAAAAGTATAGGAGAATGTTTATAACTTTAATATTAACTTAAATTAGAAATTTTTATTTATTTTTTAAATTTTGAGATAATTTTATATTTAGGTGCAGTTTTATAAAATAACACAGAGACCTCATGCACTCTTAGCTCAGTTTCTCCCAATGGTAACATATCATAGCCAGGATATTGCCATTGATACAGTCACGAGACAGAATATTTTAAACACCACAAGAATCCTTTATGTTGCCCTTTTTTAGCCACACCTACTTCTCTAAACTCTGCATAACCCCAGACCTAAAAGACCAGTGGTCTTAATGTATCTAAATCATCAAAGACTTTAGCGTTTCCTTCCTTCTGTAATTACATGATTCATAACTAGTTGTCTCAACACAGAGAGCCCTGAGAGAAAACTGAAGTCATATCTTCACAGTCTTCACTGTCATAATAGTTCACAATCTCCATTGTGTTAGTTAATAGGCAAATTCTTCCTTCCAGAGGTGTATTTTGTGTGTGTGTGTTTTTTTGTCCTTTTTTATTTTGTAGCTAAGTAGTACTACAGATAAGTTAAAAATTAATATTAGGACATTATCTTGAAAAACATTGTGTAGACTAGGTGTTTCAGACAGGGCTAACAAATTCTCATTTCATCTTAGTGTTGTGATTTCACACCTTCACAGAAGCCAGTAATAAAAAATTGATCCAGCTATTCCCCTGGCGATACAAATGCTTCCCAGAGACCCTGTCAGATGCGCTGGAGGTGACTGTATTTTTCTCCTTTCTTTTTGAAAAATAAATGCAATCCTAGAAATGTTTCTATTACATCTGATTAGTCTGACAAATTTTATTTGAAAGTATAATGTATAATGTATATGACTATTTTAATATTATTTCATATCACAGATCTATATTAATTTTATTTATTTTACTTTATTTTTCAGAGTTAAATTGTACTTTTAATGAAGGCTAAAAGTATTTCCTAAAAGAGATATAATTTGCCTAGATCACTTAATTTCATATGTCAGTAGTTCTAATATAGTTATACAGGGGAAACTAGATGAAAATAATTATCAATAGCCATCCTAAGGAAAAACATTTCATAAAAGTTTTCAGGGCATGTGTGTGTTTGTGAGTGTGTTTGTGTGTGCAGATCTAAAAAATGATGAAGGTCTGGAGGGATGGTTATGAGCCTTGGCTATTTTCAACACAATCGACAGCGATGCACTCACTCCCTGGGTAGCAGCTTGGTACACACAAGCAACACTAACTCCCCTAAAATACATCTTCCAATTTCCCCTAAAATACATCCTCCAATTTCTGATAATAAAGAGTCTAAAGGTTGAAGATACTTCAATACATAAACATGTGGAAAACTACTGTTTTCCTGAATTTCCTGGAGTTGTCATTTCTTAAATGAATGCAGTTGTATCCAGTCTTGTCGATGGCAGTGAGCACGCCCGTGACTAAATGCCATCCTGTTGGTGCTGCCTCGTCAGTAGATAAGAACAGATTCAGTTCTGCCTCATTGCTTTTGTTGTGAGCCATGTAATTTCAGTCCTAACACATTTTCATACCAACTGCTCAAACTTGAATCTTTCATTTTCTCAAGAGTAATTTTGCTCTCACAAATACTGACAATTCTGTTATTGCATTGTATCATTAATAGTCATCTAAGAGGGCCCACATTTGTTTTAATGGAACATAATTAGATAAACTTCACAACAGAAGTAAATTTTCTACAACAAGCCCACGAAAACCAAGTGCACATTTGCCTTGCCCATCAGGCCTGACGCTCAGCACTCATGAAGTGCTCAAAAGGCCACCAGTGAAAAGTGGAAGAAAAGCATAACTTGTGATGTTAAACAAAAACAAAATCTTGATGTGTACCACCTATAGGCCAATATTTTAAGTGGAAACAGTCTACATAATGTACACGTGAAATATTCTAGGTTCTTGAAAGCAGCTGTCTTAGACATTTTGCTCAATGTGTTATAAATTGGTGTTCTCTGATAACTTTTGCAGTTCAGCTAAATCACGCTTTGAAAGTGTTTCCCTTAGGTTGTAATTGGTTTGCTTCTTCTCAGGCTACAGTTACGGATACGCATGTGCCTTTCCCAAGCTGTTTTTCTCTGACATAAAAAAAGAAACAAAACACCTTGAAACTGCCCAGTTGAATATGTGTTGATAAATTACTAAGATGGCATTTGTAGTGATACAGAGTGCTTTAAAAAAATCAATCTGGTAAGTCGTAGATTGATCCTCACAAAAAGTCTCAAGACAATGTTGTTTGAAGATGCAAATGGACTTTCAGCCCTTTACTAATTCGATTGTTCTTTCACCAAATATTTACCGAGAACGAATTATGATACAGGCCCTGCACTAGCCAACTCTCCTCTCTGCTTCATTTTCAGCTCACCCCTGTAAAGTGTTCTGTAGGCGAATGATCTGAATTATTACACTAATTTTGCAAATGACTTATTCTTAGGGTTTTATTGTCAAGGTCATGTTTTCTAGTTTATGATGAGAACAGATCTATAAATTTTAAGTTCTTTGGGATAATAACCAACATTGGTTGTACTGTGGCCTTTCATACGGATGCTGTAACTAAAAAGGTAATCTTTTAACATCCTTTTAAGGGCAGCTCAGTTTTTCTCAACCTCCCAAAACAGGTTTCCTGTTTTAGATAATGCACCATGAACCCATAGATAGGATGGGCCTTTGACTTTTGTGCAATCCCTGGACAGCTTACTTTATCCAATATTCTTCCATTAAAGAAATACTCTCAGAAAGGTAGAGTGAGTTATAAGAATGAAACCTGGAATCCTACTCACAGTTATATGTGTGAAGATAAGCAATTTCCAAATGTCAGTACTTTAGGATTTAGTGGTAGCAATGGATGTAACACACCTCACACCCGATTATTACAAAGCGTGTCTGTTGGCTCTCTGTAATTAAGAGCTCTCAGCCTGGGCTTCATCAGTTGAAGCGAAGCTTAGCTAGTTGTGTCTGAATAATTACATGTCTTTGATAACAGTTCTTTTGACGACAATTTTCTCTTTAGCAATGTCAGCAGCTACCTTCCTTTCTCTGCCTCTGATTGACCCAGCTCCTCACAACGATCCAGCATTGGCTTCTCCTGAAGATTCCAGCTCTTCTCAGTTTCCTAGATCAATCAAAACAAAAGTAAGCTATCAACCCAAGTGTCCAAATTCAAATGTCATTAGGGACCCAGCTGCAGGGTATCTTAAAATTTAAAACAACCTGTGTAAGGCCACAGGCAGTGTTGGTAACTGTGGCAAACTTGAGAGCATACTCAGCATCCAGGCATTTTGATTTCTTTTTTTGGCACATTGTGCAGAACATCAAAACATCTGCTGGGCTGCCATTGTGCAACCTTTGACGTTGACTAATATGGCATGGTCTGCCTAAGCTATTCCTCTGTGACGTTGCAAACATGAGAATTTTGGGACCACTGCAGCCCGGGATGCTCAAGTTGTGCTATCCTACTGACCTCCCCCCACCCCAGTCACTGTGGCTACCATACTCCCTGGAACATGGTGTGCTAGAATATCTGTATACTCCCTAATTCACAACATCTCAGAACTCCCTCACATCTGACCCAGAGGTGAACCCAGTCCAGAGGACTGAGCTATGAAGCCTGTCCCAAACCCTTGCATACTCACTGTTCATCTAGTATTCTGCTTTGCTTGTTCTAGTTGCTCTCCTTATGGTTATGACATCTCCTTGTATTTGTAACCAGGTACCAGGCCTCAATAGACAATTTCTCCAGAAGATGAACATGAGCTCTTTGACTTCTGAATGTTTTTCCACCAGTGTAAGGCCTAGAGGCTGCACCCTGACTACCTGAACATGCAGCCAGCCCTCAACACCTACTCACTGCTTCCATAAACTCCTTCAGATTAGCACCTGGAGCCAACAGCATCTCAGACATCCGGCTCCATCTTTCTTACTGTATCCAACCAGTAGTGTTTCTGAGTCCACCAATTTAAGGGAGAATGCAACTTAAAGAAGCCAGACTAGGCATTTAATTTGACACTCACTGGATTATGACAGTTTCCGTTCCATTTTAAGAAATGATGGAGAGCTTGGTGTTGGCCGCCAGCTATAAAAACACTCATAAAGTACCGAAAAGGGTACTCTTCCTGCAAAAGCATGGACTCAGTCGTACTGTTAGCTGCCCATTTTCACACTACTTGATTACAAAGGTTAAGAGACTTATTTACTATAAATACTCTCACACCTTAGCAACTTTACAGCATACACCTGTCAAGTTACTATGGAAAAATGTTAGAACAGCTGTCACAATGAAGCAAAACATAATAAGAAAATAACATCATGATAAGAAAAAACTGTTAGTAGCGATTCTCCCAAACAAGAGTTTTCAAATTGTCTATCACTACAACACTAATCACTGAAAATAATATCTTACATCTCTCTTCTGATCCTGTGATCCTCTAAAAGCTACAAAACAGGACTAAAAATAGTTGCAAGTTTTCTGGGAACCAGGTTACAAGAGAATGTCAGAAGAATTTGATATACAGTCACTGCGGAGCAGAAGAAATAAAGTACTGGCGTTATGATTTCAAAATTAATCAATAAATGACTCCATAAGGCTGTAAGAATTCCTAAAATATAAAACAACTGAGGTAAGAAAAACAATTCCCAGCCAAAATCTTCAAAATGCCCTGTGCTTTCTGCAACTGGATGTACTCACTACCCCCTATAATCATTATACATGTTCTCCCAGTGGCACCCATTACAACTTGCTCACAGCCTCAGAGTGGAGCTCAAGTCCAAGACGTGGTCAGGCTTCCCATCAGAAGGAACTACAAACTTGAGAGAGCTTTAATATCCAGGGCCCAAAAGCACTTGGGGTTTGGCCAGTTGAAAGTAGCGTTGCTGAATATAAGAGGGAAAATAGCTCCAATAAATTTGAATTTCAGATAAACAACAAAATTTTTGTATGAATAGCATAAATATGTTCCATGAAATACTAGAGATGTATTTAAAATTTTTAATTCAAATCTAACTGAACATCTTAACTTATATCTGGCAGGCCTAGTTGAAAGGTCTGTTGCCTGTAGAGGGGAAGAAAAACCATTAGCAGTGAAAAAAACAGAACCTAGTTTATCAATGCCAGAAATGGAAGCAGGGAGGAACCAGGGGAAGGAGCTGGGGAGGGAGGCCAACTGCATGGTGACAGCACTGCACCTGTCAGGTCCTAGGCGATGATAAGTGTCTGCAGGAGAGTGCAGGACTGTGGGCGGGGTGGAGGCGGGGTGACAGGAAATACAAGTAGTGGGTTCGGGAAGGACTTTCCATGGAACCCACCAAGGGTGTCTGCAGCCTGGAAGGCCTGACATTTGACTTACCTGATCTAACATCTGTTATGGCCTTGACTCTCAGAGGTGGAACAAAGTCTCCAGGGCATTCCTTTGTCTGCTAAATGGGAACAGAGGTGTTGGAGAGTTGAAAGTTCAGAGAAATTCAGTGGATGTGTGAGGGGTGTGTCTTTGAGTTCAATGCCAGCTTTTGAAATGCACTGTGGTTCAAAGGACCTGGACGCTGCAGGTATGACTGTGTCTGATGGCATCTACAAAGAGACCCTTGGGCTCCTTGAAGAAAAGGACTAAATTTTACTTATATTAACATCTTAACATCTGATACAAACCTGTCTCAAAGGACCTGCTGTGGCTGTTTATGTTGATAGGTGTTTTGTGATTATGAGACTAAAAATTTTTTTTCCAAAGAAAAAAAAAGAAGGCCTTACAGAGCATCAAGAACTATATTTTTGTTTCAAAAATTATCAATAAATCAAAATGTAATTTAGTTATTTTAAAAAGTGGGAAAGTAATCCGGTAAAAAAAAAAGTTGCATCTTTTAATTAACATAAAATTGAAACATTTCACTTTGAATGCTGGACACTATCTTTGTGAAAGACCAGCCATTCTGTGTGATAGGACACTGCTACCTATGCCCCAGTGACAGATTTTAATGTGACCACAGTTAGATTATTGTATGAGTGAGGAATGCCATGTGAAGGAGCACGGAGTGTGACTAACATCTGGTCGTGTGTCTCCCGAATCATGTGCCACCTTACCTCCCTTCATCTCACACCACCAGCGCAGCTCCCTGACCTGGACTGATGATGTGAGACTCACTTTTAGAAACAGCACATCCTTCTATCCATCCGAACAGCATAATTCACAAAGAAGACTGGTGTTTCAGCCTGAGGCTTAACCCAGAGAAAAATCATTTTCAGCATAAAATATTACATTAGACACTATGAGAATAGGAAATGGCATGAAATTATGGGCATCAGTCAAAGCAAAAGCTTTAGCTTATCTCATAAGCTTTATTTTTAACTAGAATGCCCAGACTGTCTGGTTTACATGAAAATTAACTTAACTGGTGTGGCTTAAATCGTCTTCTAACGTTCATTTTACTACTTGTATAAGAATATTTTATTTTAAACCTTTTCAATATTAAGTATGTCTTATAGTGTCAAATAATAGATCAACTTTATACTAACCCCTATTAGGTGTCATCTTACTTCCACAAAAATGACAAAATGGGATTGTATTCTTAGAAAAAAAAAATGTTACCTCTTGCAGAGAAGTCACCAAATTTATAATACTCGCAACTGTTCAGGTAAAGACAGAGAGATAAGATCAAAGAGGGATATCATGGGACTTTAAGTAATTTGGCATAATCTTATTTTTTAGTAGGTATAATGGGTATAAGGGCTTTCTCATAATATTCTATCTCCTGTTATGAAACATTCTGTTTTAAATGTTTCATAATAGGCTTTAAAGAAAGAAAAAAATTGAATTGCTTCAATCATACACATACCTTGGTGACCTTTATATGCCCTTCATATGCAGGTCAGGGAACGTGATATGCTTTATTTAGTATGATTTTTGTCTTTAGGTGTACAAACACCCAAATTCTTTGATGTTTCTATATTCCTCCAATTGCAAGTCAAAGGAAAATATTTTGATGAGTTATCAAAATGGACTTGAATTTCAAAAATTGTATTGCTTATAGGGTTCTTCAACCTCATAAATCTCTCTACTATCGTCTTTCCTCTCCTCCCCTTTAAATTATTTGAAAACGCTGTTTAAAATCACCAACTCTATCAAATGGGTGCTAGACTTACTGAGATGATCACTGTGTAAGATATCTAAATGTATAATCATATGCTGTATGCCTGAAACTACTAATATAATATTGTATAACAGCTATAACTGAAAATAAATTAATTTTTAATGAAAATAAATAAAAATAAAAAAATAAATAGAATCACTATTTCCTCTTAGTCAGCCTCCAATCACCCTCTACTAGGCCCTCTGACTTGCTCTGATGAAGTTGTACTCATCACACATTAGTGGTTTCCACTAACAAATTCTTGCTAAATATTAATCTCTGTAGCATGTGTACTCTTAATATCCACATCTTTCTTGTCATATTATCCATTCATCTTTAAGCTTCCATGATCTGATGTTTATTGGGCTTCTTCTCTCTTATGAGTCTTATTTCCACCACTTAAACCACTTTTCCTTGACAGTTGTATTTTGGGTAATTTTTACCTATAAACCCAGTTTTCTTCACTGTAAAGATTACTCATTACAGCATTACTTGGACCACTTATTGTATCCAAACAGTGGAACACCAGGAGCTATTTCAAAATATAAAATAAGTCAGTTCCAATCATCTGGAAGTATTAAATTACACAAAAGTAACACAGTCCTTTAAAAAAAGAATCATCAATATCAATAAATGCGTACAGAGTAGGAAAAGTTAGAAGAATATGTACTATACTTCGCCAAAAGTTGTTTTGTGGAATGGATTATATAGTACAGTTACCTTCTAAATTATGTATTTATATCATGGTGAATTTTATATAAGCATATATATTACTTTGATAGCTGTAAAATATGAAAGAGAAAGTGAGAAATAGGGAAATAGACTTCACTGTGTTGTAAGGTTGATTAAATGATATAACATTGGGTGTTGTCTATGGTATACGTAAGCCTACTACCCATGTTAACTATTATTATTACCTCATTGCACCTGTGTAGTTTCATTACTCTTCTCTGAATTCTAAAATGTTTGTGTTTCTCGGGTTGCATGTCAGACTTTTCCTGTCACTTAATACACCTCCTTCCTACTCCCATGCCAGTGACACACACCCCTTTAGCGAAAGTGCCCTGAGGAGCTCCAGACCCCCTACCGCAGTCCCAAGCATAATTTTGCTTATAGATCCTTCAGGCCTAAAAATGCAAGAATAAAACTGAAGTCATCAACTTGACCTTCTGTAAGTACTCAGCCTTTGGGCTCCCTGTTTCAGTGATTTGTACCATTAAGAAGCCATTGCACAAGCCAAAAACCTGAGGGTCAACCACTATTATGCCGCTATCCTTCACAACTGATCTCTGGTCCCATGAATTCTTCCCCTTTATCTACTTCATCCCCTTCCATCTAGAGCCCATCCACTCTCATTCAACCCCATTGCCATTCCCTAGGTCAGGGCCTTTATTAGCTCTGTAACCACCTCATATTGGTCTCAGGTCCCAGCTGTGTGCCATTCTAATCCATTCATTCAAGAAGCATTTATTGAACAGAGTTCACAGCCAGTGGTGAGGAAAATAAGTAAACTTGGGATCACAACATTGTTTTCCATCAGTATGAGCTTAATTATTCTTATTTCATGTAATATCATACATGCATTATTCACATTCAATTCTTTAAGAACATAAGCACGTCAATGCAATCATATTCTAATATGATGATGATACGATAGTGATAGTATGGGGAGGGAGTAAAGACACAAAGTAGATGAAAACCAGCTTGGAGTGGGACTGCGTGATTTCAGGGAAGGCTTTCTAGAGGAAATGGCATTTGAACTAAAACGTAAAAGATGAGTACGTACTGACTGGACAAAGTGAAAAGAAGTGTCCAAGCCAAGAAGCACCATTTTCAATGTTCTAGAGGTCAGTCTCCTTAGCATGAAACATTCTGCTTTAGTGTGGCTGAAATTTGGTGTCAGGGTTATAAAAACAGATACAGATTCCTATAACTTTTGTAAGGCAATTAGACTCTGTACTATGGGGAATGGAAGCCACTGCATGATTTAAAGCAAGAAAACCACATAATAAGATGGTTGCTCTGTCCAGTGATGCCAGTGCCAGCCTTTCAACCGGAGTGAACTTTGTATCTGCTCCTTAAGATCTTTCAATAGATTTCTATTTCCCTCAGTTTAAAGTCCAAGTATTATCTGACACTGTTTACTTCTCTACTCACGTCTCTTGCATTCACTCAGCTTCAGCCGCTTAATGCATCCTTGAAAGCCAAAACACCATACAGTTTTTCTACTAAGGCTTGGCACCCTCTGTTCCACACTTTGCTCCCAGTCCTGGGGCATTGTTGCATCCCTCTTCACTGTGGTGGTAAGCACTACTAATCATTCTGAACTCGTCTTAAAATCCACCTCATTATACAACCCATCCCTCTCTGTCCAAGTGCTAATCCGTGCTCTGTAATGATAACACTGTATATCTTATTGTGTTACATATCAGTCTCAGTCACTTTTTTTATCTTCCTTGTATGCATAGTTGTATAAAGTTAGGGCTTTATCTTGTAACGATATAAATATATTTTGAATGAATGAATAACAACATTTGGTTTTCCAGTTTAGACCAGGTTTCTCAAGGAATTCAAAAGCTCAAATAAATGTATCAAATTAATATTATAGTAGCAGCTATTTAAAACATGTAAGAAATATGTCCTGGTTGGTGTGATTCAGTGGATTGAATGCCATCCTGAAAACCAAAGGGTTGCTGGTTTGATTTCCAGTTAGGGCACATGCCTGGGTTGCAGGCCAGGTCCCCAGTAGGGGGTGTATGAGAGGCAACCACACAT
Source organism: Trachops cirrhosus (assembly GCA_028533065.1). Taxonomy (NCBI): domain Eukaryota; kingdom Metazoa; phylum Chordata; class Mammalia; order Chiroptera; family Phyllostomidae; genus Trachops; species Trachops cirrhosus. Next base: position 161,184,776 of record CM052541.1, on the reverse strand, counting down.
TGATGTTTCTCTCCCTCTCTTTCACCTTCCTTTCCCCTCTCTCTAAAAATAAATAAAATATTTTCAAAAAATAAAACGTAAGAAATATGATAGCTTTATGAATTATATGATAGAAATTGCATTAGTAGGAGTCAAAAAATCATATATTAGTTATGTCTGTCTTACTTGCTGGGCTATTAGGTTAAGCCATTTAATATCTCTTAACCACTTTTTCTTTACTTGTAAAATAATGGTGTTTGGTTAGATAATTTCTAGCATCTCTTTCAAATTCAAAATCCTCTATTCAGATAATGACATTAAGTGTAAATAGAATCTATATAAAGTTCAATAGTTTCTACACTATCTAGCAATATGGTTTCTTTACTTCTATTCAGTTGTGTAAAATGGAGTAAAGGAAAAAATATATATCTTTATAAGCCATCAAGGCTTGACTGAACATTTTGCATACTTTTCTGATAAATTGGTTTGTTTTTGTGATTTTGTACCAAATGGAAAGTGTAATTCTTAAATAAAATTGAAGTGAAAGACAATTTGTCTAGACTGTAAATGGTGTTTTGAAACTTACTCCTAAATTTACTCTTTGTGATTCAATTCTAATCACTATGATTCAACCTTATATAGAAATTCACTTATAAATTGAATAGTCTTTTTCTCTGACTCCATGCATCTTATTAGTACCTTTCCATGCATTACCTTCTTTGATTAGAACAATGTCAAAGGCAGTATGGGTAATTTCAAATGTTAGTTTTATACTTCTTCAAGTGAGTATGATTTAACATCAGTACATTGCCATCTGGCTATATATCTAAAATTCCCAGTTTTAGATGAACAAGGTAATGTCACCTTTGAGAATTTATCCACAAACTGTCAGGGCAAAATTAAAAGCAATTCATCACAAGAGCATACAGACTGTCTTAGTAGAATGGGCATTGATTATGTACCATTTAAAGCAAACATGACTCACATTTGAATGAAAATCAATTGACTCTATCTGTGTAATAAGAATGATCCTCCCCTTACTGTCTCACAAGATGAAGCTATGAAGACAGTTGGGGAGAGCAAGGTGCTCCATATTTCTGACAGCACTGTATTACAACTCCAGAAAGTGGAGGATGGTCCAAAGAATGTGTGGCCAAGGAAACACCAGACACAGATCTGCATGCTCGCCCCACCCTAGCGCGCAGCTTTCTGGAAGAGGGAAAGGAAGAGGGAACATTGTGCAGTGCTCACCCCAGGAAGTTCCAGGGCTTTCCCAGGGAAGAAGCAGCCTGAACTCAGGGGAACATCCGGGTGAGGGGTAGAGGAGGCCCCTTCTCCCACCATGCCCTAGGTTGTGTGTATTCCTTAGGGCAAAAGCATAAATTATGTACACTGAAAGTGTTGGGTGGGCCCTGGCTGGTGCAGCTCAGTGGACTGCATGCAGGCCTGTGAACCAAGGGGTCACTGGTTTGATTCCCAGTCAGGGCACATGCCTAGGTTGTGGGCCAGGCCCCCAGGTGGGGGCATGTGAGAGACAACCACACCTTGATTTTTCTCTCCCTCTCTTTCTCCTTCCCTTCCCCTCTCTCTAAAAATTAATGAATAAAATCTTTTTTTAATATTTTTAAAAACCTTTTTTAAAAAGGGTTAGGTGGCATGTATTCCTCGTCATCCCTTCACAACAATGGGAATTTCACTCGGGTTCTTCCAGTGCTGCTATGATACACTCACAGATTCCCCACTAGCATTTTTAAAACAGGAAAAGATAAATTATCAGGTTCTACATGGTGTGTTGTATAGCACTAGAGCGATGAGAGCAAAGGCCTTAAATCCTGTCAGCTCCATTTATTAGATGCTGTAAACCTTTTATGGCTTATACAGACAATTGAGTATTGCAGTGTGACAAAATGAGAAACCACCATGGTGCCTGAAAAAGCTCTTTGGGAAATCTGAATTCAGCAAACCTTATATCAATCGTGGTAGCAGTTGCTTTGACTAAAAAGCTGACTATAATTCCATGTAGTTTTCCCCAGAAATTGTTTAGTGTATTAAATAGAGTAAATTTAGAAAAACCTGCTAATTTTAACCCTCATTTCTCTTATTTTATTTATTTTTTCTATTATCAATTATAATACTACCCATATTATTAACCTTCCTGTGAGTTTATCGATAGAAGAGAAAATCTGTGTTAATTGTTTTAGACTTCATAATTGTTTCTTTTCTTTTTTTGGCAGTTTCTCAAGGTAATAAAATATATTACCTATATTTGAGTTTTTCGGGCTTTTGATACAAATTACAGCCCAAAGTCCAATATTTTGTTTTCCCCACTCATTTTTTTTGTCTGAATTCAACTGCACCTTCCTTTGACCTTGCTTGTTTATACCTCAAAGTACTTGTTTTATTCTATCTAACAGTGTATCTTCTGCATATTTTTTACCTATGACAGGATTACAAGCTTTTAAAAGGCAGTGCCTATGACATTTTCATCTTCATATTTCTCACATCCACAAAAAAAGGTACTCTCCAATGATACAAAACTCAATATTTTGTGTCTAATTGAACTGAGTTTAACCAAACCAGTCCAAATTTCCATTTAAATAAAAACAGACTTCCAGTCTAGATGGAGGCCTAGGTAAACACTGCTCACCTGTTTGTACAACCACATTAAAATTACAACTAAAATATAGAACAGCAATCACTCAGAACCATCAGAAATCAAGTTGACCAGAAGTCTCACAACTATGGAATTAAAGTAACCACATCATCCAAACTCATAGGAGGGACAGAGATGCAAAATGGGCTGGCCTCACATCCATGTGTGGTAGGTAAAAATTTGGAAAGGATATCTTGGGAGTGAGGAGTTGCAGTTCCATGCAGGCCCCACAGCCCAAGGTTACTGTGCTAGGTAGATAAGTCCGCATAACTATAATTTCTGGCTGCAAAAACCAGTGGAGATTGAATCAGTGGAAGAAACTTCTGGAATCCCAAACTGGCACTCTCTCTGAGCACCAGCACCAGAGTAGCAGCTTGAAAAGCACCAGCAGCATACAAGGAGGTATACTAAAGTATTCAGCATCAAGGTGTGAGCTGGAAGATAGCTTTCTCCCAGAATGAAAGGTGAGCAGAAGCCATTGTCCTATTTCTGAGCCCTCTCCACACAGAACTACAAAGACAGCAGGCAGATGCTGTATCTGAGACTCCATAAACCTGACTAACACTCATTGCCCTGCCCTGGAGATTCCCTGAGGCACCATCCCACCCAAAGTATAGGCCGACCCAAGGTGTTAACCATGACTTTTCCATATGAATGGCTGGTCTTGGCTAAGTTTCACAACTTCCTAAATCCTATCAAATAAGCAACAGCTGGCCTCAGTAAGCCCCAGGCCCAGCACAAAAGGAGCCAACCTGATTTCACAGTTTGGCTTTGCCTGGGAATCTACAAGCCCAACACAAGTAGTAGCCATCTCAGATTGCTTTATACTACATATAGGTTGGCCCCAGGCAGAATTAAGGTGGGGGCTGACCTTGGATGGTACCACCAGAGAAAATGCAGATCCTGCCCACCCAGTGGACAGCTACAGACCACGTTGGAAAACCACCATTCTGCCCCTGCACAGCTGATTCTCCACAGAGGGTGGAGGTTAATTGTCAGTGGCCACAGCCAGTCCTTGGAGCTGATGGGCCTGTGTGAATCTCTCCTATGACCTGCCAAAAACAATAAAGACTCAACTACAAGAGGAGGGTGTACTCATCCCACACAAAGGGTACATCTCGAGTACCCAGCTTGGGTGTTAGGAGAGGTTGTGCCACTGGACCCTAAAGGACACCTACTAAATTAGGCCACACCACCAAGACACAGAGTCAAAGCAGCTCTACCTAATACACAGAAACAAACACAGGGAGGCTGCCAAAATGAGGAGACAAAGAAACATGGCCCAAATGAAAGAACAGATCAAAACTCCAGAAAAAGAACTAAAAAATGAAGATAAGCAACTTATCAGATGCAGAATTCAAAACACTGGTTATAAGGGTGCTCAAGGAACTTAGTGAGGACCTCAGAACATAAAAAGATCTAGCCGGAAACAAAAGATTCACTAATTGAAATAAAGAACAATTTATGGAGAAACAACAGTAGAGTGGATGAAGCCAAAAATTAAATTGATAAATTGTAAAAAAAGGAAGCAAAAAAACAACCAATCAGAAAAACAAGAAGAAAAAGAATTTAAAAATGAGGACAGGATAAGCAGCCTCTTGGACAACTTCAAGAGGTCCAATATTTGCATCGGAAGTTGAAGAGAAAGAGAAAGAAATTGGAAATCTATCTGAACAAATAATGAAAGAAAACTTCCCTAATTTGCTGAAGGAAATAGACATGCAAGCCCAGGAAGCAAAGAGAGTCCCAAACAAGATGTATGCAAAGAAGCCCACTCCAAGATACATCATAACTAAATGCCAAAGTTTAAAGATAAAGAGAGAACCTTAAAAGCATGAAGAGAAAAGCAGTTGAGTAAATACAGAGGAGTTCCCTAAGACTGACAGCTGATTTCTCTAAAGAAACTCTGCAGGCTAGAATGGATGGGCAAGAAATATTCAAAGTAATGGAAAGCAGGGACCTACAGCCAAGATTGCTCTACCCAACAAAGGTATCATTTAGAATCAAAGGGCAGATAAAGAGTTTCCCAAACAAGAAAAAAACTAATAGTGTCCATCATCATCAAACCATTATTATATGAAAAGTTAAGGGTCTTATTTAAGAAAACAAGATCAAAACCATGAACAATGAAATGGCAATAAATACATATCTATCAAAAATTGAATCTACAAAACAAACTAAGCAAACAAGAAAAACAGAGACAGAATCATGGATACGGAGAGTGTTTTGATGGTTGTCAGATGGGAGAGGGGTTAGGGATGTGGGTGAAGGGGTGAGGGGACTAATAAGTGCAAACAGGTAGTTATAGAACACCCGTGGGGATGTCAAGTACAGTAGAGAAAATGGAGCAGCCAAAGAACTTATATGTATGATCCATGGACATGAACAAAGGTGTGGAGATTGCCTGAAGGAGTGGTGGGTGCTGGATGGAGAGGAACAAAGAGGAAAAATTGGGACCACTGTAATAACATAATCAATAAAATGGAATTTTTTTAAAAAAATAAATAAAAACATAATTTCTTGCAAATAGTCAATCGCTGTGGTTACCATGATCAATAGTAGTCCATGTGAGAAGACCTATTTAGTCACCATGTCAGGCAGCAATATATCCTAAAAACACAGCATTTAGTTTACAGGCCATAAACTAAATACAAAAATCAGATCTTTAGCCTAAGCAGTAGTGTGCAAAGCATTGCATTTTTTGTATTGTTACTACATAATAATGAAGCATGTAAATCAAAAGTAAAAATGGTTGTCAGTTATATGGTGCTCTACAGCCAAAAGACGAAAATGTCAAGCAATCTAAAGGTATGCTTTATATAAACTATACACTGTCTGTCCAGAAGATATCCAACCATGTAATATGAAAGATAGAAACATTTATTGAAGAAGATGGAAGACACAAGAAACATTATAATAGGACAATGATGCCTCAGTCTCCTTCAAAGTAGGTACCTCCGGACTTCACACAGATTTCCCAATCACCATCAGCTGTCCTATCATATTTTTCTGCACCCCATTGATGGTCTGAAATCTCTTCCTTTACAAAGGTGATTTTAGTTTTGGAAAAGGCTAAAAGTCACAATGTGCCAAATGTGTGGGCTGTAGGACTGAGTCACCTGGGTGAGCTGTTGTTTTGCCACAATGCTATGCACAAGATGTGATGCAGGAGTAGGCACCTTGTCTATTGAAGTTGTCCATAGCTGCAGCCTTCTGAATCATCTGAATAGTTTCCCTGGAGGAATGTTCAAGTTAAAAATAAAATTTGACGGAAACTCATTTCTCCACTCAGTTATCTTGAATGTGACAGCCACACAGTACACATGCTCACTCAACGTCATCTATCACCCCCACTGACTAGTAAAGTGAAGTTGTCATTGTTCACACATGGACATTCCAGTCCACTCTCTTTGGCTGCCAGGGTACATGGATGTCACGTAAACCATTCTGTTACATTAACAGTGGCTGGACTTTTTCCAGACAGTCTAGAAATTGTTCTTTCTTTTTTTTTTAAGATTTTATTTATTTATTTTAGAGAGATGGAGAAGGGAGGGAGAAAGAGAGGGAGTGAAACATCAATGTATGGTTGCCTCTAGTACACCCCATACTAGGGATATGGCCTGCAACACAAGCATATGCCCTGACTGGGAATCAAACCGGCGATTCTTTGGTTTACAGGGCTGTGCTCAATCCACTGAGCTACACCAGCCAAGGCCTCCAATTGTTATTTCTAAATAGCTACCCATTCAGTGTCAGTTGAACAAAATATTAGGTGAAGTGACTCAAGTTCATAATTTTTGTACAGCCTTGTGCAGATGTCTTTAATTGATTTTTTATATACTTGTCCTTCCATTGAACACAAATCTATTTGTTGCTTACCATTCTGAAGGCTCTATAAAGGTATTTAATGCTCTCTGTATGAGGTTTAAAAAGTCACATTCTTTCTATATTGCATCCTTATAACAACCTAGTATTTTTCTCTGAAGTAAAAGACATTTTAAAATTTCCACTTTAGAAGTGAAAACTGAGGACATAGGAGTTAAGGTGCATGACCAAAATCCCGTTGTGAATATGTAAGGACTTGTAACTCTGGGCAACTAGAAGGTTGCAGAGGCTTCATTCCTCTGAACTGCATGAGCATTTCTAGAGGGATAACTGTTTGTCACATTTATTTTAATATTTTTCTTGCATAATATTTACCTTTTAACAAGAGCTCCATACAACAAATGTATTTACAGGTAAAATGACAATGTCTGGGACTTGCTTTAAAACATTCCAGGGGGAAATGTGTATGGTGGAAATTTTAAAGTCAATTGGAAAAATGCTGACAATTGTTGAAGCCGGGTTATGTGTATATAGGACATTTTTATGCTATTTTCTCTAAGTCCCAATAATGAAAAGTTAAGGAAAATAAAGAAGATTTTAAAAGTCACTTGGGAGCATAGTTGATAAATTATTTAAGAAAATGGTTACTTCTGATGCTGACAAGAGATTAATTCTGGAGCAAGTCCAAGATTACAACTCAGAGGTTTAGATCTGGAAATTCTACTTAATTTATCCCCTTCAAAAAATAAAACATTTATTTTTCAAAATCATTTACTGGGTTTTCAAATTTTTCCATGGACTAACCAAACAGTCTGAAGGAAAATGATGCATAAGAAAACAAATGTTTAAATTAAAATTTGCTCTCAGGATAATGGCTGAGAAATATGTGAGAAATGATAAGAAAATACCTTTTGAATATTATTTTCAAATTCTACATAATATGACTTAGCACATTTAAATTTAGGATTTTTACAGAACCTAGAGCATACCGTTTTAAACAATACAAGGATGAAAAAAAGAATATGTACAAATTTAATATAGTATTGAAAGAAAAATGATTTTGAACTTGAAAATCATGATGTTGTACTACTACTTCACTCTGAGACCTTTGTATGGCAATACAGAAAAAGAGTGATGCGGGGAAATGAATACAGATTGTGCCTAAATGCACCATAGTAGAAGGGCTACCTGTGAGATTAGATGGGTTTAGAGCAATGAAATTCAAGGAAAGGGCTGCTATTGTTGAAGAGTTCTCAAAAAAATCTACCTTGCTCTTCCAGAAAGTCCTCTAAAGGCAATGTTCTCTCTCATTCTCCTGCATATGAATGAGGAAGCTTAAAGCTCATTGTCACTGGCGTGCATTCTAGAGCCATGAGGAACTTGCTTTAGGTTGAAGACCAAACTGTGAATGTTTGTACAGATAGACAAAAGGATCCTGAGTCCTCCATAACATGTGGTTCATTGAATCAATCAGTGCTAAGCCCACACTTAGCTTTGAACTTCATGCAATGTTAATCTTTATGTATAAGTTTGAATCACATATTCTAGTAGTTGCAGACTAAAGCATAAACTGGATAAACTGGGATAAACTGGAGAATGTCATGTAAATATATCTCTAAAGCTCAGTTCCCTAATCTCTAGGGTTCTTCTCCTGGTTAAACATTAGCAGGTGTGTCCAAACTGCAGCCCAAGGGCCACATGCAGCTCAGCATGGCTATGTGGCACAACATAAAATCGTAAAATTTCCTTAAAACATTATGAGATTGTTTTCCATGCTTATGTGTCACAACATATTTAATGTGTGGCCCGGGACAATTCTTCTTCCAGTGTGGCTCAGAGACACCAAAAGTTTGGATACCCTGCTACAGTGTTTACAAAGCTTCTACCACAGTGTCATACACATTAGTTCTCAGTGAGTGTTAGTTCTCTCTGCTTCCTTGTATTCGGGGACTCAGCATTTCTTTCTCCACATACACTTACACTTATCAAGGAAAATGTTTTCTGTTTCCTATTTCTTAAGGCAGAAACAAATAAGTGTCACATGGTTCTCAGGAGGAAAGAGTACAATTTCTCCACCAGAAAAATGTTTTTTTATTTTATTTCTAGTAACAAGACTAGTCCAAATCTTTTATTAATTCCCACCCTCATAGCCCAGCTCCAATTTTGCTATGAAATCTTAAATTTATGTGCTTAAAAGAATTGTTGTTCATTGTGTTATAAAAATTGGGGTATAGAAATACAGGCTCCAGAGCCAACAGTTTATGCTCCAAGTCTGACACCAAAAGAATGTAGAGCAAACTCTGCAGACTGTGTTTAGGCAGCAGTTTCTCCACAAAAGTAAAGGAGAAAAGTGTTCACATGGTACGTGCTGGATCAGACCTCTGGGTTTAAATCAACCAAAAATCAGTAAGGATGTATGAAAAAGCAGTGGGAGACTTGAGGTTCTGCAGATTACTATTTGCAGGTCAGAAATCAACTGGTTCAGAAGCTTTGGTCTTGCAAATTGTGGCTTAAACTTCCATCTTTTTTCATAGAGACCTTGGAGTATCAAGCAGATGGACACTATACCAGGTAATAAGTTAGATCAGACTTAGACTGATACAAGTTTAGTTTTTCATGTCCCCCTGAGGTAGATTTATGAATTTATGAACTATATCATTTATGTGGTTTGTGGTGACATTGGATTAATGATACCAATACAAATACTGTCCATTGTGTAACCTAGAGAAGATTTTAATTTTTGTTTGTGTGTCAAGAAGTGTTTATGATACTTTAAAATTTCCATGCAGCTAGTGACAAATTATTATTCAAGAGACAGCTAGTTCTAATATAACTCTACTATAGATTCTTGCACTCAGAACATATAATCAAAGACATTTTCCCCCTAACTTAACACACATCACTGCCCTTCACTTGTGGATTTAGCTTCCTCCAAATTGTTTTCACTTCTTCTACCTACATTTTCTTTTTAAACAAGAGTTACACTACTTTAAGCAGCTCAATGAATCATGTAGTTTAGGACTACATGATATCAAACAATATTGACCAGGTTCCTTTGTAGTCCATCAATGTCCATACCATTTAAAATGGACCAAACCCCTGTAAAAAAAGAAGCATACAAATCTAACACATAAGGTTCTGATTCAATAGTATATGGACCTGGCTTCTCTCCATGTACAACTGTTCATTTGCTAATAAGGCACGTTAAGAAGTTTAACTCTGTGAGACTGTTTAGTCATAACTCGCAAAGGACCATTCACTTTTCCTGCATGCAAATAGCTATTCCTACAAAAAAGTATTGGTTTATATTTGTAGCACTTATTTTACTCTGTGTCACACTTGTCTTCTAGATCTGTGATATAAGCCTCTAACTTGGGAGCAAAGGGTGTTAATAGATTAGTAGGTAAAGAATTAACATAGCTTAAACAATTTTATATTAACGAGTATTTATTAAATACTTTAGTACAAGGTTAAATTGGAAAAAGAATAATAAAGGAATTATAACTTTCAGTTACTATTTTAGAATTTATTTGACAAAAGAAAATAAAAGTTGTGGAGAGATATATTTTTACATACATACATATATGTATGTATAATATAAAGAAAGTTATAGAGGTATTATTATATATTACATAGTATTATATATATAGTTATGCCATTATATATTATTTATATGTTCTATAGCATGCTTTAAATATGCATCTAGTATAAATGTAATGAATATATTTACATACATAGGTTTATATGTATAAACATATACATTACATGTGCATATACATGTATATATGTATATACATACATAAACATATGCATATATGTTTATGTTAATACAGTAGTTATTTTATTCATGCATTCAACAAACATTTTTGAAGTAGAACAGAGATTGGCAAACTTTTTCTGTAAGGAGTCAGTACATTTTAGGCTTTGAAGGCCACGCGGCCTCTTTGGAACCCTTCTATTCCGCAGTTCGGCAATTCACCAGTGAATGAGTGTGGCTGCATTCCAACAAAACAGCAGTTTTCCCCGTGACCTACAGGGTTTGTCCCTGTCATCACTGAACCCTGGCTTACTCACAGGAACAAGGACTCTGTGCGTGTGGCCACCACCACAGGGCTTAGTACTTGTTTCTACCTGGAATTTTCTTTCCCTGGATATCTTTATGACTTGTTTCCTCCCTCCTTCAAGACTTTGCTCAAATATCACCTTCTGAATGAGGCTTTTCTTACCATGTTATTTACTTCTATGGTATGTAATATTGAGACCTACCTCCTCCACATGGGTTCATCCAATACTTTTTATTTGCTCCATGGCACTGATTTAGCCCAGTAGTTGGAAAGAGCATAGGCTCTGGAGCAAAAATGTCTCAGCTGAATTCTGGTTCTACTATTTACTGACTGTGTGGTTTTAGACTAATTATTTAGTCTCTCAATGACTCATCTTCCTTTACCCATAAAATGATCACACTGACAGTATATAACTCATGAGGCTGTTTGAAATAGTTAACATATAGTTAGTTTAATATATATAATGCCAAATTAGTATTAAACTGAATTAAATATCTAAAATAATAGAGGGATAAAAATAATCCAACAGAAGGTGGATAAGCAGAAAATTTTTTTAAAGAAAATATAAAAAGCCAAAATCACAAAATAAGTTTCAAAACTAAATCCATGTCTTTAACTGTCAATTATAATTACTAGTTCCAATATACATAAATAGATTAAATCCACCTATTAGAAAAACAGATTGTTGGGTTAGAATTTTTAAAGAAATACAGCTCTCAACATCCAGAACACTCACATACATATATACATATACATATAAACACACAGATTGAACATAAAATAATGGAAAAGATACATTTTGTAAAAACTAACCAAAAGAAAGCTAAGGTAGCATGTTAATTTTGGACAAAACATAAACTAAAGCAAAATCCATTAAAAGAGATAAAGAGGTACATAGAAATAAAAGTACAACTTGATCTTGTGTATACCTGTCTTACTCCATTTGGGCTGTATAACAAAATTCCACTGACTAGGCGGCTTACAAACAACATTAACTTGTCACAGTTTTAGATGCTGGACATCTGAGATCAGGACGCCAGCATGGTTGGATGAAGGCACTTCCAGGTTGCAGATGTATATCTTCACACTGCAGACAGGGCTAGGGAGCCCTGGAGGGTCTCCTTTACGAGGGCACTAATCCCATTCCTGAGGTCTCTACTCTCATCATCTAAGCACATTCCAAAGGTGCCACCTCTTCATACCATCACATTGGGTATTAAGATTTCAGTATATGAATCTGGGGGGAAAAAAAAACATTTAAACTATAGCAGCACCTAAGACATATGTCCAAAGGTTTATATTGTAGCACTATTTATAATAGCAAAAAAAGGCATATTAACTAATTTAAAAATCATTAGATAACAAAATAATTTAAATTGAAAATATAGTTTATATGTCATGCTTGTAAAATGTGTAATAAGTTTATATTTGCATAGAAAAAGAAACTAGAAAGTATTCATTAAAAATTTTGCAGTAGTTATTTCTGGATGGTAGAATTCCAAGTGATGTTAATTTTTAAAATTTTTTCTTAAAATTTGTTTTTCTAATTTTATATAATGGACATTATTACATATAATTTTAAATTAAATTTATTGGAGTAACATTAGCTAATAAGATTATATAGGTTTCAAGTATACATTTCTATGATGCACAATCTAAATATTACATTGTGTGCCCACCACTCAAAGTCAAATCATCTTTCTTTATCATATATTTGGTCCCCTTACATACAATTTTTAAAACTGGAAAAATAACTATTTTTATTCAAAGGTTTACCAGCAAACCACAGAAGTTGAACTATACATCACATCAACATTAATGTTTATTTTCTGGAAGGAACTGCTTATTAGCGTGTTTGTAAAACAGTTATTGTCAATTGATGTTAGTCGCATTCAGACGTTTTTATTTCTTGTTGCCTCTAACCTTAGTTCAGTACAACAATTTTAGTCATAGTAAAAATTCTTCACATATTTATTGAGAACATAAATATTAATTAACCTGTCTCATTTCTCTCCAGGGTAACCTCAATCTATAGCACTACTCACCACCTCCAATCTCTCAGTTTCCACACTTCACTTTTGCAAAGATGAGGGTATATTATTTATGTTTTCACACATACATTCTAAACATTTGAGATGATATGAAAGCCCCCTGCTCTCATCATAACTCATTTAAATTGTTTTGCACAATGCCACAGGAGAAATGGTGAGAAAGAACAAAATGCATATCAGCTGTTATAGTTTAAAACTCCAGAGATGTATAACCATTTTTTTAAACTGTGCTCTAAAGGCCACTCTATTGTCAAACTAAAGAAAGATTATTCTGCAACCATGGGTGATATGTTCTTAGTCTCCTTAACTCAGGTGTTTGCCTAAGCTTGTGTCCTCCCCCCATCTCTACCCCTCCCTTCCCCTTCCCCTCCCCCCTTCTCTTTTCTATTTTCTTTTCTCCTCTCTCTCTGTCTCTCTCTCTCCACCCTCCCAAATCTCTTTCCTATACCTGTTCTTACACCTTGGGTTAGGCTTGAGCTAAGGAAAAAAGACAAGCATTAAATTGTAGGTAACATTAGAATTTTGATTTACACTAGATTTTTCTTAATATCTAAAATTCTGAGAAAGGATGGAAAAGATTGATCCTGAAGAGTGTGTTTGAGTGGTGTGGTATTGGGGCTGGGGGGAAACCTGTTTCCTAGTTGCATCCTGCTGAGTTCAGTCGTGTCAAGAACCAATTAAATGGACTCCTACGGTCTGGATTATTCATCATCAACCCAATCCAGGCTGTGCTCACAGCGCTCCAAGCAGGCCTTTGTTTCACAAGTGTTTCTAAGTTGGCATGTGCTCTGAAGCCTTCCCTGCAGCCTTTGGGCAGCTCATGCCCACTGTGTCCCCACCAAAAGAACTGCAGTCTTCAAAGGGCCCAAGTTACACAGTAATCTGATGTAACAGAGAGAAAAATTCACAGTTTAAGTTTCTTTTTTTACTGTCAATTCCTTCTACTTAGTATGAATTACCACCCATTAAAAAATGGGCTTCCATATGATTGTCCCACCAGTTTTTCAAAATTGTCCATACATGTCTGCTTCCCAGATTTGAATTTAGTTTGAGTTCAAGCTGGAATTCCTACTATATTCATCAAAATCAATGCCTCAATTAGTTACTGCAACAGGATGTTTTTAAACAAAAGAAGTTACCAAAGTACTAGTTCAATGCACACAATGTGGCTACAATTATAATTGGGAATAATTAAGTATTTAAATATAAGCACACCAATGAAATTATAAATATCTGATAGCACAAATATATATATAACATGTATATAAATTATGATTTTAAATTTATGTATTTCTGGAAGTGAAGCAAGAGAATCCTTTCAAAAACATCAACATCAATACTCTTTCAAATATGCCAACAACAAATACCCTTTTCATCTTTTACTGACATTTCCTTATTCTTGTGACTAGCAACTGACAAACACATTTCTTCATTTCAAAAGCTCCACACTATAGTTGTATGACAAACACTTAAAATGCCATTATTGGAACTGGGCTGTCCCAGGTTATACAGACAAGGTCAGAGGCATAAGATTAGCATATACACTACAAATAAGTTATGTATGAAAATGAATAGAATGCATGGTTAAAAACAATTCTAAAAATGAAAACCCAGATCTGTCTTGACAAAGCACATGCCTGGTGACATCTGTATTGCAATAGAAAAGCTTGAGTCTTTATTTAATATTCAGCCTTGACACTTGATTTATTGCTCATCGATTCTCACATTGTAAAGAAAGCTTCCTTTAACTGTCTTTCTCCCTATTCAGTTTTCATTATCTGTACTCATCAAACCCTCTCAGTGAAAGTAAGTGCATATGTTTATGTCAGAATGTACATAATTGGGTGCATTTATGTATACATGCAATGTGCAACTGTGCAACAGCTGTGCCAGAAAAGACTGTTTTCCAAGCGTGACCTGTGGGGAACCAAGAGAAGAAAGAAAGTAGGTACTTTAAGAATCTCCTATCTGATAAGACTGAAGTACCCTCAATAATTACGTTGATTACCATTATCTATTAAGATAATTGCTAATGTGTCCTGGTCTTGTTCATGAGGAGACTAAAACTCAGAGAGTTAAGTCACTTGCTAAAATGTACACAGTGGCTAATTACAAAAATGGGATCCAAGTCTGGGTCTAATTCCCAAGTTCTTATTCTTTAAGTTATACAATAATTCCTCTCTTTTGTGCTTATATTCAAATACAGTATGAAATGGTGTTTGCCCGAATACATTTTTATTTTAAAGATACTGAATGGATGTTTGTACCTACACAGACTATGTAATAATCACAGAGGCTGAGAATGTCAGGCAGATAGTCAAAAGCACATCTTATCCAACACCTGGCTTTGCTGACAATTAGGAAAAGACATGACAAGTGAAGCGGCATACCCAATGTCAATGCAGCCGAGGCCTCAAACTGTCAAGCAGGTTCCTGAGTCCATTTCCCACACTGGAACTTATTGTGGTTCCATGATAATGAGTATCTGAGGGCAAGTTCAACAAAATGAAACCTGTTAGTTTTGGAGTCTGTGCATGTGTTCATCATGCTAACCATGGAGCTCCGTTCTGGTTATGCAACAAACTTCCTTCCACGCAGCGCTTGTCCGTGTATTGCAAATTTGTCTACAACGAGCAGACTGAGCAACCAGGTGTGTGCTTCAGAATGCATTCCTTGGTCAGTAATCAATGCATAACACATGCAATACCCTTATTTATCTTCTAGCAAGTACATTTTTAGTAAATATTTGAAAGAATTTGTTATAGTTAAAGTGACATTAGATGTGTATGAGAAGCAAAAAAGACATAAGATATTTACAAGGCCTCCCCGTTAACTCTTTTTCTCTGCAGATGTTACTTACTATAGATTGGATCTTTAAAAAACATGGAAAGATAGATATACTCATCTGTCTAAAAACAGAGTATGGTTACAATTGTGTATATAGTATATATGGGGATTTGTAGAAACAATGCATTTACAAATCACTTTTAGTATTTTAAAGCTCTTTCAGAATTAAGACATTAAGTTGCTGATTACTACTTTAATATGTTTGGAACAGACTTTCTGAAAGTCTCCTAAAGAAAGGCTTTTGCTCTCAAAAATATCTCCATTTTCAGTTATGGCAATTAAAGTTTATTGAGATTTTAGGACCTCTCTTTGGATTATCAATAATTCACATCTAAACACAAAGTAGCCCATTAATTTTGATATTTCTTGCTACAGATTAGCATATTTAATAGAAGAATGGTAAATTAGATGAACTCCAGAGAAATAGAAGTCTCAATAGGACCTCAGAGTGGGCACAGTGTGAGAACGGTGACCAATTTGGGAATGGAGAACATTGGGAAAATGCCAATGCAGAATAGAAAGGGGAAAGAGAACTAGAACACTCAGGACAAGTCCTTGCAATTTTGACAACGTTCAGTTCACTGAAATCAACATCCCAGCCATCATACTTTGTTGGTCCTTGCATACGTCCTTCTCCACACTGTCTAATTTAGTTTTGTCAAATGAGAAGTAAAAGCTTTACAAGGTCAATGACTCTGTGTGGAAATAGAAGCATTAAAGTTTCTCCTCAATCCTTTAATCAATTCAGGATTGTGTTTCCTGTCATGGAAACACATTGTTTGTCTATTAGTGATAAATAATGAGAAAAGGTGATTTTACTATAAATTCAGTTTAGACTGGTGGAGATAGCACATCTATAACTGAAAGAGAATGCTCTGCAATGAGAAAGGAACAATAATAGCAAGTTTAAAAGAACATGAAAATTAAAAATATTATTATTGAAATAGAAATTCAACTGAGAATTAGATGATAAAATGGAGATCATCTCCCAGAAATCAGACCACCTAAAAAGAGTTAAAAATATGAGAGAAAAGATAAAAGGTAAAAAACCTTAGAAGACCAATTCATGCCATCAAACATACAATTAATAAAAATTCAAGAAGAGAATGGAGAAAAAAACCTCTAGATTCAAAATAAAACTACTTTAAATTGGGAATGAGGGGACACAATGCTAATATTTTTTACTTAAATGCTTACTTTTCAGTTTATCTAATATAGTCACTATTATTTATTTGTGTTGGTTATAATAATAGAATAAAATATTTACCCTTAGTCCGGCCAAGATGGAGGCATAGGTAGACGCACTGTGCCTCCTCGCACAACCAAGATAGGGACAACAACAATATAGAAACAAAATAGCAACCAGAACTGTCAGAAAATTGAAGTGTATGGAAGTTGGACACCCAAGGATTTCAAAATACACACGTTCATCCAGACCGGTAGGAGGGGCGGAGTCAGGCCGGGAGAGGGACAAGGAGCAGAGAGCTGAGCAACCAGGGTTGCATGCAAGTCCCCAGCAGGCAGACCGTGGCTGGTGGGCCCCCCGGCCAGGGGGTGGCGACCGACAGACCCAGTGAGGCGGCCATTGTGAAGCAAGGCACTGCACGCAACTCAGGGTCCCAGTGCTGGGAAATAGAGCTTTGGGTCACTGACTGAAAAGGAAGGTCCCGGGAAGTACACAGACCCACCCACACCGGAACTGGTGCCAGAGGGGCCCAGTTAGATCGAGGAGGGTGGCGGAAGGGTCTGGGGTCCTGTGGAGAGCAGAACAAGCGCCATTGTTCCTTCTCAGACCCCGCCGGCCAAGTACAGTGTCACAACCCAGCAACTGGGGTGCCCAGGCCTTGGTGAACACCTAAGGCCCCGCCCCTCACTACAGGAGCTCCACAAGACCAAAAAAAGAAAAAAAAAACAAAAAAACAAAACAAAAAAAAAAAACAGGAAAAAGATGGCTCAAACAGTAGAAGAATTGAAAGCCCCACAACCCATCATTTTAAGCAACCAAGAGATAGCCAACCTATCAGATGCACAGTTCAAAGCACTGGTGATCAGGATACTCACAGAATTGGTTGATTTTGGTC
>CM052541.1:161155989-161166776 GCA_028533065.1 Trachops cirrhosus | reverse complement strand
CCCTAAAAAGCTTAAGTTAGTGGACATTGGACATTCTAACGAGTGCTGTCATCCAAACAGTTCACCTCAAAAGGCTAAACATGTGGCCGTGACACTGCAACCATTTTTGGAAATCCTCCTTTAAAATGTTCTTCCAGGTGAATTTAGGAAACTGTGTTTACCGTTTTATATTTTTATATTTTATTTGTAAATCAAAATTCCACATTTAACAAACATAAAATGAGATGCAGGAAACTATTGTCACTGTCTTCAAGCACAGAATCAACTGGCAGCTCAGAGAACATGGATGAATGTAAATCTGACAGATGGAGAGCAATAGGTGGCTGCTGCACCTGGAACAGCTCAAGGAACAGATGGTATTCATGTATGTTTTAAACAAGAATGAAGAGACACATTTATCTTATTTGAAATGATCACCCAGAAAGATTCGAAGGGACAGAAAAACACCTTAAGAATCACGTGGTGAGCAAAAAAATAAGGATGTGCAAATTGCATGCGTCACAGCAAAAAAGATCACATTGTCTTTCTATCACAAACACTACAATCTAAGAAAAAAGTTAATTCAAAACCCAAGTCAAAATATAAGAAATACATATTTTGAGATGTTATGGATTTTAATCTCTTTACTAGCCCCATTACACAAACACATTTTTATCCAACTTATGCTAGAACCTATTATGTTTCAGGATGCCTTTTGCTTAATATTTGAAAACTCTTTGTCCTCTTATTCTCCCTGAGTTATCTAAGTAGCAGAAGTTAATATAATAAACTCATTGACCTAACGTGGTAATAATGGACAATGGTGTGTTATTTCTCCTTAAAAGCCTTCCAGGACTAATGGTACAGCAATAAGATATCTGTTTTGATAACAAAGAACTTATACATGTAATTGAAAGTTATTCTTCAGAACCCTCTTCACCTTGGAAAACTACAGTATTTATTCGTTCCATGAAGGCTGTCAGTAGTCAACATATTTTTGAAACTTCTTCTATTGCCTTTATAAAAGTTCTCAGAACAAATATATACATACACACACACATATATTCCTACATTCACATTGTGATTATTATACATGCCAATCTAATAAAATATCTTACTTATCACTTTTGGGTCCAAACAACTTTTAGAATCCTTGTTTAACTTAATTCTCCATCAAACAAAAAGAATGGTAATCTGCTGCCACTGAAGACTTCCATAAGAATGTGATGTGGATTCTGAAGATTCAGATCTAGTTTGAATCTTGTCTCTACACTTATAACCATGGAACCTTGGGCAAATATTATTTAAACTCTCTAAGCCTAATTTTCTCATCTACAAAATGATAGTGATAATGTTGCTAACGTTTGAGCCAAAAATCATGATGCCAGAAGATGGAGCAAAAGAAGTAAATTTGATGAATTCTGTTTATCCAGAGCCTAAAACAGTACACAACATATAGTATGTGTTCAATACATGTTTATTGGCTATGTAAGTGATGGTTTTGTTTAAAAGTTATGATTACTGGGATAAGAATTTGAACATTCTATTTTAAAAGTTTAGGAAAAACAATTTCAGAATTGCTTTAAAAATAAAAGGAGAAAAAATATGTGCAGGGTAAAGAAGAGAGTGTTCTAGAGAAATGGAGAGCAAAACACTTGAAGAAACTGAAAAATAGAGAAGATCGCTTATTCAAGGTCACAAAAACACTTGAATGCATTTATCAGGCAGGATATGCTGTAAGATTTTAGAGCAAGAAGAAAAAGATCAAATCAGTAAGATTCATATATCCAGAGTAAAATATAGGTAAAACATTAATTTCAGAGCTCAAGTGTCACACTGAGGACACTATGTACGGGTAATGTAAATCCAAATTCAGCTGTCCATGTGCACCAAGAAGTAGAAAACGGGAATCTGCAGAAATCAAAAATGAAACTGACCTGTTTGAGACATCACCATGAGAGATCTCATGGCCTTGACAGATGGAAAAAGACGCACCAGGCCATCACTGTCCTGGTCCAGGCCCTCCTGAGGACCACCTGCACTTCCAACTAGTCAGTTCTACAAAGCGCTTGTGAATCCTTCTAATATTTTCCTAGTTTTAGTTAAGCTAATTTTAATGGATTTTTGTTCTTTGCAACCAGACTTTCCACAGTATACCAGTCTCATAGAGTTCAATCTTATCACAATTTGTAACACATTTTCAGGTTCATAATACTTGAGTTTTAATTATGAATCTACCACATATCATTTTGCTATGAACAAACCCAAGATAATAATACTCTTTTCCTTGGCTCCGAGTAATAAGTCTGGAGAGTTAGGCAGAGCCCATATTCCCCAAAACTGGAGATGTCATAAAAGGTAAGATCAGACAACCCTGCACTGGCCTTAGCAAAAGAGAGAGACAGGGAAAGAAAGAGGGAGAGAGAAGGGAAGGAAGAAGGAAAGGGAGGTGGGAGAAAGGAAAGAGAAGTAGGTAATGAGTAATCTTATAAAGTGCTGTTTTGGTGGAAAGTTAAGGCAGAAATCAAGAAGTTTTCCTTTGAAGGGTTAAACTAAAGCATAGTAGTTGGGATGCATGAGTGTGGTTGTTTGAACAATTCTTTATTGGTTTTTAGTGTGCCAAATTAATTTAATATGAAATTATATGAGTATTTAAACTTTGATGAAAGAGAAGACTCTGAAGAGTTCTCTTATTTTATTAGGTAAGAAAATTAGATAAGAAAATTTGGTGTTGAAACATAATTAGGTTTACAGGTTTGTGGGCAACAGTTTGAAAATGTACTATTTGATGGCTCTTTTTTTCTTTGTAAACGAGATAGTTTGCCCAAAATATGAAGGGCTTCAAAGGAAGGGTAGAATGAGAAGTCTGAGAACAGAAAAAACTTTCAAAATGGCACTTGTGGAGAAAGAGAGAGAACTTACAAGGGAAGCATACCAGAATTCTTGGACAACCTTGAGGACATGGTTACTGTGGTCCCAAGAGCAATAATTTATGGCAACAATGATCACTTAATTGTGTGATTATTTCCAACAATACTGCACAGCCTCTATGTAGACATAAAAAATATAAGACTTTGTTCAACTTTGAGTTTGTCCTTGTGACAACATAATGGATCAAGAGCCTCGGTATACATTCAAGGGATTGACTGAGACTGTGCACCACAAAATCTAACCTAACTTGGAGATGATATGAAAATGGAAGATGTGTGAATAAGGTAGCAACAGAGGGATCTGTGCTAGGATTCTTGATAAGTCAGAACCAATGAAAAAAGAATTAATATAGTGGGTATTTATCATATTTTCTGGCTTCTGGGAACCTTTTGAACACCTTTTGAACAATTCTTTATTGGTTTTTAGTGTACTAAAAAACCAATACATGAGAATTTTCTGTCCAATGAATTCTGCTTACCCAAGGTAAACTTCCTGGAAAACTTTCCTACCAAAGTACAGGCACGTGAACAACTATCAGATGCATCCTCTTAGAACAATTTTAAGAAGAGAGCAATGTGAGGAAGTGAGCAAGGGGGATTCACCTGTCAGCAACCATATCCTCAAAGATGACTGGGTCTTGCAGAGAACTATCTGGGAGCTTTGAGCATCCAATGACACCAGTGACATCAATGGTACCAGCAACAACGATGGTGCTGAACAGGGGCAGCAGGGATGTTTTCACTATAGTAATCTTTAATGGGGTTGACACAGAGAGATCCAATCAGGTCATTAGGGAAGAGAAGAGAGAGGCCATAGAAGTAGGTTGCCTGAGGCAATGGTAAACAGTCTAGGATAGCATTGGCTGAGAATCTGAATGCCTCTGGAGCACATGGAATTATGAGCCAAAAAATTCAAAATAAAAGGAGGGCAGAGACTGGCTCTCTGGCACTCTTCCTCGAGGATGCCTGGATTATTGTGTTGTAGCTGCCTGCGTTTCCCAAAGGACAGAATTTTGGATGGGAGAAGAAACTCTGGGTACAGTCTAGGATCAGGCTGGCCCGGCAGAAGGTGGCAGGGTTATCCATCCTTGGATGTTCTGGACGGGATAGACCCTGAGGCAGAAGGCTGCCATTCTTCCAAAATTGTATAGCTTTTGTAAAAGAGGGAGAAGAGAGGGAGGAAAACATTCATGTGAGAGAGAAACAATAATCTGTTGCCTCTCACTTCCCCAACCCGTGGGACCTGGCCTACAACCTAGGCATGTGCCCTTACTGGGAACTGAACCACAGATTTTCAGTTTGCAGGACAATGATCAACTCACAGTGCCACACCAGTCAGAGTCAATGAAATTCTTTAAAAACCAAAAAAAGAAATTTCAAGGATCTTCCCTTCCCACTCCAGTTCCCTCTCCCAGTATACACACATGCACACACACAACCAAATCCCCACGGTGTGGAGAATTTTTTTAGGGTGGAGTGGGAGGTTGGGGGGAATTGAAGGAATAAGAGAACCAGCTTAGTCTGGATTTTTTGCTAAAGAATGTAGAAGAAAGGAGAAAGTGCAAAGAATGAGGCATCTGACTTACTGTACAAGATCTGGGGAGAAATAATTGGACATTCTACTCTGTACCAGGTCATACAATTGTCCATTACAACATCTTTAGTATATAATTAAATAACTTAGCAAGAGAAAATATTAAATTGTGAGCAGTCAACACGTTAGTTTGTTCTCCACTGATACCCAGCTGAAAGGAGAATTACTGGAGTGATGGCCTCGGGTAGGAGGAGGAAATAGGCTCTAGTATACAGACAGGAGGTTTGCCCTAGAGCATAGACAGTCAATGGAAATGAGGCAGGAAGCAGAGTCTAAGAGGACAGAAGCTAGGAGATGGGAAGATGTGTGTGCATATGGCAGTTTGTTGAGATTTTCTCCTGATCGTTTCTGTATTTTCACATATGAATAAGAATGCGAGGTCATTAGCTGGAACAAAGTTAGGGTGAGAGTGTTGAATGTTTGAGGACTTGATAAAATGTGCATTTCCCATAATTTCCAAAAGATCATTAGACATTTTATCCTGCGTTGCAGTTCAATGGTTAACATTTACGAACTAAAATCTCAAAGAAGAGTGCTTATGACAAAATCAATGGAAAAGGAATATTGAATCAATGAGTTTTAAGAATATATATCTAGATTTCTGTACTCCACCATAATATAAATATTCTCAGATACAATTGAGATAGTTCTCAGTTATAATTTAATTTGTTAGGCTAGCGTCCCGATTCATGGACCACCTTGAAGCTCCACCACTGCCTTGTCCTTGCAGAAAGAAAAAAAAAGGAATGTGTAATTTAATTTCACTGTATCATCGTCATTGGCTCATTATCTGACCTTAAATTTTATTAAAAACTATCCAAAAATCCAAGAATGTAAGATGGGGCTCAGGAAAAAAAATAAATAAAATAAAAGACCAACAGAACCTTTTTACATCAGAAATACTAAAGTTTCTCTCCCTTTTCATCCTCATTCAGAGAGTCTCCTGAGGCTAACAATGTCCGTTTCTAGGTCTTCATATAATACCGTGACAGCCTAACACTCAACTTAGAGACTGTAAGAATGTGCACTACAACCAATAAATGTCCGTCTGAGTGATGTTCGACTGATGGGGAAAGATCACGATTACTGTTCAATCCAAATAAACTTCTGTATTGTTTGCAGTTTCCACAATGAGTGTGTCTGACTTCTTGAATTAAAAAGCCAGTAAAGGTTCATTGTTGTTTATTTGTTTCTTTGCAGGAAAGGTGTTTTTTTTTTTATGAATCAGTAAATTCTAATGATGATCTGCATCAGACTACCTGGGTTTGTAGTCTGAGTCTGCTGCTTCTAGATGTGTGACCTTGGGCATGTTATTTAAACAAATGAGGGCTTTGTTTACAAATAAGGTAAACGCTTTCCTACAGGACTAATAGAGTTAACATATGTTACATACTTTGAAGAGTGCTTGGCACATAAAAGCACTTAAAAAATGTTAACTATTATTGTTATTTCTTTGAATAGGGATACTTCTCCATTTATATTTTTAGTTTTAGCTCAATCTTTACATGTCTCAAAGTATCATATTATTTTGTATTGTAAAAATGATGTAAAAATAGCATGTATTTTACTATATTCTTACATTCATTTTTCTACTCATGTATTAATGCATTTTAAACCAATCTCCTTTGACACTTAGTCATGAACATTTGTACTTTTTAAAGCCACCTATCATTTGAAACTTGTAATTTGAGAATTCATATCTTACCAGTCCTAGTGAGAAACAGAGCAACATCTCTCTCGTGAAGCTGAAAGGTTATTTCCCAGCTTCTGTCACAGCAGGAGTGTGCCACTGTGATCCAGAATTGATCAATCAGGCTTACCAAACTTAGACTATGAACTGGAGTTAGTGATCCAAAGATGTGGGAGCCATGCAAACTCCATTCTGGTGGCAGGGAATGGCAACAGCAGCAAAACCGTTAGGTTTCCTGAGATGTCAGGGACAGCCAAGCAGGTTGGTGTCTGGGGTCTGGTGCCTTGATAAACTGCCACAAGTTAGTGTCAGCACCAGTAGCAGCAGCGTCTCAACAGGACTCATTCAGGGCATGCTATTAGCCTGGTCCTAGCTGATGCCTAGCTCCCTCACTCTGACTTTTCAAATCCTACAGTCAGTAATGTTTCCAAAAGCCTCTCAGTAAATTAATTTCCTGCTTAAATATGTCAGAGTTGTTTTCTGAACCTTCCAACTAACAAACCTTGACCGATACAATTTAATTTCATGTACTGTTGCCCAGTTGAATGTATACTCCCCCAACCTGCCCTCCTCTCACAGCACCCTGTGAATAGAGAGAAGCATGTGCTCTTATTCCATGCGTATAGGAAGAAGTTAAACTAATAGGCAACATACAAAAGACTGTGCTGGTTTCTTATTGCTGCTGTAACAAATTACCATAAACTCAGTAATTTAAAACACAAAAATTTTCTCTTACAGTCTGGAGGTCCAAAATCCAAAATGAGCCTTCCAGGGCTAAAATCAAGGTGTCGGAAGGGTTTGTTTCTTCTGGAGGCTCCAGGGGAGAAACTATTATTTGCCTCTTCAATTTCTAGGAGCTATCTGCATTCCTGGTTTAATAGCCGCACCACTCTCTTGGATCTCTTGCTTCCTTCCTCACATTTTCTACTACTGACTCTGATCTTCTGCTTCCCTTTTGTAAGGACCCTTACGATTACATTTGGGTCCACCAGGATAACCCAGCATTATCTCCCATCTCAACATTCATAATCACATTTGCCAGTCTCTTTTGCTATATAAGGTAACATTTACAGGTTTCAGGGATGAAGATGTGGGCATCCCTGAGGGTCCATTATTCATTCTGCTGTAAGTACCTAGACCACTTATTATTAAGCACACCCTAGATTAAGTAATTGTAGATGGTGTGAGGACCACTGATCTCTTTTATATTAGGAGAAGTCCTAAGTTTCTTCCACCTCTCAGCCTGCTTCCAGTTGTTAAGAAGACTTAAGTTGTATAAAGTTACTGACTGCCAAATTTAAGGAAACAGAGAAGGTATTCCTGAGAAGACACCTTAGGAAGAAAAAAAAAGTCATACATACAAACATGTAGAGTGGTGTAATCTTGTCACATTGCCTGCCTAGCTCAGTCATGATTCAAAGAATGTACGTTACCAAAGTATGCTTGCCCTCATGTCCCAGGCAAAGGGAAAAATTCTGTTCAATCTTCTGTCAGCCAGTATATGCAATATTTGACAACCATGAATATCTATAGGACAACATAGTCATCATAGAAGTGCATTACCTGTATTTCACATATGAGGATATGTTCTCATCCCGTATAATACATGTGTTAAGAAGAGGAAGGTACACTTCTTGATGGTAGTACTGTATGATCATGTAGTTGTCATTGCCCTAAAATACATTTCTTCTTGTTGAACAAAACTACCTTGAATTGCCAAGGCAACAGCCCACCCTCCCTATGGTCACTCTACTCTAGTTGTTAACCTACTGACTGCTTTTGCTTTCTGTGCAACATGCCAAATTAGCTCTGCAGAGCTCCACACAGTTTCTCTCTTCCTGAAGGTCAGGTGTTATTCTGTGAATTTAGAAACTCCTATATATTCTTTGGTTCCAGTGCATCAGGGTATGTCTACCTTTATTCTTGCTCTAAGTTTGATTCCTTTCCTTTCTTTTAGCTGGTCAATTTACACCTTTGTTTTCTTTCATCAATATAAAGTACGTCCTTGTTTTATATTTTATTATCTTTCCTTTGCTTTACCTAAAAATCGTGCGCTGTCACAGCTCGCATGGATCAGTTGGTTGGGTATCCTCCCACAAATTGAGAAGTTGACCATTTGATTCCTGGTAGGGGCACGTGAGTAGGTTGTGGGTTTGGTGACTAACCAGAGTGCACATGAAAGGCAACAAATCAACGTTTGTCTCTTGCATCAATGTTTCTCTCCCTATTTTTTCCTTCCCTCCTCCTCTCTATAAAATCAAACATAAAATAAAATTTTAAAAAATATGTTTAAAGGGTGATCATGTAATTGAGAAACTCAAGTTATTATTACAGGTAGCTCTAGGGGAAGAATTGCAGGAACTAATCATCAGAAATTGTGATGAAATAGATGTAAGTTTATGATAAGAAAGAGTTTCAAACAGTGCTCTTTAGAGTGAAATAAGCTGCTTTACAAAAGAATAATTTATTAGAAGTATTTATGCGAAGGCCAGATGGTCATCCATCAGGAATAACCTTATAAATAGAAGAAAGTCTATCACTAAATAAATGATTGGGTCAAATTATCCCCTAGGATATCTCTAAAATCTATGGTTTATTTATTACATATACCACATATACCACAAGTCATGTGGTATATGTAATAAAATGTATTTTTTGCTTGTATTAGATTTTTACTTCAAATTTAAATATTTCTTTTAGGTAGGTAGTCACTTTTCTAAAGTGTAAAAGTAAATAGAAGTATGAAAATAAAAGTATATGTTCAATGGAAGTAAAAGGAAAAGAAGACAGGAAAGAACGCACTGTCATTTAAATTCAGTGTGAGATTTTCCATGAGGATGCCTATGAAGTTAGATTTGCATCTGTGGAAAGGATTATGCATATATTACTAATGTATGTTAAGATGTTAAATTATCAATTATCTTGTAACAGTACTGCACCACCAAGAGCCTGAGTAAACTACATGTGATACTTGGGTACTAGCTAGTCTGCCCCAAAGAAAATGTGAGTACAGCAAGTTGAAACCTTGGCACAAAGAGCCACCTTCAAGTAGGGGGCTGGAGAGTGGAAGAGCCAAGAGAGCAGATGGACAGGAGAGGCAACAAATTTCGCAGCAATTTCTGTGATAGTGAGGCTTCTGCAAGCGATACTACCATTAATACTTGCCACCCAAAAAAGCAGGTTATTAATGTTTATTAAAGTTAATTATTGACATTATATCACATTACCATAAAAATCTAGCTTTACCATCATTCATTTTACTTGGAATGCTATTCTAGATGCCTGACTTTAACTTAAGAAAGTTAAGATTAGGAAATTTTTTAAGCCATGTACAAAAATCAAAGAAATGCTTTACTGACTGAATTATTCAATTTCCCAGACTGCATATATGTTCTATATGACACTGTATAAGGCAGAGAAATAGTCTTTTGCAGTGGGCATTAAAAAGAGTTCAGGGTGTCTAGAAGCTAAATTTCACTGGAAAGCCTACTTTAAGAACTGGCATCACTTGCCAAAACCTCACCATCACAGAAATTGTCCTGAACCTCATTGCCTCTCCTGCCCGTCTGTTCTCTTGGATCCTTCACTCTCCAATTCCCTAGCTGCAGTTGACTCTCTGTGCCAAGGTTTCAACTTGCTAATAATACCCAAGTACCACATATTTTATTCAGGTTCTTGGTAGTACAGTATTGTCACAAGATAATTGGTAATTTAAAATCTTAACATACATTAGTTATATACACATGATCCTTTCACTAAACAACTCTTTTTGCAGGCATTCTCATGGAAAACCTCACATTGAATATAAATGACTGTGCTTTCTTTCCTGTCTTATTCTTATCCTTTTACTTTCATTGAATATATGCTTTTATTTTCATACTTATATTTACTTTTACACAAATTAAGAGCCACCACCAACCAAAAAGAGGCATGGTAAATTTGAAGTAAGTATGAAATACAAGCCAAAAATACTTTAATATATATACCATATGGCTTGAAATCATAGGTTTTAGAAAATCATAGGTTTTCATTTAACCCAATCATTGATTTAGTGATAGAATTTTCTCCATTTATAACACTCTTTTTGCCGGATGATCACCTAGCCTGCTCTTCACACAAGCATCCCACAACAGTTGCAGCCAGGCCTCACCGTCAGATGGGCCAGGGATCAGCCTCACCTGCCAGTGAGTTTGTGGCAGTTGTGGATCAACCACAAAGGAGGCCACTCCAGGCCACACAGGGAACACCTCTGGAGCACCTGGCTCTGATCAAAAGGGGGAATTCCACCACTGGTCAGCCACTGCGTACCTTCTAAATAAGGCAAATTTTTCAAGACCAGAAGATGTAGCCAATCTACATAATACATAGAAACAAATGGGCAAAATGAGGACACTAAAGAATATGTTCAAAAACAAAAAACAAACAAATAAAAAAAGATCAAACTTCAGAAAAAGATCTAAATGAAATGGAGTTAAACTGTCTAGTAGATAAACGGTTCAAAGTAATAATCATAAAATGCCCATAAATCTCTGCAGTCAAGTGGATACTACACTCAGTGAGAACTTCAACAAAGAGATAAAAATTATAAAAAATA
>CM052541.1:161058517-161149979 GCA_028533065.1 Trachops cirrhosus | reverse complement strand
AGTAAATGAATGGATCAAAAAACTATGCTATATTTACACAATGGAATACTACGCAGCCGAAAGAAAGAAGGAGCTCCTACCCTTTGCAACAGCATGGATGGAGCTGGAAAGCATTATGCTAAGTGAAATAAGCCAGGCATTGAAAGACAAATACCATATGATCTCGCCTTTAACAGGAACCTAACAAAGAAACAACAAAACAAAGAAACAAGTAAAATATAACAAAAGATACTGAAATAGAGGACAGGTTGTCAGTGATCAGATGGGAGAGGGGAGGGAATTTCAGGGGAATTTCATAGAAGAAGGGAAGGGTTTACAGGAACAAATACAGAG
This sequence comes from Trachops cirrhosus, assembly GCA_028533065.1. Lineage (NCBI taxonomy): Eukaryota > Metazoa > Chordata > Mammalia > Chiroptera > Phyllostomidae > Trachops > Trachops cirrhosus. The sequence goes on along the minus strand of CM052541.1, from coordinate 161,149,646 downwards.
GACACATGGACAAAACTAGGGGGGTTGGAAATGTGAGGGAGGAGGGAAGGGATGGGTGGGTGGGCTGGAGTGGGAATAAAGGATAGAAACTGTACTGAATAAACTAAAATAAAAAAGATCAAAAAATAAAAAATAAACAATTTTTTTAAAAAAGGAAAAAAAAAACAACCTGTTGAAAGCAACTCAATACAAAGGGAGACTGTCCAGAACATTCAGTGAACAGCAAGAAATGTTCTACTTAAGTTAATCAAGACCCAAACAGACAGAAGTATTATTATTTTTTTGTCTCTGTTAATGCACATACACATTTTTAGGTAAAAATTAATATAACAACTAGAAAAATGGAGACAAAGTACCAGAGGGGTTCATAAAGTACCAGAGCAGATAAAACTGATGTACTGGACCCAAGTCTCACAAACCTGTAAATTATTTTTGCCTCAATTTTATGTCTCTCTTTACTTCCCCTCTCCTTTTTTAGAAACTCAATTTTTAAAAAAAGATTGTCATGGAGAATAGCATTCAGCAATTCTCAAGGATAAGCAGGCCTCTCTTGCTATTTTCCCAGGCTTTCTTTTTTTTTTTTTTCCTTGAAAGACAAAAAAAAAAAAAAAAAAATACAGGCAAAGAGGGAGACTGTCTGGCATTGCCTGGCTTCCCATCATGCGATGCTGATGTAACAGGCTGGGGGTGCACGGACTGGCTGCCAGCGAACTGGTCATGCTCTCTTCACACACCAGCGGCAATCAGCTTACAACTAAATCACATCTGAGCACAAGCTGTTGCCACAAAGGCAGCCAAAGAGGCAGCATTCAAAAGCTGACAAAGCGCCCCTAAAGCATGAAAGAAAAGGAGCCCCTGAGGCTGCTGAGCGAGGCTTCCAACATTCACACCCACTCTGTAGTCCGTACAAAGCTGGGGCTTTGTAGGGACTACAGAGGGCGAATGACTGACAGAACACCCTCTGAAGTCCACACTCAGAAAAAGTGCATGTTTAACATCAGGAGTGAGAAGCAAGTGCCAGATTATAGAATCAACAAATAAATAAGAAGATGGCGGAAAAGAATAAGAAGGGAATTTCAGTGTTATGTGTTAACACCCAGAACTGATATTTGTTACCTCTTAGGCTTCCAGTGAACACCACTAATTACTCACAGGTAGAAATTTTGTGAATTGCATATACTTTGCTTGTCATTTGTTTTTTAATGTATGCAAGAGAGTCATTTCTTGAAGGTGCAAATGGGTTTTTTTTTGGAAACACTTAAAAAATTATAACATTGACCAAAGATCATCAAATAATGTCTAAAATATAGCTTAAGTATATTAAATCTGTTCTTTCTGGGCCAAGATTGTTATTTACAATCATATTACCGGTGATCTCAGAAATGGCATGTAACAGAAATGTTCCAGCTCTGACTTAAAACCCGCCCCGAGGTCTGAAGCACTTCTTAGGGATAGCGCAGGATCTCCTGTCTATCGATGTTATCTACTCATTTGTCTGCCTGTTCCCACCTGTGCATCATTCTATGCTTTTAACACTCACCAAGCAGCACACATATTGCTTGTCTGCATTTACTTCTTTGTCATCCTCTTTCTCTTCTGAAAGGAGTTTAATAATCCAAATTACATCTTTTATGATAGACAAGTTCACAGAGACATTTAGTAAGATTTATATATGGAAACTTGCTTAATTCCAGATTGATAACATGCATATGTCAACTTCCTTCTAATTGAGCTAAACAAAATCTTCAAAACATTAGGCCTACTAAAAACGAAATGTGAAAAAAGTTGAATGTGAGATATACAAGGTTTTGGAATTAGACATGAAATGAGAAAGAACACTAAAAGATTAGCTCACATGCATGTGCAATTTGTCCCATTTATTCCATAATGCGAACTTACAGTGACACAGTGCTTACTGTTTGCTTCATAACCATTCTAAGCACTTAATGAGAATTAACTCATTTAATACATAAGCTAGTTTTGTGATATAAATTATATTAGTCATCACATTTTACCGATGTTGAAACTGAGCCCCAGAAACTTGCCAAGGCCATACAACTGATTGTCATTAGAGATGAGATTTGAATCCTGGCAGTCCAGATCCAGAGGCTGAGCTCTTGACCTCTCTGCTACATAACCTTTATGTTAAATTATTTTTAAGATTTATTTTCTCAGTCTTTTCAAGGAATATGACACCTATTTTTTTACCATAATTAAAAATAAATGTTAGCACTTCCACGTTACCCACAGAGAGGCCCATATGGCTGTGTTCTCAGTTCCTACACTGCGTTGTTGTTCTCGGTTCCCACGTAACTTGAAGGAAAACTTTCACAATGTCCTGAGCCCCTTGATGTCCTGCAAATGAAGCAGAGAGATGGCCTCAAATTCCTCCCAGCAGGAACCCGCTTAGGTGACACCAACCTTGACTTCCAAATCAAGTGGAACAGGTACAAAAGGAAAAGTGGCGGCATCTGCACCATAAACCTGAAGAGAACCTGCAGCTCGTGCCATTGTTGCCGTTGAAAACCTCGCTGCTGTCCCTGTCACATTGTGCAGGGAGCTGTGCTGAAGCTTGCTGCTGCCACTGCAGTCACCCCCATCACCGGCACTTCACTCCTGGAACCCTCACTAACCAGACCCGGGCAGCCTTCTGGGAGCCTAGACTTCTATGGTTACTGATCCCAGGGCTGACCACCAGCCTCTCACAGAGGCGTCTTATGTCAATCTGACCACCATTGCTCTGTGTCACACAGACTCTCCTCTGTGCTTTGTGGCCATTGTCAACCCTGGCAACCACAGGGGCGCGACTCAGTGGGTCTGATGTGGTGCATGCTTGCCCCCGGAAGTACTGCACATGTGTGGCACCATCTCTCGTGAACACCCAGGGGAGGTCCTGCCTGATCTCTGCTTCTACGGAGATCCTGAAGAGATTGAGAAAGAAGAGCAGGCCGCTGCTGAAAAGACCATGAGTAAGTAAGAATTTCAGGGTGCATGGTCTGCTCTGGCTCCCAAGTTCACTGCTGCCCAGCCTGAGGTCACAGACTGGTCTGAAGGCACAGGTGCCCTCTGTGCCTATTCTGCAGTTTCCTGCTGAAGACTCAGCTGCCACTGAAGATGGGTCTGCAGCCCCCACTGTGCAGGCCACTGAATGGGTAGGAAAAACCACTCAGTGGTCTTAAGCTGTTCTTCCACAAACTCAGAATGGAAATAAAGTTGATGGAAAATAAATAGTTTCTAAAAATAAAATAAAATAAAATAAATGTAAATTGATTAATTTGCAAAAATAAATATGAGCATCATGCAGATTGAACTGCTAAGCCAGTTCAGCTAAGCCAGCATACAATTTGAGCTACCTAGGGAGGGAAACCATAGAAAGGGTGTTTAATAAGGAAGGGACTAGAAAAAAAGGAGTTAACTATGTGTGTTTATGAGGGCTTCACGTCATGACCTAATTATCTCTCACAGACCTCACCTATTAATGTGATCACATTGTGAACTAGGATTCCAACATAGAAATTTTAAGGAGACATAAACATTCAGTCCATAACACTCTGTGATTCAAATGTGGGAGAGCATCAGGTCCCAGCATCCTAATGCATGCATCTCCACCAGGATGGAACCCAGCTGTGCTGACCTGATTCCGGGGGCGTTTCTGAGAGCTGGCTTTGAAGAGTCAAAATTATCTTTTGACCTTTGGATTGGGATATTTCACACATTAACCTTTCTAAAAATAAGCACATGTTCTTCATATGTGTCACATTTTCATTTGGAGGCTATCATACAACCTAAGGCAGAATACATATTTGGGTTAGAATGTCAACAAAGAGGACTTCGAGGGCAAGCAAGGTAAGAACATACCAGAGTACAGCTTCGAGTAATGCGGAATAGAATTTTAATGCTGTGAAGTATACCAGTAACTTCAAAAATTGATTATATTTTAATTGAAATCAGGTTAAATTGTTTTTAAAGCATGTGGTCATTGTTGAAACACCTAGAAAAATAACAATAATCATAATAATGCTATTATGTTGGTGGTAAAATGGCCCCAGATATTAGGCCTTGGTTCAGTAACCTCAGTACTTGAGTTCTGGCTAAGAAAGAACTCAGAGACAAGACCCAAACCATAAGAGAAAGCTTAGTTAAAATGTCACAGAGGTAAAAGAAGTGAGCCATGCAAGAAATGGGCTCAGGAAATGAGTTACAAAAGCAAAAAGAAGGGCCCTTGGAGCTTAGGAGAGAGAGAGATATGTGCCCTGAGAGATGAAAGGGGGAGGAAAGGCTATTATGACAAGTAGAAGCTGAATCTATGTAGTGATCAACTCTGTTCCATAGCTGTGCCTAGAATGCTGCCGTCCGACTGAATGTTTAACAAAGAATTCAGACACTTTGTGCATTCGAGAAAAAGAGGGTGGAGAAAGAGCATGGGTCAGGGTTTAGAGTCTATAATCCTTCTATGTAATCTAATACAACCACCAGGTGTAGCCAGTCTTGCAACACGTGTATGAAATTGAGATGGAGAGACACTTTGTGAAACATGCTCCAATTTAACCCAGAGTAATCTTGTTTGTTAATTTTTTTTAAGTTACTACTAAATACAGAAAGTGATTCATTCAAACAAATGCATAAGATAACATTATCATTGATGGTGGAAAGAATTTAAAAAGGATAATTATTACTTGGTGAGCTGTGAATTCTCTGCTTTGCTAGTGAGCGTGTAAATTGGAATATAAAGTTTTATGTGGAGAGAAATTGGTATAAACAGCCTTAACATTTTATATCATTTGATTTAGTGATTCCATTTCTAGAAGTTGTGCTACAAAAATAATCAAAAATACATTCAAAGGTTAATATGTAAGAATATCCCTCATAGCATTATTTATAATGATGAAGCATCAGAAACAAACTAGATATATAAAATTAAGTAAATGGTTAAATTATTGATTATATTATTCATTTAACTGCTATGTCAATGATCACCCATGTTTTAGAGGATATTCATCACCCAACTCTCTCAAGAGATGATGCCAATTATTCTCCCTCAGCTCTGTGCTAAGTGGGCTGTACTCGACTTGGTGATCTGCTCTCAGCCCTGTGCCCTGCCTAAGGCTGCTCCCTTGTCACATCCCTCCAGTTTCCTGCAGTGACTCTCATCTACCTATCTCCTCAAAATATCAGGCTGCAAAATCAGGTTCCAATCCCCAGCTTCTCATCTGCCTTCCCCTCATCCACATACCTCAGAAGGGAGCAAGGAAGCAAATTCATCAGTCCTGAATCTGAAAGGTACTGGTACTGAGGGACCCAATCAGGGAGGTGAGACATATCATTTGCAATGACATGCATGCAGTATCTGGCTACTTCAGAACCATACATACAACAGGGGGTCACTTTCTGGGACAACTGAATGTGTGAAGCAAAACCCCCACCAAGGAGCTGAGGGAAAATTCTTGGTCCAGTGGAATTCAAAGCAGCTGATTGGAGCTCTGCTAATTTTAATAATCTATCTCTATTATTCTTAATAATCTATCAATATACTGAAAGCAAAGAATTAGAAAGCACTTGACTTACAAAAGAATTTGTTATGCAGTCATTAGTGGAATTCACTTTCTCGACATTGTTTCTTTGTTTCATTGTGTTTTTAAAGAGGGAGGAAAGGAAGGAAAAAGAGAGGGAAAGGAGCATTGATGTGAGAGAGAAACATCAATCGGTTGCCTCCCTTATGTGCCCCTAGCAGGGACTAAACCTGCATCCCAGGCACCTGCCCTGACCAGGAATCCAACAAGCGAACCTTCTCTTTGTGGAACGATATCCAACCAACTGAGCTACACCACACAGGGCTGAAATATTTTTAAGTGTTCCTTTATTTTGTCCCAGGGAAATTTTTACACAGTAGGCTCAAGAACCATAGAAATATCCTGGATGGATGAGAAGAATGTCTTTCTTTGTAAAGTGGAAACAACGTGGTTATGAATGGGGCAGTAGAAGAAAAAGTGGCTTGATGCTTCTATCACAGGTGCTTCCCTCAACAGATAAATTTTAGAAAGAGTACACCTGGAAAACCCTAGTCAGCATTATCCGGGGTTGTAACTATAGTTACACACCTCGGAGCACTAAAGTCGTTGTGATCCCACATTTCTAATGATAGAGCAAAGTATTAGGAATTTCATATAGTCCTTCCATTTATATGCAGACAAACAAGCAAAAGTAATGCTAAACATGCAAAAAAAAATCAAACCATTTCTTGGGTTTTGGTGCAAGACCCCAACTCCTTTTTTTTTTTTTGAAGATTTTATTTGTTTATTTTTAGAGAGAGGGGAAATGAGGGAGAGAAATGTCGATGTGAGAGAGACAAACATTGACCGGTTGTCTCTCGCATGTCCTAGACCTGGAAACCTGCCCACAAACCAGGCATGTGCCCTGACTGGGAATTGAACCAGCCACCTTTCGGTTTATGGGATGACGTCCAACCCACTGAGCACACCAGTCAGGGCAGGCCCCAACTTCTTGTTACAAAGGTCTCTCCACAATCACTTCCACACCAAAGAGCTTCCTTATTTGCAACAAAAGCCAGACTTTCAAACCCCTCCTCCAAACCACTAATTATAAATTCAAAATGCTTCAAAGAGAAATACAATCAAAGGAAAACATGTTTGTAAAACTTTGATAGTAAAAGAATCGCAGTGGAACTGATTAAGTCTGCCTGGAAAACCTGCATTACAAAGCCGGTATGGCAAAAATCCCCTGTTGCTAAATTACTGTTGTTCTTGCAGGGATGATGACAGAACAGCAGCAAGAAGCCCCAGGAAATGATGGAACCCTCCTGTCACTGATATTATGAAAATAATCTTTACAATAGTGCTGGATAAGTTCTTTTATTATAACCTCCCAGTTTTTGATCAGTAAAAACTTTTAAATTTTTGAAAATATCAATTTGTGTATTTGATTGAGCTTGCATAATGTTAAGTGACAGCAACTGCACACAGGAAAGAAATCTTCGTGTTTTCCTCTGCCTAAGGCTTCAAAGGAAAGCATGAGAGAAGTAGTGGCCTTTCCCCAGGAAAATGTGGCTTACAGTCACATAGCTTCCAGCTACTCGGTGCTGAATTAATATGTGAAAGAAAGAAAAGTTTTCTTCAGGACCATTTAAATAGAAGGATGAGAATGCCTTAAAGAGATGTTCAGATGGAAAGGAACCATGCTGAGAAAGAGTATTCATTTTAAAGGCTCCAAAAGGAACTGAAAATGGCTGTGGGAAAGTAAGAATGATTCATAAAGATCTTGAACTTGGTCTTTGGAGAGAACAAATATATTCTACCCTGTGCTTACAGCATCTAATCCCCATCACCTCCACATGAAAGCCTGTAATGAAAGCCAATTACCTCACAACATGCCACTAGAAAGAATGACCCATCTACTTCCCCTTGCTGACTGAGTTACAAGGGGTTACCATGGTTCAGGCAGCCTCATCACCAGCAATGCTTAACATGCAGAGTGAGAATGGAGGTTACATTAAGGTACCAGGGCTGGTGCTGTGGGATGCAGGACCGTTCCTTGTTAGAGAGCAACAAAACAGCCTGCCGAAACGGTGAGAACAGCAAGAGAGAGAGAGGAAGTTCAAGAAAACATAATTAAGTTGCCTTCTATGTGAAATTTCATAAGGTACACTTAAGTAAGAAAGGCATTTTGAAGCATAAGAGTTGCCAGAGCCACATGCTGTAAGAAAGACAACCATTGTGTCAATGACTTTCACTTTGGTTTTATTTGGTTTGGGTTTTCAGACTGCAAGTTTTCTCAAATTAACTTTTTCACACTTTACTTTTTAACATTTTATTTCACATGCATGTGTTTGTATATGTATAGATATGTGTGTGTGTGCTTGTTTTTTTTCTTGAACTGTGTGACAGTTGCAAACACCATGTCCTTTACCCCTGAACACTTCACGTGTATTCCAAGGACAAAGACATTTTCTTGCATAACCACACACAACTGTTAAATTCAGGAGGCTTTAGCTAATGCAATACTAAACAACGTACAGCTTGTGTTCAACGTTCATCAATTATCTTAATATCCTCCATGGGAGTTTTGTCCGACCCAGGACTTTGCATCGCATTTACTTGTCAGGTCTCTCTGTAGTCTCCTTTAATCTAAAATAATTCCTTCCTCTTTCTTTTTCTTTCATGATATTAACCTTTTTGAAGATTCTTGGTCATTCATTTTTATAGAACACCCCTCAAAGTGTCTGATATTTCCTTAAGTGTATGTTTATTTTACATATTTTAGGCAGGAATAGTACATCATTAGTGCATCATAACAGGAAGCTCAGATGTTTCCTGGTGATGTTAATTATAAAAACTTGGGTAAGGTGATATCTGTCAGGTTTCTCTACCATGAAGTTACTGTTTCAATTTTTGCAATTAATGTGTTATCTCTGGGAAGATACTTTGAGATAATGTAATATACTGTTCCTTATCAAACTGTCACACAAGTTTTGGCATCCACTGATGATACTTGCTTAAAATAATTATTACATGATGGTTGAAAAATCATTTAAGTATCTTTTGAAAAAAACTATATAACTAGAAACTAAAAGAGAGATTTCAATTTTGTCATTTCTCACTGTTATGTGTTCAGATGTATGCAGAGATAGATACCTGTGCAATTTGATCAAGCATGCACTTCAATTGATTTCTTAAGACATACAGAAATATTTCCCACTCGAATTTTGAGTAAAAAGCTTTTCCTCTCATGAGAATCCTTAATGTTTGCATGAGTGCATGTGCGTGCAACAGTGTTATTATGTATTGCTTCCTAAGAAAGTTCTACACCATCATGCTTTTTAGGATATATTGGCATGTTTTTTTCCCAATTCAATTCTTATTTTTTCATGCCATTGTAGCATTTTTATCCTTGTAGTAAAAAGGAATGGTGGATGGATGTCCAAGGGATGGATCTTCTTTTAATATTAGATGCTCTTGGGACCCAGAGCCAGTGCAGAAGCTTGAAACCTGTTCCATAAGCTTAGATACATAGAAACTAACCTTGTACAGTGCATAAAATGGATGCTTAATAGGCCGTGTTAAATCAATGAACCTCACTGAATATATAATGAGTTGTTAAAATGAGATAAAAGAAACCTTTCCAACAACATATTGAAAGTAATAATGGATTTAATATGTAAAAGTCAAAATTGAAAAAATCATTTTATACTCAAAAAGTTACATTTTACTAATTCTAAAGTAATAGAAAAAAAGGATAAATGCTTTTTTCCATGCTTCTTAAATTATGTCTTGGCCAGGAAAAAAAATAGAAAACAGAAGTTTTCATTTATTGATAACAGAAGCAGGTCAAGGCAACACCACACAGCCTTAGTGTTGTGTGTGTTGTTTCCATTCCATCGGTAGCGGTGCGTGTGAAAGAGACCCGGCATGCAGGCGAAATTCCACAAGTATGTGGTGAAAGAATAAATTCCATAAATACTTGATGAAAGAATAAAGTTTGTAAGCCCTTGTGAGTCTCCTCATAAGGAGGCATGCAGTGTCAGCTGAGTGTTGACTCTGAGCTCTCAGAACAGGCAGATTCTGACAGAACAAAGAGGCAAAGAGGCCATTGTGTTTTCTAAATAAACACAATGTTTTTAAATACTGACAGCCAATCTTGGAAAAATTCAGTGTCTAACTCAATTATGAAACTTGTAACTAAAATTGCTTTGGTAGAAGAGTTTATTATATGCTGCCCTGTGAACCTGATGAATTATACATTGATGTGGAAAGTGCTGAGAACTGCAGACTTGACTAGTGTAATGGAAATATTACTGAACTTGAAGTCAGAGGCTTGGGTTTCAGTTACAGCTTCTTCACTTAATTAGATAAAGTGAATATCCCTTAAGCAAGTTACTTAATCTTTCTAAGCCAACTCTGCCCATGACTAATGTGGTAGATAGGCTAAAATATTTTACAAATATTAAAATACTAAAGGAATTATTATTTTGAAAGTCCACATAATAAATCCATGTACATACTGTAAGGTTTTAACAATTTCAATTCCTTTAATGGGCAATGTATGGGTATTAGAATAGATTGAATTAATAATGACCCTTAACACTGAAGTTCCCTAGACATGCCAAAACTGTTGTAGGTTGAACTTAGTGTTAAATGACATCTGTCTAGCAGCTCATCACACTGCCGCTCCATGAACTCACAGAATGAGATCAAAAGGTACAACAATAATTGAAGCTTCATAAAGATATTTTCCCTGTATCCCCAGTGTGTAGAAGAGCATGTAGCATGTAGGTGAAATTCCATAAATATCTGATGAAAGAACAAATTCTATAAATACTTGAGGAAAGAATAAAATGTGTAAGTCCTAGATCAAGAGGGCGAGTCATCCTATGGTCAGAATCTGGAAAGAATCTGAACTGATAATCTGATGGGAAGAACAATTACTGATCTCTGCATGATACACAATCAAGCAATGCAAATCTGTTGGCTTGAAAGAAGAGAAACTTTTGTCCTAATCCCACTGTCTTTCTGTGGGAGGGCTCCGCCCACAGAGCCCCCCAGCCGCCACAGAAGAGAATAAGTCTACCAAGACCTGGTAGACTGCTTGGGGAGGAAAGGTGGCCAATCTTTCAAAGGAGAAGGGCCAGGAGCCCATTTCTCAATGGGCTTTTATTGGGTTCATTTGCACAGGATTACAGATAAAGCTCATTAACCATTGTCAGGCAGTAAGGATCAAACAATAGATAACAAAGAACTCTGAGGGCCTATTGAGTCGGGATCAGACATCTAAAGAGCCATAAAGCTTTGAGGAACAAACTCAGTTCTTGCTTGGACCCTTATCATTTAATTGAGAGCATTCTAAAAAAAGCAGGTTTCACAGGATTTTACATATTCTTTCTTAGGCCTGATTGCCCGGGGAACTTGCCCTTTCCAAGCACAGGGCTGCACCACCCTGTCATGGTTTCAGGCTTAGATGAAGCAAGGGAAGTGAGGCAGCCAAAAGATTAGGAGACTTCTCGCAGACAGAATGAGGACTCAGGCTTTGTCAAAGTCAAGGGTCGAGGGTCCTTTGCCCCCTTTTGCTGTACCCCCCAAAGTCCTTCCTTGGGGGCCTCCCATGTGATTGTGCCTGTCTTAGGTTTCTCCCCTCTTGGGGAATCTTACCCATCATTGGCTAACCGACCAAGCACTGGGGGCCAGTTATGGAAAGAGGAGCAGAAGCAGCACTCCTGCCAGGGAGATAAGCTTTTGTCTCCTTGGTGGCTTATGGTCCAAGGACACTCCCTCAGCCTTAGCCTTGGCGGGGGTTACAGCTTCTGAAACCAGGCAGGGTGGTTCCCAACATCTTTCACTGACTCAGAAACCCAAGGCATTTCCCAACCAGAAATCAAGGCATATACCTTTCTCCAGCCAGAATGCAAAAACCTGATTACTGGTTTCCATCAACCTCCATTAATCTATCTCTTTTTATTAAAAATTAGACTAAAACTCCAAGAAAATAAGTAGGCAAAAAAGTAGGGAGGAGAAATGTTTATAACACTCTGGGAGATGTAGACCTCATAAATAAAAGTATATATATATATGGAGGTAAAATGAGCCCAAATAGAACTGCCTGTGGAAAATTATGTTTTTTCATAATTCTGATGTTTTAGCATTTCAAACACCCAAATAGTAGAGATAAAATAATATGTCAGCCTAGGTCAAGCAAAACCCCATGCACTATTTGTCTGGCATATACTTAAATTAGCCTAGTAGCTAAGCAGCAATTCATCACCCAGGTTTAGATCTAAAAACACATTGACTAAAACTCAGTCTGACAGTGTCTGTGGCTTACTCTAAAATATCCCATCTGAAATGAGATGTCCATTGCTGTCCTCGAAATTCTACATGCTCAAGTGATCAACTAACTAATGCAAGGCTTGAGAGTGGTCAGTAAGATATGAGTTCTAAACATGAAGATGTTACTCCTTGCTAATTAGCACGCAATCTCAAATATGGATTTCCAGTGGTGGAAATAATTGTCTGAGGACTGGCATAATGCATGTTGAACTCTCAAAGTTAAAAACATGCTAAGTGTGTAAACTAGCATAGATAGACAGGTGAATGAATACAGAGACAGACAGATGCCAGACAGACAGACATGGACAAGGACACATTTTTTAAAAGACACTGACTCTTCCTAACATGCAAGATAGAAGAGCCCCAAAAGGCCAGCAGCCTTGCCTGTAGGGAGGATGCCTTAGACTAAATCCCTACCTCCTTCAGCTCCAGAGGTGAACCTCTAAGGGCTTTCAGTGGTACACAGTCAGCGCCATATTGGAACCTGAGCTTAACAAAGAAAAAAAAAGTTGTGCCAAAATACCCTCCCATATTTAGAACCAAATAACACAAGTTAATAAAATCTGTATAAACAAAAACACAGTCTTATGTAAAGCCCTGCATTACCCATCATGTCGCCCAGTGGGACAAGATGCCATTGCTAACCTGCATAAACAGTTATGGCAGGCCAGTAATAATCAGCCACCTGGAAATGACTTATGCACAGTAGTGCAGAAAAATAAAACAAACAAACAACAATTTGACTTTAGTTAAAATGTTGACATTTTCCTCATGATATATTATTTTGCATTTATTTTAATTTTTAATTTATTTTAATTTGTTTCTCTTGATTACTAAGTATTTTGATACCTCCTCCTCAAATTTTGCACCAGAGGCTAGTGCCTCACTGCCCTGATTTTCAGCATCTCAGGATTTAACAAGGTTGAAATATCTTGTGTCTAGAATTTTGGTATTTGGTTCCAGCAAAATTGTCACTCAGGGTAGTGCTCAAAGCCCCTCCCTCAATGAATGGAAAATGATCTTCTAGATTTATAAAATGAGTAGTGTGAAATATTTGCTTTGCTTTATTTTATTGTTTTATATGTTACCTTACTAATAAGTATGTTGTTCATAAGTGTCTCCGCGTGTGGTATGATTAAGCTCCAACCTGCTTTCATTTTTACCTGACACCCAAGAATTTCCAGAGCACTACCATTATCTGCCAAAAAGAAGCCAAAAGAGTTGGTTAACTTGGGTCAGTTCACAACACTCAAGGAAACAATGGATGGGATCAAGAGTAAAGTATATTTAATTTTGTTTATGTATATTTTTGTAGCCCTTTCTACAGGCCCCACATATTTTTCATGCTTTATAAAAACTAACTCACAACAATCTTCCATGTGAAGTATTATTAACAACTCTGTTTTAAAAATGAGAAAACTCTCTTCTTTCCCTTGGTCAAATCCAGAACTAGGTCTATCTCATTCGACTTGTATGACAGACAGAAAAAGACCACCATGGATATTTTCAAAACTAACACAACAAAAGGAAAGAAAACACTGAGTCTTCAGACCCAGAGGGGGCTATATTTCTAAAGTAATTCATCACAAGAATCAAAAAATAAATTTAGAAACCATGTTAAAATCCTTAACTAAATGCAAAAACAGGAACTCATAACTGAAAAGGTTTGGGGAAAATGAAATAACAAATCAGTAAGATTTATCTACTATAGTCATTTTTAGAAAAGGGAAGAAGTTTTGTTTTTTAGTTAAATGTAAATCTTCTTAAAGCCTCCACTAAGAATGCTTCTTCCCATTTGAAAAATGGTTCAAATCTACTGGACTAATGGTTCAAATTGCAACACTGATTGACATAAAAATATATGTAGTTCAGGAAAATGTCTCCAAAGACTGGCATTCATTCTGTCCATTCTCAGAGTTTTTGATATGAATTCTAAGGGTAGATATAATTTCTGGATTGAGATCCTCTTAACCTGATAGCCTGTTTTCACCAACTTTATTGAGATATACTGGTAAATGACATGTAACATTGTGTGAGTTTAAGGTGTACATGTTGATTTCAAACACGTATATTGCAATACAGTTACCACCCTAGCATTAGCTGACATGTCCATCATGTCACATATTTACCATTTGTTTTTGTGGTGAGTACAATAATTTTTAATTAACCACTTCCCTTTTGTTTCATGTTTCAATTACCTTTGTACCCCGACACCTAGCACAGAACCCAAACTTAATAGGCATTAGGAAAATGTTTGACAAATAAATCTACTCTTCCCATTCCCTAAAATAATCATTGAACACACAAGTAACTTAAACACGTGGTGGCTTCTAAACTAAAGAGCTCCCAATTTGATCTTTGGTGGTCTATTATTCTCAACTGAAGAAGAATAGCTTCTTAAACATATTCTATTGGAAAGATCCAGTTTTGCTTCAAAAGCATAATGATTCCAAATGAAAGATGTTAGTTTTTCCTGGTGTAGCAAATATATCCATTAAAATATTGTAATGAGTAGATGATATTTTAAAAATTTTTAAGTGACTTTTTTAATTTTCAAAGGATTTTAATACCCATATGTTCTAAACGTAATGTTACTAACTCTTCCCAAACAGAGGATTGTAAAAAAACACATGTATTTCAGCTAAAGTTTCCAGCTAGATTTTTAGAGAAAAGGTCATTAATAAGTTTTCAGTTGCACAGAAACTACGTCAGGCTACTGCTATGGTGCTTTGACGTCACTTGGCAGCAATCTGTGAGATTAACAGGAAGGAAGACAAATGAGTTTTTGGAAAGGTGTATTCATTGGGACCCCTCTTCCCGCCTGATGCCCCAGCTCAAGCATCAAGACACCCTTGGATTAGCAAATCTGTACTGAGACCTCTCACCACTGAGAAGGGGCCTGGCAAACCTGTAGCGAGTTCTGCAAATGCTTTACAAGGATTGGGTTCCAAGCTGCCTTCAGTTGTTGGCATAGCCAATAAACTTGAAGCTAGCTGAATGTCAGAAACCAATGGTAGTATACCTCTGTGCAGTGTGTTGCCAAAACTGGTTAGCTAATGCACAGTGACATGCTCAGAGATGCACATGTGTGTATTTTTACTTTTCTTGCAAACCTGAAAATGGGAAAAAAATGCAAGCCATTGGTGGATATGTTTTTGTTAGACTAGATTTCTTTTTTTTTTAAATAAGGCTGAACATTTTTATATAACTGCAAAAAGAACACTTCAAGGGCTAATTACCTAACCAGCTTCTATTGGCCATCCTGGAATATATATTAAATGACTTTTATACATTATAAAAATGCCCTATGTAACTCTTGTCATTGTCCCAAATACAATTCCATTGCCACCTGAGTGATCTGAGAATAAATGCTTCTCAAACACATGCATAAAAAAGGATTTTGTAAGTATCCTACAGGCATCTCAATAATGATCATGGAAATAATAAAACTGCCTGGCAGACTAATCAGAATATAATTTTTTCCATATTGTGGTAACCATTTCCATGTTTATATAAATACATGGTTTTAGACAAAGCAATCATTTTAGTATTTTTCTATCATTTTCCCCAAATATTGGAGACTTTTGCAGACACCTTTGTAATATAATTATCAGTTTTTCTGACACTTGTTTCCTGACGTGAGAGCCCCCACTAATTAGTTCTCTGGGAATGGAGTCCATTGTAATGAAGGTAACTGTTAAATTTTTTAACTGTTATATCTGTTTTAATTATGTGTGATGTGGCCCAAAGGCAATCACTTAGCACTAGTGTGTGTGCTAAGCTGAGCTCCACAGGGTCAGGGATCTTCGGTCACTACTGCATCCCTAGCACCGAGAACAGTGCTGGGACATTAAAGGATCCCCATACATGTTTGTGGAAGGAATGGTGACATCCAAAACCCAGTGGTTGTGGCTTTCTTTTTGCATAAACTGAATGTTCCCCAGAGCAACACTGAAAAGTGCGAGGTCGTTTCCCTTAACTTCATCCTCATGTTCTGTACTCGTCCGTTTCGCCGTCAAATCCACTCTGCTCCCTTTGGGCCTCTAATACCGTTAAATAGCATTACTATTCATAACTTTGACAAAATGCTATGTCCAAAAGCTGAACTGTGAACGTCACATTTTCATTTAATTCCCATGACAATGCTATTAGTCAGGTAATGCTACCTCATTTAACAGACAAAGGAAATTGAATTATAGAGTAAGAGCCTTGACTGTATTGAAATGAGTCAAGGAGCTGGAATCAGACCTCAAATGCCTCTAACAAGGAGCCCCGACCTCAACATGTTATCACATCACCACTGCATAGCCTCCCACTTTGCTAAGTCCTCCTTACTACCACATGGTGAGAGGACATGCTACACTTCTCATGTTTATCTCTAACCCCCACTTCCCTGTTCAGGAACAAATCCTTCTGCTGCTGCTTCCAAAATATATCGCCCCAGGGGCTACTTCTCTCCACTGCCACCGCCTCAACCCACCAGCAATCCCCTCTCAGTTGCACTACTTTAACCTCCCCCTCAATGTCTCCATGCTTTCACTGTGAATCATTCTCCGTAGAAGAGCCTAAACGTCCGACTTCCAAAGTCGGGTATCTTGGATCTCTGTCCCCTTACAGAAAGTGAATATATTATGTGTAATATAAAAAATGTATGAAGAAAAGTAGAGAAAACATCTATATAGCCACTGACTGTTTTAGGAACTAACACTTAACTAATACATTTCAATCTCCTTTTTCTCTCTCCTTTATTAACTTTCACATTCACTGTCCTCTAACACTCTTATATTTCATATTTATTTTACTAGCATACCTCTGTTTTGTCTACCACGTATCTCTACTTTGAGCTACTACTACACACACATCTTCTTGGTCTTCTACATATATTTCCATTTCTGCATTTTTAAAGTTCAATATAAATGGTATTACATTGTATTTGGATTTTGGCAATGTGTTTTTCATTCATTAACATGCTCGTGGCATTTACTCACGTTAATTTTCACTTCTGTATAATATTCCACATGCTGAATAAACAATATTTCACTTATCCATTCTCGTGCTGATATATGCTTAAGTGGTTTACAGGTATGCAATTGTTACTAATTGTACAAACAGCACTGCCAAAGGTTAGTCCTATACATGATTCTTACTATATAATTTTGGGAGTGTACTCTTAGGAATAGTCCTAAGACTAAGAGCTAAGAGAAAGAGAATTTCATCTTCAACTTATGTTGTAGAATTGACCCAATGTAGTTATTTGCAATGGTTCGGTTCTTTTGGAAGGTACAGGTAGCTCCAACAGTCAGAGGAAGGGGAAGACTATCTTCCCACACAACTTTATCTGATGGTATTAACAATGAAAGCAAGGCTCAGAGATTATATTTAGCAAGCAGTCGTATTACTTACACTGTTAGCCCAGTGAAGTTCCATCTTTCTTCTTTTAGCATGAAGCTCATTGCATAGAAGAATCACTCAAGGCAGGTGTGACAACATTTGTTTTCTTTTGACTTGGAGTTGACTCTTTATTTTTTTAATTTTATTGTTTAAGTAAAGTTTATATTGAATATATTTTGTATTAGTATCAGGTGTACAACATAGTGGTTAGACAATACTGTACCTTACCAACTGCCCCCCCAACATATTTCCAGTACCCACCTGGCATCATACATACTTATTACACTATTATTGACGATATTCTCTGTGCTGTGCTTTACACCCTCGTGACTGTTGTGTAACTACTAGTCTGTACTTCTTAATCCTTTCCCTTTTTACCTAGTCCCCCAAACCCTCTCCCCTCTGGCAATTATCAACCCATTCTCTGTATCTATGCATCTGTTTCAATTATGTTTGTTTATTTTGCTCTTTAGATTCCACAACTGAAATCACAGTATTTGTCATTCACTGACGGACTTATTCAGACGTAACAATACTTGAGAGGCAGGATTCAGCTTATCTTTTAAGAATCTAGAGTAACAGAATTTTCTCAGGGGTCTGGACACAAGATCGGATGGTATCCTAGGACTAGGTGCCACTCAGAGGGCTGCTGAATTTACTAAGATTTTTTTCCCATCATTCAAGATGGGAGATGGCTGTTCAATTTATTTTCAGTATAATAAATAGAAAGATTCATCTAAATAGATATTTCCTAGTATACATATGCAGGTATGCTTTGTCCCTAAATCTCTCTACCCACCGGAACCGGTGGTTATTATTAAGGACTCTTGCCAATTTCCCTCACCTTTACTCTCCGTCCTGCCTATCAGTGTGGGCTAAATGTTGCAACAAAACCGGTTTGAAAGTATCAGTTTAAATGATCTAAACAAAATGTGTTTTATAAATTTGCCAAAGCCCTATTAATACACAGAGGCAAATCAAGACAACTTTTACTGTGGACGTCAAAAACATTTTTTCTATAATTAAACATAATCCGAAATAAAACATCATAAATAATTGTAATAGCTCTGACTGAAGAGTTAAAAATGCTCACTTAACTACTGATAACATACCTAAATATTACTTGTACTTTAAGATCATTTATTTGTATTTTAAGCTGAAAGTAAACTAAATATAAAAAGGTAGCATTAAAATATTGTATTGTAGAATAATGTGGGGAGGGTTCTAAATGTTCGCTACCCAAGTCCCCAGAAGATGTAGAAATTTCCTCCACGATAACCCTGCAAACCCGAGCTTGCTCACTTTCAGTGCTGGAGCTCATTGTCTAGGTCAGCTCACGGCACCCTTGGCTTCCACCAATTCTCCTTGTATGGCACAAGCCTGTTTTCTTAAAACATTTGCCCGTTGAGTGTAAGAATATATAACTATATGATGCAGTAATTGGACAATACTAACTTTAAATATAATTGCAGGTGGGAAGATTTCTAAATAATATGATTATTTTATAACAATAAGTCTTTGCTTTGTTTCAGTATTCTCATGTCCAAAGCATTCTCATATATTTTTAAATGTAAAAAAAATTTAAAATGTTTACCTAATGAACATTGGTAGTTTCTTAGATATAATATTCTTATTTTAAGATACATTCTCACCCCTCTGGAAATTAAGATAAATTGGCTTTATTATATCTGCAAGTCGTTTTTTATATTAAATCAAACTAGTGAAAAGTATAATGAGCTCCACTCTCCTTACTGATTGACCTAAGGCTGCTGATTGTGTGCCTTCTCCAGCAAACCCACGTACGGGGTATACAGTCATCTCCTCCCCTACATCTCTCGGCCTTGTCTCTTTTCTTCCACTTCAATTCTCCTACTTACACTGGAAACAGACAACAGCTTGAGGGAAGCTGTTGAGAAGCAAACAACTATGGAGGAATCCTAAAAACAAACCCACGAAATGAAAGTTCATTTTTACCCGCCCTCAGAATATCGTGAGGAAGAAAATGCCACCACTGCATTCCAGTGTGCTTCTTTGACAAATATTCACACATTTCACTTCATTTCAACAATCATTTACCGAGTTTCTGAAACTGGACTACGCGACCTTAGGCCTTGTGCTAGTACTGCAGTTACAGCAAGAACAGCTTATGACATCCTCTCCTTAAAAGTTAGCGCCACTAAAGTGTGAAGGCAGACAGTGCCCGCCAGTGATGTGTCCTGGAGTCAGACCCTAACAATGGTGTTTTCCCGAGACAGGCAGGGTATGTCAATAGTGTTAACTCCGTTTACATATAAGATTTAAATACATTAAGAGTCAGTCATCATACTTAGGAAGAAGTCATTTGCTTTAATGTAAAAGCGGCAACTTCAACAAGGGCATAAATTAAATACAATTATATAAACCGGAAGATAGAAAATTAGCATCCAGACATCATTCTAGTAATGGGCAGTTTAAATATATTCAATGTAATACAAATTTAGAATTTTCAAAATATCTACATTTGAACATCATAAAAAAGAAAACAAAGAAAGGAATTCTGTTTGCCCACTCAGTAACTCAGGAAGATTTATGTAACAATTTCCACAAACTGATCTCAGACACCACACAACGTTACATTTTCTATGAACACAAGTTGTGAAATACTATAGACTGTGCCTTATATAATAATATTGTTTGAGGCAATCTTCATAGGAATTATGATCAAGAGCCATAATCGCACAAATTTGAAAGGCCTTACATTTCTCATCACAAACTTCACTGCTGTCATAACTCACAAAGAAGTAATTATAGTATTTTATAAATTTCTTACTGTCTAGGGTTGCAAATTCCTTAGCTAATTCATACAAACTTTTTGGCTGCAAATCTTCAATGTCATAAGTCTGGGTCAGGATATACTCCAGCTTCCAGTTGGACTCTCCCTTTAGATTAGCATCTGTCAGGTTCAAGTAATACTGCAGCATATCCTATAGTTAAAAACATCGAGAAAGCCTGGTTCATTTTAGGTCCCACAAAGCATTGCACAGCAAGAATAGTCCTTACTAAGACTGATATGATGTTCTCAATCTAAAATTGTAGTCATTAAAAAAGGTAAGAATTTTTTTTTTAAAAGAGTCCAAATAAAAGACCTACTTTACTATTTTCATTTTAAAAATAATGAAATAACATAATATAAAGTAATCTAAATTATATAGAGATGCACAAAATAAAAAGCCTTCAATTCACAAATCTCAGAAGCAGCCAACGCTAATAATGTTGTACATATTAGTGGTGTACTGGGGGTGGCTTGTAACCAGATCACAAGAGCCTACTGTCAGATTTTCAGGAATCTCATGAGTTGGTTGATGTGACTTTGGCAGCTTGAAATTGGCCATGATGGGAGTATTTACACTGTGGAACTCAGCAAACACTAAAATCAAAGTGCTTCCCCCAACGCCAGTGAACAGGTTGTTAAACATTTACCAGCATTCTGGTACATGTATGGCATTCTAGACTTTGTAGACAAAATAAATATTTAGAATATACATACCTATTTCCTATGTTTTGGCTTTTTTAAAAAAAAATGAAGTCATACGATGCAAACTGTTTTGCATTTTCAAAAATTATTGAGTGCTACATCAGGGATATTGTTCTATGTCAGTACACACACACACACACACACACACACACACACACACACACCTGTGTGTGTGTTTAAGGTTCAGATCCAAAAATAGGCAACTAATAGTTGTAAAACAATTTCTTTGAACTAGTTTATTTGTCAATAGTTTTATTTCCTCATTTAATCTAATGTTTATGGATTAAATTAGATTTCCCCTACCTTACCTCCTTCATAAAAACCTGCTCTAAGAAATAAAAGAGCTACCTCCCATAAAAGTCATCTACAAAGAAATAAAGCCATTATATCAATAGAGACTTTGAGAAGTTCTTTCCCAATTATATTTGTGGAAAAAGCTACTACCTGTAAACTAGAAGCCCAGTCTTTCAATGTTAAATGTATCTAAAGCAGAGTCATGTACAAGCTCCAGAGAACTTTTACAGCAAAAATAAATGTTCAACTCATTTTCTTTACAAAAATTTTTTTGCCAACATTTATTGAGAACTTACTATGGACCAAGCACAAAGGAATAGACTCAGACAGAGAAGTTAGGTAATACAGCCCAGGAGAAAGTATGGGGTCAGAACCCACACTCACCTTCACAGCTATGTTCTAAGAAAGAGTAGTTAATAACAAATATGGCTTAGTGAAATGTTTCAACAGGTACACAAGTCCACAGATAGGACACAACCTAATGAAAACTTCATCTACTGAAATGTGAAGCCTTTAGAAGAGAAGTTCTAGAGAAACAGCCTACCAAAGGCTGACCGCATAAGCCCACACCTGGAAAGGGCTGACACTCCAACTATATATTTAAAAAAAGAAAGATATTATAAAACTTTAACAAATACAACTCACCTAGCTATGCTGAGAACACTGAACTAAACTAATGAAAAACATTCAACTACAATGAAAACTACAAATGCATAAGTGTAGGGTTAATTCTAAAATTGTACCAACTTACCAATAATTCATAATTAAGAGGATCGTACTGAAATAGTCTGATACCAGGGTTGTTGGTCTGTTTTTGCAAAACACCCTTCACTGGGGTAACAGCAGGAGCCACAAACGCAGAATTTATTGGATTTCCTGGACAAAACATGTGCACATAAAAATATTTTTTTTAGAAATTGAGTTTCTTATTAAAAATATGAACAAGTTTCAGATTAAGAGATTGACAGACATAACAGCCAATGATATACGTTCCTTGACGGATTCTGACCTGAATCAACTATAAAGACACTTTTGAGAAATTAGGGACATTTTTATTATGGATTAGTATTGCATGAGAGCAAAAAGTTATCACTGCTTTTGTTCCATAAGTTAATGATATAATAACTATGTAAGTTACTCATGTATTTAGCCATGCAGACAGAGGCATGTAGGGCTGAAACATCTGACCTTAAGATTCACATTCAGATACTTCAGGGAAAAAAAATCTAAAATATGGACAGGTATCAAATGTGGCAAAATCTTGATAGATATTAAATATAAATGATGGTAAACTTGTTTTTTAAATCATTCTCTCTGCTTTTTATATACTCAAATATTTTCATGATTAAAAAAAACAAGTTCTACAAGTACACACAATAAAAACCCCAAACTAGTTTGTCCCGTACCTCCACCTCAGATGATATTCCAATAATTACACAATAAAAATTTGATTACAGTGCCACCATGTTTTATACATATCACAGAACTAAATTACTTTCTGAGTAACAAAGCTATCAAATTCTGAAATATGATCATTTTTACCAAGCTCACTCATTCTAGATGAAAGAGGTACAGCAATTCAAAAATGTTACCCAATTACTGGAAAAAAAAACATATTGATTTTTCTCTTGGCTGACTGCTGTAAAATCAGAACTCTTGTTCTGTTAACTCAGTTTTCTGTCCTCGTGCAGGAATCATTTTTAAAAATACATGATTGTTGTGTGTGATGCTGGAGTTTCTTCTATTTTTTTCTTTTAATAATGAGTAGATGACAATGTCTACAAGCACTTAAAAGTAAGAGCTCATTACATTTTACTTTAAACCAATAGTAAATTATGTGTTGGTTTTTAAATTAGGAGAACTAAAACAAGTCATCTCAAAAACAACTTACTTGAGTCCAGCAGGTAAACATCAAACAGTAATAATTCTCTAAACTTGAGGATGTGAAAGAAAATTTGAGTGGGCTGAGGGTTTCAGAGGCTTTTGTGTTGTGGTGATGGCAATCAAGTGTCAGCGGCCCTGTGGGGCGAACAGGAAAAACCCGACTCCAGGCCCTCCTCTGGTTCGGCCGCTCACCATTCCATTACAGACGGTGACTAAGTACAGTCTGGTGCTGGCAGGTCGAATTAATGAAACCTTTCATTTACTGAATCGGTAAAAATTAGCAGAGATCTGCCGCTATGCTCTAGCATCTCGGATCAGGGAGACACAAACAAAATGTCATATTACCTTTTTTATCTGAAAGAACCATAATGCTGTCTCTGTGAGTGTGTCCATAAAATTGTCCTGCAATGATATTGCTGTATCTTCTAAAAATATCTACCAGTTTCTCATTGTAGTATTCTCTCATGGCCGTAGTGCTCATGGAGTAGGGCAGGTAGCCCACTGGGACATGCGCTATGATGTACACCTGGGAAAGAAGCACGGGGGGACAGCTGAGGATCGTTGTGCACACTTGCCATCGCATTTGTTATGACAAAATGACATTCAGATACTCAAGATTAATACTATATTGATTAAAATTTGGAAAGCAAGTATACCATCCCTCCTGTTTATTATCAAGATGAAATTAGAAAAATACTAATTTCACTATATTTGCACTTCTCTCATTTAAAATGCACTGTTGATAACATTATGTAACTGTGACATTGGTCATAATTTTTTCAATATCAACTTTTTTTTATAGCAACTGACATCAAGTAACCCTCAAAACATTAAAAACAAAACAAAATAAAATGACAACAGAAATAAGTCATTAATGTGTCTCATATGAAAATATCTTCAAATTGTAACACTTTTATTAATATCTGACCCTCACCCTCAAGTTTAATAAATTCAGAAATTTAGCCCTCTGTTTATCCCCTGGTAATTTTGGGCTATGAAATCTACCTTCTCCTTATTTTGCTGAGAGATATTCAGTGTATTTTCTAGCCATTCAAACTGATTTGCTGGGTCACTCCTATTCAGGGTCACAATATCTGGGCCATAGTACAAGTTTGTGTTTAGACTGATGATCCTAAGGTTCAGATTAGTTGAAACTTTCTGTGAATAAAAGCCACCTATAAAAACAAATTTAAACACATTTTAGAAAAACACACAGATATACAGTCACTGTGAAAGCGAATTCTTAAGTAAGGTTTACGGTCCAGTCAGGATGGTCATATTCATTTCTCATTGTTTAGTGTGTACACACACAGGCAGTCATCGGCTAAGAATCAGGTTTGACAAACACTTGCTGAAAACCTACCCTGTGCCACGTCCAGCTCTGGCACTTCCACACACAGAGGTAACAAGAGTGGGTTCCAACATTTATATGAAAATAAAATTAAATATATTGACACTAGGCAATGAGGTACTGAATTTTGTAAAAGAAAAATTATTATGTAAACTCCTGTTTTTGTACAATTGGGGAAGTGAAGGTGAGAATTATTGTGAAATACAAAATCCAAAGAGTGAGAACACACACGGGTCTTGCCAGAGACGACTGAAGAAATGGCAGACAAGCCAGAGCTGCTACAGTCTCTGTGCAGAGGCGGCTTGGAGGCACAACCCCACGGACACCAGCAAACCAGTGGCGACAGAACACCCACGAGTCTACTGTCAAAACCAGCCGCTGAGATGGCCTTGCTCTCTTTGTCCCGGGCCCACTCACCGCCCATGCCTCTTTCTCCTCCGCTCTCAGACATGACTCATGGCCTCCAGAAAATCTGGGTACAGAGGCTCTCCAGAATTGGCACACTCAAGCAAACAATAAGGATCTAAGTCTAAATAACATGAATAAAAATAGAGGCAAAATAGAGATGAATAAATCTTTCCCTTACCTTTCCTTAAAGTCTGAATAGCTTCTTCATCTAGCCATGGTTTCCAGAGGTTTGCTACTGCATTGTACACCTTGCTGGTGAATGAAGGCAGCTGATCCTGGCCACAGATAATATAATGCACCATTGAAACTCTAAAGAATTAAACATTGCTTGAGTGCTTACCACTATGTTACACATCTGAAAATGAAAAGATGAATACTAAATAGACTTAATCTTCAAGGAATTTATAACTTAGTTGGAGAGACGGGCAAAATATAATCAGTCACCTGTAACACAATGCTCTCGGTGCTAATGCAAAGGTTCTGGAAGTATAGAAGCAAGAATAATCAAGTCTGGTCTGAAGAGTCAGTGTGGAGAGAGAATACAGCATCTGAACCAGGCCTTGAGTAATCATCAAGTTGAGAGAAAAAGGGATCAAACAGAGAAGAACAAATCCCTAATGATTTCACTTATATGTGGAACTTAAAAACCAAAACAAATGAACAAAATAAAACAGAAACAGACTCACAGGCATAGAGAACAAACTGATTGTTGCCAGAGAGGAAGGACAAAAGAGGTGAAAGGGAACAAAGTTCCAGTTATAAAATCAGTAAGTTCACAGAAATGTCAAGTACAGCATAGGGAATACAGTCAACAATATCATAATAGGCTCGTACAGGGTCAGATGGTTACTAGACTTACCGTGGTGACCAATTTGTTAGGTATGTAAGTGTCAAATCACTGTTATATACCTGAAATAATATGTTGCTTATTGACTATATTTTCTTAAAAAGGCAAAAACAATGATTGACACAGAGACAGTGCCATATACTCATACAGAGAAGAGAATTCATTTTAGTGAGACCAGGGTATAGGATGGATGTGAAAATGAGCTCATTAGAGAGACACAGAAGCAGCTTTGGGCTTGACCAAATGCAGGGTCTAGTATAGCATGTGGAAGGAATGGAGGAAATTAGATTAAGTCCTCTGACATGTTAACACTACTGCAAAGCTACTTAACTTCTTAAAGATTTATAACAACAAAAATTTGATTTGAGGAAGTCTCTTATGTCAAATTTTATCAACACGTTTTGATTTTTAATAGTATGCTAGAAGTACAAAACATTTCTTTTATTATCATAAAGTATGTTTTATCATTCTATTTTATCATATTATAACAAAGTATGGTGACATAAGCTCTAGGGAAGTGAAAAACAAAACTTTAAGAAAGTAGATACCAAATAAAAACCTAGAAATTATTTGTAAAATTGAATAATTGCCCCAATTTAAAAAATGACAATAAAAAACTGACACCATTTTATTCACTATCATCATTTCCTTCTGTGTACCAGTGATAGAGGCCTGTTTCTTAAAGGAGTTTCCCTGTCAGTATTAATTAAAATGCTTAGGTATATTTCAAGATGGCCCAAGTCACATTAGTTCTTAATGCACATGCCTAATACATGATGAAAGTATAAATACCTTCAGAGCAAGTAATAACCAAATGACTTGTTTTAATGAACTAATTATCCACAGCATATTCACCTTCTTTTAGAGATTAGAGCCATGTATCTGAAAATTACACAATGGCTTAGGCCAACCTACATTCTGATTAAAAACTGATCATCATCATCATCATCATCGCTATCATCAAAAAACCTATAGTCTTAGCCATCTGTTTACTTTGAGATGGAAGCTAACATACTGATATGGTCATGTGGAATCTCAGATGTATATACATACATATATCTGTCTCACTGTACACTTTTCTATTTTAAATATGTGAAATATCAGCACCACAGAAGTTAGGTGATTTGACCAGGGAGAACTGGTCAGTTGCAGAGCTGGGTCTAAATCCCAGGTCTTGGCACCCTCACACTATGTCTAAATATCTATTTCACCATGCTGTCATCTCAGTCCTTTTGGGTTGTGACATGCCCACTGCCAAGAAATGAAGTACACAGTGGGACCCACCCAAAAGTTTCATGACACTAGCCTTACCAGTTTAGGGGCAAATGAGGACCCTGGCCCAAACTGCTTTCTTGGGTGGCAACTGGAAGGAATCCCTGGGCTGCCCACACTAGTATCAGCTTCTGATGGAAGGGGTGGGGACATGCATCTGTATACGCATGCTTATGTAGCTGTTTATGTACAAGTTTATGGGGTTTTAATGGAAATTACACTTGTCATCTCTATTTGTCACTAACATTCACCAGAATTCAACCTCAGGTATCCATCTCCAGTAAAATTGTTGTGGGCCTTTCATGTTACATTTGACATTCTTGAAATAACATGTGGGGTGGAAGGTGCTATAACATAGCACCACCAATAACATGTGGTGCTATGTTAACAAATAGCATTGTCAACATGCTATTGACAATACATGTGGGAAGGATGGGTGTGGAATAATAGAAAGATTTTCAGATATGAAGTCCTAACGTAGAAAAAGAATAAAATTAATTAAGGTATATAGGCTGTGCAATTTACTTCAGTTGTACCTACAATAAGATATAGTATAGAAGTTAGATTGTACCTACATCTCTGAATTATTATAAGATGTGATACCATGATTTCATAAAAAGAAGACAGAGATAAAAGTAAAAAGAAAAAATTCCTCAAAGATGTTAGTGAAAATGTATCATATGTCACAGCTCAATGCCATAACCACCACTACTCCACTTACTGAGGGCTTGCTCTGTGCCAGGTAGAAAGCTATGCCTTTTCATATGGTGTCACGAATTCTCACAAAAACTTTGCAAGGATGGCATTATTGCTTTTATTTACAAATGAGTGAGCTATGGATCAGAAACATTAAGTGAAATATCCAAGTTGGTCAAGCTATTAGAAGCAAGGTGGGATAAGGATTTAAATTCTAGTAGACGTGACTCTAAATCCCACGTTTCCACTGTACCAGTCTTTCTGTCACCTAAAGCACATAAAAGCAACATGTGTTACCACTGGCTGCTGGAGATTGTTCGTCCCCAAGCCTCTGCACTGTGTGGTCTAACATCTCAGTGGTGACAGCAGTTGACCACTGGTTGAAAGGCCAACACAAAAAAACTCATGTATTGTTCATCTAAGACTGAGGCCAATGCCAAGAGGTCACTTGAGACTTAAGCTCATTCGAAAGTACAACTTTTAAAGAATCATGTATTCAGGTTAGATTAACTAATATAATCAAAACCCTCATGCTGCATCCTTTTGACATGAGATGGAAAAGATATTCTAAGCAAAAGAAACATGCAGAGAAAGAGAGGCATGGAAGTAAACATCATGTGCCAGAGATGTTGAGTATGTCAGTCCGGCAAGAGCAAGGGATGTGTGAAAGGATGTTGATCTAACTGTGTACAAAAGATCCAGGATGTGGGCTCTGCCCATGAGTTATGGTGAGCACTTGAACAAGCAACTTAACATTTCTAGGGCTCAGTTTTCTCATCTACAAAATGAAGAGTAGATCTAAACCACAGTCAGCAAACTTCTACAAAACATAAATTAATAAATAGTTTAGGTTTATGAGCAATACAGTCTCTGTCACAACTATTGAACTCTGCCATTGGCGTAAAAAAAGCCATAGGCAATACAGAACAAACAGCAATACCTGTGTTGCAATAAGACTTTATTTACAAAAACAAGTGGCAGGCCAATTTGAATGACTGCCTGCAGTTTGCCAACCTCTGAATTAAAAATAATCTTTGAGATTTCTTGAATCTGCACAAATCTAAGATTCCACACAACTATGACAAAGCCCAAAGCTAAGGCTGGTATCCAGCTCTTATGCACAGGCTGCTTAACAAACAGCTGCTCTGAAAAGTTGAAGCTCAGGCTGTTTCAGGCATTTAATATTCTGAATACAGTATCTGCCTTGAATCACATCTTAATTACTCAATAAATAAATTCGACTTGAACGTGAACCTCCCTCTTTCTGTTCTTATGATAGTTGCTATGTTTTTAAAGTTTTCAATCACAATCTATCTTAGATTAGGGTGTGGAGAGCTTTTATGCCTCACTACAATTCTGAAAAATGTAAACGTTTGTCAACATCAACTTACCTAGCTAACTTTATCATGGAAATGCAAATAAATAACAAAATTACTCAAAAGAAAGAAGAAATTAAGAAAGATTACAAAGGAAAACAAAAATTAAGAGTCCACAAATTAGGTAATGTGCTCCAAAACCTCACTCTGGATATAACATTTTATGACTTATTAAGAGTCACGTTAACATCCTCAAAACACTAGCCTTGCCTTCCTGGCTGGCTGGCATTAAGAACACACTCTGCCTCGATGGGCCCCACTCCCACACCCTATATCAGCTAGTTACTGTCATAATTTTGACACTACTGATGGGAAATATCATTTAAGCACTTCTGGAAGGTGAGGTCAAATTTACCTGTGGCCAATAATCATGATTACCCAGTGCAGGGAAAACCTGGAGGTCTGGAAAGAGACTCTGGACAGTGGTCGTCATATTAGCAATCACCGTTATGACTGTGTCCGTTGAGAGTTCATGGACTGGAACATGAGGTGGGCTATCCCTGAAAATGAGAAAGAATCATAGAGAACAAAATCAGCTTCTATTAAAAGTCACTAGACTTACGTGTGATGCCTTTCTGTGTACTGTCATTGCAGACCTCCACCATAAAGTAACAGATGTAGTTAGGAGTCAATAAACTGCTCTTCATTTACCTTTCTCCCACAAAGAATCTTATTTTAAAAATTTGTGTAATTAAAAAAAATAAACTAGACATCTCATCCTATTTTACTGCCTGACTGCAGATTTATAAGAGATAAAAATTTTTGGTAAATTAAAAGAACAGATTCCAGAGTCAATATGCCTGGATTCAAATTCCAGCTTTGCCACATAGCTAGAAGCTTACATAGCTAACTGTATATTTGGATGAGTTACTTAGATGCTCAGTGCCTTCATTTACTCATCTGTAAAATGGGGATAGTAATATTTAATGTAAAGATTAAATGAGTTACAATGTATAAATTAATTAAATAGTGCCAGAGTCACCCTTTCAGGTATAGGAAATATAGGCCTCTTCACTCCATCCTAATGGATGTAATTATTTAATTATACTACCAAAAGATGGTGTTTATGAAGTTGCTATCACAGTTTAACTACATTGTTGCCACTTGTTTTTATTATTAAATCAAGACTTCTATCACATTAATAAATATTTCAAGACACTGATACAAGTGTGGTCTTTATGGATTCATGTCTTAGTTAACATAAACATATTTCTAGAGTGTGTATTCTAGAAAAAATACCAAATTCTAAAATTTTTCTTATCTCTAATGATGTTGATTAATTTGATCTAGCATTTTTTAAGCCTAAATGATCTTTAAAACACAATTAATCTTATGGAATTCATCATTCTAATGAAGCTTAAGACACTATAGATAAATATTGAGTAACTCATGGTACTTACATAATAACTTACCCCGTCCATATCATGAAGGATACTTCTTGTCCTGAATTTTTTATAAAATCAAATGCTGACAAAATAAGGTGATATGGAGAATCACACATAACATCTCCAAAAGGGCCAGGATTGGAGGCATTTGTGCCTTTGGATGAAGCACACACTTTCGTGCGGTCATCTGTGATGTGGTAAGTAGGGTCCAAGTGCAAATCAGTCACATGCCAAAACTGTCCTGTTGATTAGAACAGAAAATGGTGTTAAATCTCCTTCTTTGTTTGGTGTTCCTGTACAAATATTTACAGTAGGATGACAGATAGTTGCACTTCACTGTGATGGAAGAAAGCCTTAGTAATTTATGCTGCTAGAGGACCTGAGCCTTAATACCCTTCCCTATGAGAAGATGAGAATTCCAGGGAAGAATGTACTAGAATTTACTACTTAAATGTGTCAGAACTGAGGAGCTCTGTGACAGCATGACCATCTAACAAGACTATATTACAAATACAATTTGCCTAATGAAACATATGGAGACATCCTTCTGGGAGGTCAATAATAATATTATATTGTGTTTTAATAGCATGTCTCCTTCCTTCCAGAATTTAAGGTTCTATAATTCATTCACATGCTTCTCATAGAAAAATTGATGTAGAAATATCATGTGGTTTGTTAGGGTTACACAGTGAACAGATTGCAGAACCAGAAACTAAACCTCCTATGTTCTTTAAAATCTTGCCTCTCAACATTAATGGAGGGGAAAAAAACTTTAATACGAGCTTAAAGCCAAAAACTGTAAATGCCAGAAGTTCTTAAAAGTTTTTTAATGGAAGAATATCTTCTATTATATACTTGTACACAAGAAGCATGGGACAAACAAGTAGAATGCAAACTTTTATCTATACAAAGATGAAAATGCTAAGTATGTCTGTAAGCAAACACTAGAATAAAACCCAAAGCTGAGATAATAAAGCAAAATATTGAAAACTGTTAATTTGTTAAGACAGAGAAGGTACATTAGATTTGGGTTGTTTCTTCACAACGTTGTTGTGATTTCATAACACATTTAAGTTCACAGCTAAGAAGTGGTAAACAAAAGATCCAGAAGTACACAGAAAATAGTCTTTATGATCAATTACCTAGTGTTTAGTCTTCATTTCAAAACATTTGCTAAGAGTGATTTATTTTATTCCATAATGCAGATAATACTCCAACTTTTATTTCCAGCTTAGACATCTTTATTCAACACACAAATTGGAGTTGGCAAATAGCTCAGAATCATCCTGGAGGCTGTCCTTCCTTGACATACAAATATGTAGGGCATCTCATTTTTGTGTAAACATATATTTTATTAGTAGTAAAATGTTAAGGTATAGCAAACTGTACACAGAACAGCATAGTGCTATGGTTAAGAGTGGAGACTCCAGAGTCAGACCACCTGACTTCGCATCCAAGCTCAAGCTACTAATCCAGTTGTTGAAATCCTGCAACAACCCTGAATAACCCTACTATATGAGGGTTCAGTGACTTAGTAGAAGTAAAGCTCTTAGAAGGTGCCTGGCATCGAGTAAGCTCAGCATTAATTGCCCTACTATTATTTAATAACCCCAAACTTGAATTTGAGATTAAACTTCCTCATTTCCAAGGAATAGTTAAAATTTTGAGTATTTACTATAAATTTAGTACTGTTTTTTATGCCTTACTTGTGTCAATTCATCATTATGTCCATTTTATATATAAAGAACTGCAACATACAGAGAACAAACCCAAGTCACATATATCATACACAAAAGAGCCAAAATAGGGATTAAGGAAACCTGACTCCAGAGGCCATGTTGCTCTTAACCACTGCACACACTGTCTCTCTGTGCGTGCTCCCCTTCCAATACCCTTCTCTCATTCCCTCATGTAAAATAGATACTGACAACACCTACAGGAGACACTGTGATGATTAAGGGACATAGGATTATAAATATACTAAGTTTTTGTAAAGCAAAACTAGAAACACATTAAGGACGCATCCCTGATATAATTTTGTACCTAGATTTATATAGCCCTACCATCTAGGATATGCCTGACCTATAGTAGGCCCTCAGTGAACATTAGTTCAATGAACTTTTAATTAGTCAAAGGCACATTTCAGGATTTCCTCAAGATCACATGGTGACTCAGCAACGAAAGCAATTTTGGAACCAGACTTGCAGAACAGTGTTCTTTCCACTACATTGCATTGCCAGACAGATAAGTGAGGGGTAATTACTCAGATGCACTGAAGGATGGCTTTAAATAGCAGCCAAGAATGGAGCTCTGACAGGCTCTTAACCTGGAATTCATGAATAATGAACCTCAGGAGGCCACACCTCACACCTCTAAATAAAATTGTATACAAAATGCTGTGTGTGTTTGTGTCCAAGACCACAGAGTGGGCGTGTGACAGAGCCCACACTCCAATCCAGATTCTCTTCACTCCGAAAGTTAACAATCAAAAGTTCTTTTCACTACACCACAATTACTTTCTGATTGTGCAGATAATCTTTAAAAAGATTCCCACAAACGTTTGTGTATATATGTATTG
Organism: Trachops cirrhosus; assembly: GCA_028533065.1. Lineage (NCBI taxonomy): Eukaryota > Metazoa > Chordata > Mammalia > Chiroptera > Phyllostomidae > Trachops > Trachops cirrhosus. The sequence goes on along the minus strand of CM052541.1, from coordinate 161,116,816 downwards.
TCAACATAAGTAAGTGCTCAAAATTATACCAAAAAAAGCTTATTTATCTTAAAATGTTTTAATTTATCTCAAAGAGCCTAGTAAACCATAATACTGATGCCTGGATATGGTTGCTTAAAATAGGTGCTTTTTGTTTATTTGTTTATATCAGTTTCTACCAAATAGTCCAGCAGGTCCTGACCTACTAAAGCTAAAGAGCTGTGGCTAAACACACTGGTGAAGCTTCCCTGGGCTTTTGTCCTCTGACCACCAGAACTTTACAGGACAGGAAACTGACACTGGGAATTTGCAGGCGTGCACACACACAAACACATGAGCAGAGGCCGGTCCTGCTGGGTACTGTAAGGAAATCCAAGCATTTTGGGTTGGAGGAGGGGGAAGATTACATCAAGTGCAAAAGTAAAATAATATATCTGGTGGGAAACTGCTGAGTCAACATGTAAGCTGCTCTTTGTAGTTAACCCTTTCCCTTCCTCTTCTTTAGGTGATTCATCCTTGTCGCTTTCCTACCAAAACACAGAAGTGTGAGTGGAGAGTCACTAGACCCTAACACATTGTCATTGAAGCCTTCAGCAATCAGATTTTTAAAAACAAATGGTGAACTTGCCATTGTTTGATCTCTTGCCATCAGGGACATTTTATATCCAAACTGTAAACAGCCACCTAATTAATCAAAGCAGGAGCCAGCATACATAAGTGTTTTGGAACAATTTCTTGTTATGACTGATGGTTGGGAAACCTGATTTACATTTCTTGTTTTCAACTGCCTGACAGCTGAGTCACGAGAACTTGACTCTCAAGAGGGGACATTTCTCGAAGAGCACTTCTGAAATCACATGAGAGGAAGAGCTACAGAGAGGTTTCAGGACTCAGCACTGCGCTGAGTTTGAGACAGCTATGCCCGAAACAGGGGACAGAACTCCGCCTATCTAATTTTCCCCCTCCAAATAACAGGGCAATTATTTTTAAAGGGAGTTTGGGAAGTGTGGGTACCTTGATCTTTGAAACTGAAGGCTCAGGTGGCATTGTAAAATCTCTCATCCAACATTTATCTATTCTGGACCAGTGGTTCTCAAACTCCAGCCAGCGTCTATCAGAATCACCTGGAGAGTTTATTAGATTGCTGGGCCCCGATTCTCGCATTTTCGGATCCAACAGGCCAGGGTTGGAGTTGAAAACCTGCATTTCTAACAAGTTTGCATGATGCCTATGCTGCTGGTCCCAGACCACACTTTGAGAACCACCACTGAACAGGCACTGTGTTAAGTTTTGAGAACCAGTGAAATCGGTCGCACTGGCAGCGAGCCTAGCATGCAGCTAAAGTGAAAAGCAGGCCCCCACTGGTTCGAAGGTAGACTAAGGGGTGGACAACACCGAGGCTGTGACCGTACTCCACCTGGGGGAAGAACAGGCCACCAAACTCGGGAAGCAGGACAGAAGATACAAAAGTCCCAGTGACATTTACACCTCTGCGGTGTGGTGGAAAGCCCTCAGCCCCCGCCAAGCTCTGAGCTGATTCAAGACTGTGGGAGACATCCAACTCCCAAGTTTTTTCCTTGCAGACATGCAGCTTTTCCTTCCTGCCCGGGCAGAAAACACCCGGAGACACAAAGGAAACCACTGCCGCCCGCCCGCTCTGAACGTCCCCACCGGCGCGGGTACTTCTCGTGGTGGAGTCCCCATCTGCACCCTCAGCCTCGGGCGGGTGAACTTGGCGCCCAGGCCCTTCCAACGCCCTTGCCTTCACGTCCCCGCGCTCGGCGCGGCGCAGCCCCAGCCCGCCGGCGTCCCGCCGGAGTCGCTCAGCCTGTCCCGAGCACTTTTCCAGACTTTGAGCGGCCGTTTCCGCCCCTGCGCTCGCAGGCAACTCGCGGGAGGGAGAGGGTCACAGGTGACTCACCCGCCGCCGGAGCGGGACTCTGGCCGCCGGTGGGCGCCAGGGGCAGTCCGAGGCCGGGCTGGCACAGACAGGCCACCAACAGGCAGCAGAAGAGCGCGTCCAGCAGCGCCATCGCGGGCGGAGGCCACAGCCCAGGGAGACTGGAGCTGTCCTGCGGCCCCACTCGGACCGTCAGGCCCCGGGGCCGGGGAGGAGGCACAAGACCGGGAGGGTGTAGACGCCCAACAGTCACGTGCGAGGGCAGAATGCCGCAACTCCAGGAGCCTGCCCTTCGGCGGCTGTCTAATGATTACTTACTTGCCTTTTTGCTTCTTAGCGTAATGATTCGCCTGGGAAAGAATGTGTTTGGGCCGGCCCCAGGCAGTCCCTCTTTGCTAAATGGCACCTGGCCCTAAACTGGAGGGCCTCCTCCACGGAAGTGACCCAGAGAACCTTGAAGTATCCTGATTTGGAGGAGGTTAGTTTAGCCCTGTGCCTCTCTGATTGTGGTGTCTGAACTAGCAGCATCAACACTACCAGGGAATTCTAGTTACAAATGAACATTCCCAGACTCCAGGACAACGTAATTAGTATCGGGTTGGGACCCCGTCCTGTGCGTTTTTACAAGCCTTCAGGGTGCTGCTAAAATGATGGTGATGTTTCAAAACCACTTCTCAATACACTAGGTTTTGGGGTCTTATTTGCTAAAAACCAAAATTCAACCAAATAAACTTGAAAATCAATTTGGCTTTATTAAGTCATCTATAAATTGGGCAGCATCCCTTCTAGCAATAAGAAGGGCTCTGGAGAGGTTACACAAGATGAAAGGTTTTTGTGGGAAGAAGGGTGGGACTGGTAAGGGACTCAAGAGCTGGAAAATTTTAGTTTAAGTAATAGCTAATAAGCTTAGTAATCAATGCTCGTAAAAGCTATTGTTGCAGGAACTGAAGGTATGACCCACCCTGACTCCAGGAGACCACAAGTGGTTCCACCTTTGTGCCTCAGGAGGACTGTGGGCAATTTAAGATGGTATCTGAGCCATTGAACTCCAGAGTGGGGTGACCACGGCCCCAGGGCCCCAGGGCCCCAGGGCCCCAGGGCCAGATGCTGCAGTTCTTTTAATCCAATTAACTTTTCCCTGAATTCCAAACCCCTTACCTATACTTTGTTCTCCTTATAAAAAAGGCATTTTAAAATGGAATTTGAAAAGGTCATTAGGGCATGAACCTGCTGTCTTTTCAGATGGCAGGCCATCTGAATAAAGTGCCCAAAAAGATTCCATCCCTGTCTCTGCTTATTGGGTTTGGTATGTGACAGGTAGCACAATGCCAGGTTTTTTTGGTTGTTGTTTTTCTTTTCTTTTTTTTCCAGTTTTAGGACAAGGGAACTATTAACAGAAGAAAATAAAAAAAATTTTTAGAGCAACACTTACTTTGGTGGCAGGGGCCAGCAAGGGTTTTTATCATGCAGATTGCCTCTTCTTTCTATGGGGGAGTGAGGCAGAGAAAGCCCACATAAACAATTTTCCATTTTTAAACTTTTTTTTCTCATGGCACACATAAACTAATGACTAAAATTCTGCAGCACACCAAAAAATATATTTCTGTCAATCTGATAAAAAAAATAGGTATAATTTTGATTCATTCACACCAGATGGCTATTGTTGTGTTGGCGGTTGTCACACTTTTATTTGACAATCTAAGGTAAAAAAGGTCAGTGCGCCTGACTAAGTAGTCAGGTACTGTATGTTCTAAAACTTCTTGCGGCACACAGTGTGCCCCTTGCAGTACACCAGTTGAAAGTCGCTGAATTACCTCATTGGTGTTTACAGGGAAAATTCAGATTGGTTCATTAAGATTGTATTTCTGGGAGAGACTGAAACAGCAATGGGTCAGGTAGTAAATCTAAGTTTGGTATCATGAGATTTAGCACAAGTGAGGCCATTTGAGGCCTATGGTTTTTTTCTTTAACAGTTTGTTTTTAACGACTGAGTTAGAACAATATCTCAGAACCATACTTTATGCATTCCAGGGATGCATGAAAATCATAAATAGAGCGGATTTATTTTACTCTTCCAAGGAATTTTTGAAGACACTGTTTAGAAGAAAACCACAGACCCAAATTGACATCTTTCAAGGGCTCACTTTAGATTCAATATGGCTCCAGCAGCAAAGGCATCTGGGAAATGTCGGCTTTCCTGTTTAACTCTCTGTAGCCTCAGGCGTGGCTGACTACCCAGAAAACTGGAATGCCACCCAAAAATAAATATCATGCCCCCAGGAAGGAGCTCAGTGAATGTACAGAGTGTGATAACAGTCTGTTTTTAAGTCAAGAATGCATTGCTCTTTTTGGTGGTCTACCTGGCTACCCACCCTCCTCCTTAGGAAAAGGGATCCTGTCCTGGCAGGGGTTTGGATTCTGTCAGGCACACTGAGAGCAACTGCTTTACCCTAGTAAGTTGCTCCTATTAAAACTCTTATGAATTTGAATAAGGCTTCCTGTTAGTTCTTCAGAATCGACCCTGAATTTAGGCTTTGGGGCTTTCCCCAACAGTATGACTCATGCTATAAATACCAAACCTACATTTAACATCTGACTTAATTGCAGTTTCAACCTGCGAGAAACAACTTTAACTAGTCTGGAGTTTTCTGGTCAAACACCAGTCAGGTAATCTGTCACCTGGGCCCTCTCCATCCCCCTGAGAAAGAAGAGGAAATCGGCATGATAAAAACCCTTCCCATTCTCTTCCCGCAAAGAAAAGATGTATGAGCCAAAAGAATCCTTTCTTTTCTTTTGTTAATAACCATTTCCCCACCCTTATTCCTATAAGTACTTTCCATTGTGTACAACCCCTTGCAGCCTTTCTAGCAGCTGGGTGGGATAATGTCTAATTTATGAATTATTTAATACAGCTAAGTAGATCTTGAAGTTTACTCAGTTGAAGTTTGTTTTTTAACAATGGTCTGACAAAAGAGCCAAGATACCCAAACTGTCTCGGGTTCTGTGTTCCTTTCAATACCATTTATGAGGATGCTGACCCCTTTAAGATAAAGAAGCTTCTTGTTTAAATTAGTAGGGGATGCAGTACCTTTGGAGAAGAAAATACCCTCCCGAATAACTAACCTTATTAAAGATTTGTAAAGTATATTAGTTTCCCATCAGAGAAGACTTTATTTTGTATCCTGTGTAATAAAATAACATCAAGTCACTTCCATTTTCTGCTGCATGTCCTGCCAGCTCAGCTCAAGTCCTGCCTCAGCTTTAGGATGATTCAAAAGCCTTTCGAGAACCAAAGTGCTTTCCAATGGTGGACAAAATGGTACTTCATATAACCATAGAACCAGCTCAAACGGGTCCTACCCTGTTCCTAACAAGATACTGAGTTGCTTTTCAGAGGACAGACCAAACCTGCAAGTCATGCCTTAAGCATGTACAGTGGAGAGAAGTTTGGCCTCCAGTTGTACCCAAAACCAAAGTTGCCCCTCCAAACCCCCCACATCTGTCCATGAAATCAAAGGACGAGGACACGACCAGAACTTGGAACACCAGAACCCCTTCATAAGCAAAGGGTTCATTGTCCAGAAAGATCCAGGGCTGAAGCCCCTGATCATATCTTACCATAAATGGTCCGATTTCAAAACCCTCCTTTTGAAACCTGCCTCACCAGCATGTCCACATACCAGCCTGTTCCCCCTAATCCCTTGAAACTCTCCTGCATGGAACCCTGGATCTAGAAGACAGATTTGAGCCATCTCCTTTCTGGTCAACCTCACAATAAAGCCTTTTCTCAAAAGCCGGTGCCATAGGATTGCCTTCTATGTATCTTGGGCAGAAAGACCTAGCTTGGTAACACTTGGAGTTTCTCAATCCATAAACATAAGAGTATGGAAGAAATTGGAGAGGGAAGTAATGCGAAACGGATGAGAGCAAACAACTTTAAGGATAGCAAAACAACTTAGTGGGTCTAGTCTGAACATTCTGAAAGACAGGAAAAGGATTTTTTAAAAAATTGAAAAATGACAATTTTCATTTTTCAATAAGCCAGAAGTAAATCGATTGTGAAATAGTTCTTAAGAAAGCATAAATATGGCTTACACATTTTGAAACCTAAGAAATACTTGAAAAAGGACAATATATTGAAATGAATGAGTATAAATACCATTTTCCCTTCTACTCTATTTTCTTTTGCTTTTCTTTATACCCACTCTGTAAGAAGCACAGTGCCTCAACATCTCTGGGTACAATCTCAACCCTAGGTATTTGTAGGTCTCTATGTTCTGGGTGTAGGTGTATTTTGTTATGAGGGTATGTATTTGGGTGAGAGAGACCTGTAACACGAGGAAGCTGCTGCTTACACATTGTCAAGTTTCCATGACTGGACTTCACAGCATAGCCTTTAGCCCAGTTTCCATATTTGGGATCTTGGCTTAAGATTTGTTCTTCCAGCGCCTCTTGGTCAAATTGTGTCTGGGCTTGCAAATTTTCCCTTTTCTGTTAATTTTTTTTAAGGGCAAACCAGAAAAGTTAGTAAATTGACAGGTTACTATATGAGATAAAATGTGGCTTGAAGAAAAATGATGTGCAATGACCCTATTAAACGTTTAGGAGGCAAGAATATCCATAAATTATATTCCCAGAAAAAAAATGCTTTTGGTCCATCACTGCAACTCTTGATATTTTAGCCCAGCATAACTTTATTTCTATTTAGGCCGCCCAGAAACCTTTCCATTCTTCACTCTTTGAGAAAGTTTTTATGGAAATAAGTGCCGGAAGGATGTTATTTGGCCTACTTATACAGACCTGAAGCTGAATTCCCCATTCTTGGCCTTGTATTGTTAAGAATAGATAGGCCAGAATCCATGCTTCTACCAGAGCATAGGCTAGAATCACCAAGAGAAAGCAGTTCTCCAGGAGCAGCACCTGTGAAGGCTGTCAGAGCGACTGCAGCAATGGCCACCTTAATGTCCTGGCTCACACTTTCAAAGACAAAGCTAAGGGTGCGGGGCCAGGCATCATGGTCACCCCCAACTCCCAATACGTCACATTTGCTCTTCAAACCTGTGTTGCAGATTACCACCAGTAAAGTCCTATGTTAAAAAAGAAAAACAAAAAACAAAGGTAGACTCTAGTTTAGGAATGGCGACTTTAGCCAGACAATTTTATCTTGACGTTCAGTAACAACTGTGCATTTAAACATTAAATCCTATAGCTGCACTTTGGATTTTTCTACTCTTCATTTAATACAATAGTCAAGTAATAATATCATAGTGGTAAATTGTGTAAGTTAAAGGAAGTTTCCTCATACTTATATCTGTAAGTTAAGTAGACCTTGAATTAACTTATAGAAACTTATTGAAATCACTGGGTTGATTAAAAATTAATATTACACATTTGTCCTGCAAAATATTTAGCCTTACTCACACTCTGCACCCCCAGAGGCTAACAGAGAAAAGCTTTTCTAAAGTGTGATCATGAAATATAAAATTCTGCATTTTGTTTCAGAAAAAAATTATAATATTAATTTTTGAGAAGAAATAAAGGGGAAATTTTCAAAGTTTCCAATTCTTGATATTATTCACTAGTCATGAGAACTTGGACATGTAAATCTGATTTTCAGTTTCCTCATTGGAAAAGTAGAAATATTATCTGCCTTGCCTGCTTCACATTGTGCATTTGAGAAAATGTATAAAAAGCACTTTGTAAATGATGAGATATAAAATAATGTTTGTTTGTACTTTACAAATGTCCATCATAGCCAGTTAAGGACATTTACTTTCTTTATTTCGCTCAACTCAGTTACAACAGCTCCCACACCAAGCCATGTGAGTGCCTTCATGCCCACTCTGTACACTCCGTTCTAGCGTTCTTACTGACTTAGTCCAGCGCTCTGTACTTGTCTGGAAACACATCTTTGTAATCCAAGATAAAATTCACTCCCATTTACTATTTACTTCTCAATAAAAATTTGAATTATATGACATTTTGATTGTATATTTTGATTATACTTACCCTTTAATAAGATGTTTTCCTATATATCATTTTGTTTCAGGCTGCCTGTTTCTAACAGCAAGAGGTCACTGTGCACCCAACTCCCCCATTAACAATTCCTCTTTGCACCCCAGCCAAATGTATGTAACCATCACAAATCCTCTGTGGGAGTCTCAAACAAACCTGTGGCATATCCACATTTCCCTAGGCCTCTGCTTATTTTTTTAAATTAGTATTTTAAACAAAGTGCTAACTTTTCTAGCCTTACTTTATGCCATGGAAAGGCTACTTTATTTAAAACTCTAATATACAATACCCAGACAGATTAGTGATATTAAAAACAACAACAAAATCTCTCAGGGGTACTATTAGATTTTTATTCCAATTCGATTTACATTGTAATAGAAATTATAAAATGTGTTCATTTTTTTATTTTAAAAATGTTACTTAAATTCTTAATGCAAACTATACAACATGATAAATTTGTAGATCAAATTGAACTAGTAGCTTAAAGTAATGAGTTTTTTAAACAAGTTTTTAAAGCACCATTGTCTACCTCCACACCAAGGGTAACCCTCTAATTAGTGATCAGCTGTGCTGTAGTAGCAGGATAGTGCGGAGACTTGAGTCACGGAAAAACTGTAGAGCTTCTCCAGGCCCAGATCAAGAACCTTTCTATGCCTTCTCATAGAGGCGAACGGCAACTACATCACCAAAGGTAAGAGTCTGAAAGATTTAAAAGATAACCAAATCATTTTAAATAGGAACATCAGGAGCTGAAATTTTTAAAGATTATCTCATATATAATTTAACTATTATGCAAAAGAATGACATTTAAAAACAGTAAATGCTGCATAGGTTCTTCATTTCTTCAAACAAAATGAAATAAAACCCTTGTATTTATTGAGCGAATAACATGTATATACAGTTCATACCTGTAAAAGGAAAATGAAACAAAAACGAGATTAGCTATCTAGATTCAGGTCAAAAGAATTCCTTTTGCCTTACGTTATCAGAGTAATTGGAGCAAATTTGCTATCTGCTATGAAAGTGAATGAAATTTTAGTAGGTTTTTGTAACAGTTTTCAATTCATGACCTAGATAACTTTCAGAGAGGTTTTAGAAGATCCAAACTATTGGGACAAATGGTATTTGTTCCAAAATCAGCAGGAAAAGGCAAACGCACAAATGTTCCCATAGCTTTGGCTGCCATCAGCTGCCATGCTTCGTCCTACTGAACCTTGGTGGTGTGGTGGGTTCAGTGTGGAAGGAACATGGGTTCCTACGTCAAATCCAACTTGAAGAATTGCTATAAAACCTCTTTAAAAAAATTAGGGACTTTTAAAAAATTTTCATTATTTTCACGTATTGATGTGAATTTCAAGAGTGTGTCCTTATTTATCATCCATTGCTTAATCTCCTTTTTTGAACTCAAAATTCCTGGATCACAGCCTTCCAGCCAAAGCTGAGCTATCCACTTCTCTGGGAAAAACAGAGGTAAAAGCAGAAAGGAAAATTCAGATTGAGCTTTTCAGAGATGAATCCTTTCTTTTGATAATCACTGAGGAAAAATGTGGGCAAATATCTGTTAACATGAATGAACAACTGGCCCTCTGCTATCCCCTTCCACCCAAGAAAAGAACTGCCAGTGTGGAAATCCCGTACCCCAGTCTAGAACAGCTCTGATTGCAGGTAAAGGGAAGAGAGTAAATAACAGCCAATTTTGTTAAATAACAAAAATTAAAAAAACTATTCTGTCATTATCTCAGAAGGAATATGTAAAGCAACCCCACCTCTCAAAAAAAAAAGCAAAATGATATATTGACTATCCAGTGTGATCAAAATACCATTACTCAGTTCACATACACACACGAAGGTGTCTGGGATGCTAGATTAAGACATAATATTTTTCCTAATTTATGATGTTGCATATTATTAGAGAAATAATTTTTAATTATTTTCTATTTTATAATTTTTACGTGACTACCAGTTTTGAATAGGTATGTGTAAAAGGCACTTTATACATTAAAAGAAAGACTGGAAGTAACACCAAGATGGTTCTCTCTGAGGAGAAATTAGAGAGGACTTTAACATTTTTATATTTGTTGCACTTTTGTGTTTTGTTCTAAATTATCTGCACTGACTTATATAGCCTTTATAAACTAAACTATAAAATGTTTGAAGATCTCTTCTTTATTATGAGAGTTGTAAAGTAATTTTTTCTGAGATCTATTAAGCTTGATATTCTTATGGGGATATCAATCATCTTTATATATTTTCATGATAGTTTTATATTTAGATTTTATTTGAGGATTAAGCATTTGCAGTGATCCTACAAAAATTCTTTTAACACAAGTTAGGTAAATCAATGGCAACATGTTTTTTAACTACACTAAGAATTTTCATCTTTTTCTATAGTTAAAGGAGCACAGTTGAGAAAATAATTACCTAGGATATGTTTATCTTTTGTGTTTTAAACATGGTTAAAGAACCCTGCTAATGATTTAATGTTATTAGAGCAGAGAGGGAGGGAAGGGAGAAGATAAGAGAGGGGAGGGACAGAGAGGAAAGGAGATTAGAAAAGGGTGAAGGGATGAAGGAAGAGAGAATTGCCATTACTTACCATGACCATTTTGCCATCCTTAATTTCTCTTACAAAAGTTGTTTCTTTGCCATCCCATTTCTGTACATGAATGAGTTTGTCTCCATCTAGGCTAACAACAGACTGAGAATAACAACAAAATGCAAAACATAAAAATAGTTACAAATCCAATTTCTGATATGAAATTCAAATGCAGTGATTTTTGAAAGAGCTGTATAATTGTGAAAAACTAATCATCACATCAGTACCATATCCTCTGTTATTAGAAGTAAAAACTATGAACAACTGCTCTACTAACACTTCTCCTTTAAGCAAAGCCTTACAATGAGGCAGGCTGTCTATTTAGTCAATCTGAGGCAATCCAAGAGATTAATTGAATGCAATGATTCTTTCAAACAAACACTATTTTGAAAAACAAGTTTGATATATAATGTGAAAACACATGGTAAAAAATAGATTCATGTTTTGAGCTATCACAAGTACCTATAGTGAAGACCATAACCTATACGCGCTAGAATGAAAAATTAGCCCTGATGTCCTTCTCTATGGATTGAAATACTGAGAACATTCTCTGTTTCCCAACATCTAAAACAGAAAGTAACATGCAGAATCTCTCTTTTTTTATTCACTGCCCCTTATCCTCACCCTGGCAAAGTGGCTTCTTACCTTACAGCTTCTGTCATCTGCAGTGGTTTCATCAAATTCTTCTCCCAGATGGAAACTAATCTCTGTGTTCTTGAAAGTGCTCTGAGTCCTGATCACCACTTTATCCCCCTCCTGACTGATGATCACTGTTGGTTTAGTCACATTTCCCACCTGCCTCGTGGCAAAGCCCACACCTAAAAGAGCAAAGGGAAACAATACAGTCAGCAGCAACTTCCAAAATATCTCACAAAGCAGAAAACTGCTTTCCTACTTTGGAATCCAGGTCCTAAAGTCTAAGTTTTGTTAGAGCATGTTTAGCCTGTTAATCACTCAATAAAACTACTGAGCTATAATAATATATAGATGCCAAGTAAGTGGATGCTGAAGAGAAAACAGCAAAGGCACAGAATCTTCCCATCCACTACACACTATTAGATGCACCATTATTTGGCCCTGGGCAAGAAAGCAGGCACCTGTCACCTTAAAAATCCATTCCCTGGGAAACGCACAGCCTAGCATCCGATTATGACAATGTGATCTGTCTTTGTCACTTGCCAATCTAATGGGTGTAAAAGAAATCTGCAAGTATCTGAAGCTGTAGGTTAAGAAGAGGACATCTGATTTTTACTCACCTAGAGCCTTCATGTACTCATCAAAGTTCTGACTGTCCGTTAGCTTCCAGGTAGCACAGAAAGCCTCCACCATCCTTACCCTTTCCCGTTAGCTTTGAAAACAGAATAAGGATAGGAGTGAGGATTTCTGAATCCTATTGCAATTCAGAAGACCCCTTTGCACTTCAGAGCAGCTCCAGCCTTCTTATTTGGAAAAGGAGCGGGCAGAAAGCCAAGGACTTAAATTGCAAACAGACTCACCCCTCCAGTGTCCTTTCCAGGAGGCTGTTGCATGGGGAGGGGTGGAGGGGAGGCTCAAGTGAGGTTCCAATCCTCTTTGTGATTGGCTCAGGCCACTGGGTTAGCGGAGTAGGTCGAGGTCCTCCCAGTACTCACACTGCAGCCCTTCTGCCTGACAAAGCTCTGTGAGGATTCAATGGAGCTGGATGCAGGGAATGAACAGGAAAATGAGAGGGGGTCTGTCAGGTTCCGCTCGAAAACTTGGCAAAGGCAATTTCAGACTGTGAGGGAAGAAAAAAGATAAACAATAGGACATTCAGATTGATTTCCGTTAGTGGCAAAGCTGGTTCCACAAATGAGGACCCCCCTTAAAGAAAACCACTGAAATGCCAGACTTTTCAAAGAAGGCTGAATAGTGTCTTTTATTTTCCCTTATATTTACAGGAAGAGTAGAATACAAGCTAGGATATGCTAAACTAGAAAAAGAAGAGGGGGGCAGATTTAAATGCCTTTCCTAGATTGTACGGCTAGAAGGCTATTCTGCTATCAGTGGGACACTAATTTTGGCCTCTTCCCAACACACACTGAGTAAATTTAAAGACCCCATTGTTCTTTCTAAGAATGTGAGAAGTAGACTGAGATGAAAAGGGGACCTAAGGAAGAGTATAGTTATGATTCACTAACAAGGTACAAAAATAAAGGAGAATGTTTTTTTTTTCATCTTTCTGAATATTATGTAATCCGTATGGGAAAACTAGACAGATTACTTAGTAAAATTTTAAATAACCTGCACAATAGGTCTTTTTTGATTTTCCAAAGCCACAATTACATAAATGCGGTCTACATATTAGCTGGGAGTTAGCAATGGGGGAGGTTAGGAAGTGGAGGAGCAGTGAGACTTGGAAGATCTTTGACTTCACTTCGTCCTGGCTCAAGGTACCCCGGATGGCAAAAGGCCTAACGAGTTTCAAGCAGAGTATTTAAAGGAGGTCTCTGAACCTCCTCTTTACCAAGAGGTTCTTCCTGCTTTCTAGTGTCCGCCGTGTAGGAAAACCATGTTCCCTTCTTGCTTTACAGAACAGGGGAATGAATCTGCTTTGGCAATCCCTGCTGTTCTCTTCCATCCCATTGAAACTTCATCCACACTGCCTTTCAGTTTCCAAATAGGAGACAAAGCTCAGGACCCATCTTACTCCAACTGCCAGCTCCATGATTCTACTGTGGTGTCTCAGAGGTACCTCTAAGGTGCTCATTGAACATAAACTCAATATTTCCCCACATCTAATCTTCCTCCTGGCTCCCCCATGTTTGTGAACGGGACCATGATCCACTCAACTGCAAAAACCAGAAACTGTCAAATTATTTCTAACACATTACCCTCTGAAATCAAAGTCAATGTCAAGACCTATCTATTTTGCTCCCTGAATATTTCCTTAACTTGTCATTCTCCCCCTATCTCCACAACCACCATCTTAATTCCAGCAACCACTATCTTTTACTAGTCCTATGAGGATAGCCTCTTACCTGTTCTTTCTGTAGCCATCCTGGATCCCCAGTCCTTCACTGCACTGAAGCCTGAGTGACTTTGTAAAATAGAAACCAGCATCTTCCTGGTGCCTAATGGTGTCGACCATTTCTTCATGTGTTTCTCTGATGTTTACATATCTTCTTTGGTGAAGTGATGGTTTAGATAGTTTGTTCATTTTTAATTGGGTTGTTTTTCTGCTTACTGAATTTTAAGAGTCCTTTATATATTTTAGATAAAAGCCATTTGTTGAATGTGTTCTTCAAAAATTATTTTTTTTCCTTTCCTCAATTGTGATACTTTCATTAGTATGTCAAAATTTATCAGTTATACACATTAAATATGTGGAACTAATTTATGTCCATTATACTATAGTAAAGGTATTTTTAAAAATCTGTCTTTTATCTCATCATTCTCCTTCTTAAACTCCAAATGGCTGTTTCCTGGTCTCAGGTTGAAAAACAAAATTCCTACTATTGCCCAATCCAGGCCTGCCCCTCATATTTGAAGGACTTGAAGTAAGAATCCAAACAGAGGTTCACATGCCATATGTCTAACCGATAAAAACTATAGTTCAAAGGATGCTAACAACCGGCCAGGACTCAAAGATGATTCCTTCACCTGTTCTGACAGGCTACCCTACAGCTGCCTGCAGGACTGAGCAGTAACACAGATGTGGTGCAAGCAGGAGCTGGTCTGGAACCCAGGGTTTCCAGTTGGTGCCTGAAATACCCTAAACCTGGGTTTGGGGCTAAGTTGGACTTGGTGTTATGCCGACGTGAGTCTGATAATGCTGGAGGCTACCATGAAAAACCAGAATAAAACTATTCACAACCTGTGGCATTATTTGAGCCTTTGAACCAAGTCCTGAAGCCATGAGCTTTTCATAAATTCTCTTTTTTTGCAATCTAGATGACTACTTAGTTCATTTATGCTCCATGGTAGAGGTTCTCAGACCAATTTCTTTTGTTTCATCAGAATATTCTTATATGTCTTATTTAGTATAACATGTTTAAACTGTAGAATGTTTATTATTCTAAGATATAATAAATCATTCATGTTTTCATAGTCCAAAAATGTAAGATCAACTAGGGCATGGCCCATGTAATAGATATCTTCATCTTAGCTCCTTATAGATTGTGGCACTGAAATACTCCTTCATAATCATTTATTTCTTCTACTCTTTAGATAAGGAATATGAGCTGATGATATATTTATTCTAACTTAAAGCATATATTACTGTAATTCTGATCCTTTCATACTTTATATGAAATATAAAAGCCCAGAAATTCAGAGACAGGTATGTTGTTGTACGTTCAGTAATAAGTGGAAGAAAATATTGCTATAGAGATTTCTAGATTGGAAATCATAGGAAAAGCCACTTAACTATTTTGTAATTCTCCAAACTGACACATTTAACCTTACTATTTACAATCATTATGGAATCAATAGATTTATACCTAAGAATGCTTGCTTTCAAATAGTAAGTTATTTGCTCTGATTATTGAAGATTTTAATAAGAGAAAAAGTGAAGTAATAGAGAAGATACTGTTTTGTACTAAGAAGAATTAAACTAATAGATTTTTGCCCTAACTTAGGAGAAATTTATGATTTTGTTGTGGCTTTTATAACATAAATATATCTACAGGTTTGAAAAAGGAGAGATTGTGACAGATTGACCCCTTTCTCAGGCAATACGGACCTAAATAATCCATCATAAATATTTTTTAACAGTGAAATAAAAGAAATAAATAAGGAGAAGTTGCTTTGGGAAATCTCAGCAAAATTTCCATATGGGGCTGAATCTCCTGACATCTGCTTTATGACAAATTTTCCTTCTTAAGAAAACAGAGGTTATGAATCAATTTTTATCACTGCTCTTGAGGAAACTAAGCCAAACAAGGCCACAACACTATTTCTTATAAAAGATCCAAGAGAGGTGAAATGACATTCAAACTACTTGCCTAAGGTTCTTTATCCTACTAGATCATACAATAAAAATGGTAATAGAATATTTCTGTAGTTGGAAACATGTCATTACACAATATGATTGTAAACTGTCTCAGGATAGGCAACAGATAAGATTAGACAACCCCCTTTTCTGAAACGGTGGCACAAAGTTACCTAGGGGTTCAGCTATCTATTACATGCACACTTATAATTATCTCCCCCATACACCAAACAACCAACCAGCTAAACCAGCTTTAGGTGCCAGGAGTGATGATTCCAACCTTCAAGTGGGGGTTAATGCGATATGCATAATGGAATTTGATGAGAGAGAGGGTGTGAAAAAATTGTTTATTGTATGTCCCTTGATGTTGTGAAATTTTTATATTATTGCACTTTTTAAAATGTGAAGTAGACTGGAGAGAAGATACACCTCCAGGTGTGGCACACTCTTGAAAAGAAGTGTTGTACTGCTCTACTGGAAAATGAAAAGCTAGTAAAGACAATAGGATGAAGTATTGACTATCTTTCCTATGTCCTCATTGTTTCCTATTGTCCAGGATTTCCTCCTTTTACTTCCCATTAGCTAAGTATATCACTCTCGTATTTTCTTGGGTATGAAATGTAGAGGAAGTCCTTGACCTGCTTTTAGATCTGACAAAGTGACTTTGAAGAGAAGTTTGTTCCACATTTGTTTTGAAGACGTTGTAAGACCTCCCCTCAGGCTGTTTGTTTATATTCCACAACTCTGCCAAGCAAACTCCCCTCGCCAGCCCCTAATGAATTTATACTTTGTTTTTTAGAGATTACCTCAAATATTATTTCCTCAAGGAAGATTGTTTCAGAATCTTAACTGTGTCACCCCATGGTTTTCTTTATGCCTTTTTAAACATACTGTACTTTTAATTAAATACTCTTGTAATCAATTGTTTAATATCTTTCTCCCCCATTAGAACATAAGCTTCCTGTAGCATCTATTTTAGCATTCATGATTTTTCATTCTCCATTGTGCTTTAACTCCATTGTCTAGCACAGTGTTTGTTTAATGAATGTTAATGGTATGAACCAATATATAGACTGAACACAAAGGATCAGAGAATTTCAAAAAAGTAAGAATTTGAACTATTGTACATATGGTCTTTTTTACATTTCTATCTCTTTGCAACATATAGTATATAATTTCCTGGGAAGGATATCCAAAACTCTTCCTCTTATATGTCAAGTTAATTTTAGGAGAAAATTAAGGCTCATTGTTTTCAGGATTTTTTTTTCTTTGAAGTAAAAGCTCATAAGGTCATCTGAGAAAACATCCAAGTACGTGATGCATTTATTAAATGCAAGAGTAGGAAGCCTTTGGGACATGACATATATAGAAACCTGGCACCAATGAGCATGCCCGGAAATTGTTCCTTCAATGGACTCGCCAGTCTCCTTATTAAGGATAATTGTCATTTGTAAATAAAACCTTTATAAGATTTTCTTTTGGGGGAAGTCTTAAAATCTTTGAAGATCTCTGTTAACTCTGCATATGAAATGCCAAGATAAATCATTACTTTGTGTAATGATTGCCAGATGGGTAGCTAAAAAAGGAAAGTATTAATCTGGGATTAGTTGAAGATTAAAGCAACCACTCCAGCTAGTTTAGAAACGAAGCAAAATACAAGGAATTTAATACTTAGAAAATTCTTAGAAGAGTTGAAGGGCTAGGTTTTATGCTCAGCTGAGCTTTTGGGAACACTCCCATATATGACCACTTCACAGACACTGGCCTGGGAAGGAAACAGTTACCTCCACTATAGTTACAAACCTGAGGAATCAAGAAGCTCTTTTCCTTTCTGCTGGCTCCAGAAATACCCTGCTTTAATTGTCATTCAGGAATGACGGAGCTTCACTCAGAAATACTGATTCTAGGGCCATGCCACATGCGCCAGATCTCAATAGCAGAATGGATATCTGGGGTCCATTTTCTCTCACCACTTAACTGAATTCTGAATTCAAGTCTTACACAAGTGCATATGACAGGCAGGACCTAAATCAAGTGTAGGTATAGGAGTTTGGGAAATGTTTCATTCTCTGCTGTCTCTGCAAACCAGAGAGGACCACAGAAGGCGGTGGAAACAGAGGTCAGGTGAGTCAATTTATCACACCCAATCCACTACTCAGAGATGATTGAATATATTTTAACAGGGCGTTTTTAAGAAGGTAGAATTTTTAAAAAGAATAGAGATTTTGTATGTCTGGAAGCATTCCACAGTAGTAGTTCCTAAAATTGAATGATCATTAGAATCATCTGGGGAGATTCATAATACATTTTAAGTTTCTCCAAGAGATTTTGATAGAGGTAATCTGAGGTAAGTCTGGACATTGCAGTAACAAACAAAATCTTGGGTTAAAATCCTATGTATGCTAATGCATTTAATGACTGATGAGTTATAAAATAAATAGTATATTTCAGCCTACCAGAATCATATGAGTAAATTTGCATTCTAATATTTCTTCAAAGGTTAAATACAAAATAAATATAAAAGACCAGTAATGTGGCTAGTTCTCTGACCCTACCCATGATTCCAGAAATGGTGTGCAACTCGTACCAAGGATGCCTCCACATTAAAAATCATATGTTAGGTGAATGTGATAACCACTACCCATAGACAGAGACAGCAGTGTGGTGATGCCCTGAGGGAAGGGGTGGGGGTTGAGGGCTAGGTGGAGGTAAGCAAAGGGGAGAGAAATGGGTGGGCATCTGTAATAATGTACATAATAAAAATAAAGTTAAAATAATAATGATGATGATGCATTGTATGATACTCAGCAAAGAAGAAATATGACCCAATTATTCTAAGGATAAAGTATGTAAAAACAACCTAACATATAAAGTTCTGTATTGCAGTGGAGCATATCCTAAATCATAATACAAATTTCCAAGATTCATAAATTTAATCTGTTAATTTATATTGAGACATTTCTGAGGACATTGAAAAGTCTTATCTCAAAGAGCACATGGGTCAACCTGCACCTTCAAATGAAGAAGATATTTTCATACTCATTTTATAGAAGAAACAAAACTTTAAGTCTTTGCAACACATTATTTTCAAGATAATTTATTAGAGCAGCTCTTGACACAGTGTGACAAGTAATATCACAACAAATTACAAATGAGCCATTGAGATTTGTGGTATTTTGCACTCATGCTTATCAAAATCATAGTGTTATAAGCATATGTGAATGCTAATGATATAAAATTAAAATAAATTCGGGGTAGTAATTCCTTTTTTTAATTTCAAAGCAACTTTCAAGCTGGAAATATCCATCATATCCATTATTATCATTATATTATTTTATTGTTGGTTTCACACACATAGAAGTAACTTTATAAATGTTAGTATCCATCAATTCAGTGAAATGTGAGACTCCATTTGAGATTGTTAAAAAATGCCAGAATCTCATAAATTTAAAGCTTTTTTATATTACTTTCCTATCCATTTGGAAATATTTATTATTTTAAAAATAACATTTGTGACATAAATATGAATGACTCTATAAAGAAATTGTAGTAAATTAAGGTGTTTCTGCAACTTAAATACACTCACCAAATATATATATTTTTCTGCCTTTTGCTACACATAAGAAAGTGTTCATTATTGAAGAGTGAAATGATTCTAAAACATATATAATAATACATTTTGTGTATTGATGTTTTTACAAATACGGCTTACAGAAGAATATAATTGTATAAATTATACATTATAATTTTTCTCATAAATACAATCTATAAGTTATAAAAAGCAGAAATGTTGAAAGACTATCAAATCTTGAGGATTACATGCTGCTTGTATCCCTAATCTGTAATATTTAAAAGAAAACTGAAGGTGGATAGATAGCATTATTTGGAAAGCCTTTTCATGTCCTGGAAGTCCACATCATCGTGATGATATCTTCAAATTTCCTGAAATGAGTTTTCATGGGTCATTTCCAGATTCCTGTTGCTGTCAGCGATATGAATTTTCAGGGTATGGCCTTGCAGTCCTCATGTGCTCAACATGATTTGTAGTGTGTCAGATGGATGTGAACCTGTTCTTTATTTCCATACAGAAAACAACTGAAAGGAGACATTTGCAAATATAGCACATTTTCCTAAAGTTTTGGGAAGTCAAAGTGTACATTGCAAAAAACATGTTTGAATTGTATAATACCCTCACTCTTTTCCCCATTTTTCCTACAATCAGATTCTTATTAATTTCTTTTTTTTTCATGTACATTAACATTTTTTAATTCAATTTCTTGGGATGATATTAGCCACCTCTTTTATTTCCTTGACATCGGCCAATCCATGACTATACTGGTAATTACTAAAGTATTTCCCAACAAAATTCAGGTCCTTCTCTAAGAGAAAATTCTGATTCAATCTGGTTGCTATCTGGGCCACGAAGTTTGTTTATACTCCTTGGTTAATGCCATAATCTTATCATTTGTCTATACATGGCCAATTTTAATTTACTTGGTAAGTTACATGAGTAATTATTTTCATTAATATGATAAATAAACACAAGTAAACCTTTCACCCAAAACAAAGCCTAAGACTTTGACAACAACCAAACGATTTTTCTGCATCCACATCCCTGCTTCTTTTCATCAAGATACTCATCTTCCTGAATCTGGTGTTTATCACTTCCTTGCTTTATTTAGTTTAAATGTATGTATATGCTTTTCTAAAACATATA
The DNA here is from genome assembly GCA_028533065.1 of Trachops cirrhosus. NCBI lineage: Eukaryota > Metazoa > Chordata > Mammalia > Chiroptera > Phyllostomidae > Trachops > Trachops cirrhosus. The sequence continues at coordinate 161,096,658 of CM052541.1, read as the reverse complement.
TTAGTGTAGTTATCTTTATAAAATGCTTTACACCATTATACAATATCCTGGGAATTAACATTTACATCTGCAATATTTTTGTTGTTTTTTCTGCTTTTTTTTTTTTTTTGTACATAACTTGAATTGTAATAGCTGGGTCATAGGTTTAGACAATAATGTCAAATTATTTTCCAAATTGGATTTGCCCAGATAGACATTCACCAGTGGATTCACATCTTCCTCAACAGGGTAATGACAGATTTTTTAATTTAGCCAATCAAAAGCATATAAACTGATAATTAAATTTGTTTTGATTTATATTTTCCTGACCACTAATGAGGTGAACATCTCTTTATGTGTTGATTGGCCTGTTGTTTCTTCTTTGTGAAATGTCTGTTTATCTTCTGCTCATTTTCATGTAGGTTGTGTTTTCCTTATGTGTTATTTATCTTAATTATTTCAGAGTGTGGGTGTCATGAATATCTTCTTCCGGTCTGTAACTTCCACTGTCTTTAATGTAGCTTCTGATGGCCAAACCTTTCTTTTAATATTTCCAAATTTATCAATGCTTTATTTTATAGTCAATGTGTTTTGTGTCTCATTTAATAAAACAGCCTACACAAAGCCCCAAAATAATCATCTATATTTTCTACCAGGAGTTTTAAAGTTTGAACATTTGAGTCTTCAACTACTTGGACTATTATAGTTGCTTCTTCTTTTCTGAACTCTGTCTTTCCCCTCCAACACCTTGAAATCCGAGAAGGGTCAGAAGTAGCATGCTGCACCCTAATAAGTCTGGTTACATATACATAAAACCACTTAAATCAATAAATTATGAATATGATAGTTTTTCCTGCTTATGTGTCAAAAGCATCAGAGAGTTAGGCTGTAGGGCAGAGAAGAATATTCCAACTTATTGCACAGTTGTTTCACAAGTGGTAGCTGATCCTAACATCCTCTAGCTAAGAGAAGCTAAGCTCCTATATCTAAGAGAAGGGTTCTACCAGTTACCCTCTGGGAAGTAAGCTTAGTTAAAAAAAAATTCAGCCCTATTGTTTGTAACAAATCCCAGGTCTGGATAAGTATTTTTCTTCATTTAAAGAGGAGAGGCAGAAAATAATGATCAAATGCAGCATGAAATCTGTGGGCATATCTACTAAAAAAATAGCTAACCATTATCTGGACAATAGAGAATAAGAGTATATCCTTGAAAAATGACTTATCAAAACAAATAGAAGGAAAAATAGAAAAATGTCTATTTGGAATATCATTAGGTGCAAATGGCTCTACAGAATAGGAGCAAAATGCCATAAGAATAAAATAGATTGAAATAAAAAGATGATCCAGATGAAAAACTTTAAAAATGCTAAGATTCAAAAATAAGATGGATGTAATCAAAAGACCCAAGGAAATTAATAACTGAATATAAGGAATTAGGTCAACCAAGGAGAGTGTAATAAATAGAATGATATTGTTTGAACAGAATTTTCAGAATGAAGAGTCATTATGAATAGTGGAAGTGAAAATGTTAGACATGAAGAAAATGTAAATACAGCCTGATAAATAGAGATATTACTAAGAATGACATAGAAACAATTGAATTAAGATATATAATAAACAAAATTATAATTGGGGAAAATTTTATGTAACTGAAAATTGGTGTCAGTCTATAGATGAAAATGCCACACCATTTAGTGTAATGAAGGAAAAGAAAACAAAATTCTCTAATTTAGCAATATTTTTTAATCAAATATAGTTCAAAGAAATATGTCTAAAAATAAGGAAAATCCAATAAACATTCAGAAAAAAAGATGCATACAATGTTATAAGAAGTATGATTAACCATAGTTTTTTTTTCCATTGTAACATTTATATACCAAATAAATATGGAGCAATGTTACAGAGTTTGGGGGGGAAGATGTGACTCAAGTTTTCTTGTTATATGTAAATGTAGAAGAGATTTGCTCTTTTAAAAAAAACAATCAAACAGTATTCTTGTGACACTGTTTTCACGTGTTGCTTATCTGCAAAAATGGGAATACATTCAACAATGGACTTGAGAACTCAATTTATTCTACAACTATATTTCTCTTTTGAATGAGAACATTCTAATTGCATACTTCAGTCTTAACAGCCTAGTTGACTTGTGTCTGCCACTGAGACAAGATCAAGTTTTACTCTCAAATCATGTTTCAAAATCCTCAGGATCAAGTATAGATTCTGAACAACCGCAAGCACTTTAATTAAGACATGGATTTTCAATTTACAGGAAAAATACTCGTACACATCCCTTCCCTGGGGGGAGGATCTTGGGTGTAGGACTGGTGGTTGTGCACAGTTTAAGAAACCATGATCAAAATGACTGTTGTTTTGACGTGCAATGGCTTGGAAAAACATTCAGTTTTTATCAAAGAGAGAATAGGTCATAACGATTGAAATAATGCCTCAATTCAGGATTTGGGGGGGGATCCTTCAGGAGATAATTGTTTTCTCTCTCTTTAATCATCTCCTTCTCTAAACTTTAGCAAATAAGAATTGAGCTAAAATTTATTGTTCAGAAATGATCGTATCATTGTTACATGTAGTCTTCCAATTTAGACACCAAAAGGTTTTATCTCCAAGCATTCAAAAGTGTAATACTTCTTTTGTAGCGTGTTTGTTTCCCGCATATAATTCTGTGTTCTTAGTCCTTTTATTCTCTTCAAATAGCCTTGGGTTACAAAAATAATTAAAACAAAATGAAGCAAAACTCCACAACTGAGGGATTAGCATTCTTATTGTGTTCAAATCCAGTATGTAAATAAATTAATATAATCTCTGACTGCCCTATATCATAATACTATGAGACGGTTTTCTTGTTTTGACTTTGAAAGATTACTAGTCAGGTTCAAAACAGAGGGTTCTTCCATGGACTGTGTATTTATCTTTAGAGAAATTATTTAATCACTTCAGCATTTCAATCAGTCTAGAAATGATGGTTGCTGCTCTGGATCATCAATTATGTTCCTTCTTCTCTAATGTCCTAGGGCTTTGGGGTGTTTCTACACTTAGTTGGTCTATTTTCAGATGTTAACTATCACCCAGCCACTTGGAAGAGGCCTCATACCTCACGCCTCATGAAGTGGTCAGTCACCCTGATGCATTCAGTATTCTAAGGTAGGGTAACAAAAAATTCTACCAAAGTGAAACTTTGAGATAGAAAACACTTTAAATCTTCTTCTGAGGATGGAATTGGGAAAGAGAGAAGGAACTAAATAGCTATGATTGAATTTTCTTGGGTAAATCAAGTTAGATTTAACATAAAAATTTCATAAATTTTGCTTCAATGAGAGTTTATTAAAAATCTAATTATTTAGTTAATAAAGAACTATATAACAACCATTTACAAAACTACAAAAGCATTCATTTTAAGCTGTTCTGGTGATATATGCTCAATTCACTCTTTTCTTTTAAGTATTATGACTAACAAAATGGCCCTAATCAACATCAAAGAAGAAGCTCACCAAACACTAGTTGTACTGTTCATATCAATTCTGAAACAAGTAATCCATTGAGGAAGTCACACTTACAGTTTCGTTTTTCATAAAAATCCATCTTTTCATTTCTGGTGTTTTATAGCTTTTGTTATATCCGTTTTGGCAACCATAACATAACAGTGTTATTTAATTTAGATAAAATCATTTCAATGAAATGTTATAACAAATTAAGATATTCACTATTATTTTTTAAAAGCCACTTATAAAACATTAATTGCCCAACTGACCAATTTAATAATTAATGTAAATTAGTCATCAGTCATATTTTTGTAGTCAAAATATGAAGTGAAAAGAGGCAGAACTAAAATGTTTTTTTCAATTAATCAAGAAAATGGAAAAAGGAACAAAGAACAGGTGGACTTGGACCAATAGAAAACAAAGAGTAAGATGCTAGTGTTTATATTTATCTCAAGTGTACACTGCCCACAAAAAAATTTTATTTAAATATAAAGTCACATATGTTAAAATTAAATGATACCAGAAATATCATGCAAATGCTAATCACAAGCAAGCTGAAGTATTGTGCTACTATGAGACAAATCAGACCAGGACAAGGCACTTACCAGAGATAAACAGGGACATTGTGTGAAGATGAAAGGGTCAGCTACTCAATGGCTATTTCTTGCAAACAGACATGAGGGACATCCATCTTAATTAGTTTATTAGATACTTAGATGTGTACATTTGTCAAAACTATCACACAGTGCACTTTAAATGGCTTTATTTATTGTACGTACATCATGCCTTAATGTAGTTAAAAAAGAAAAACTATGGCCACTTGCCAACTGAACCATAAGTGGACTAGAGTAGTATTATAGCATAGTGATTCAGAACATACACTCTTTGGCCAGATTGCAAGGGGCTAAATCCTGCCTCTACTCCTTACTAACATTAACTAAATTAGTTAACTTATCTGTGCCTTAGTTTTTCTTTAAAATGGGTATTATCATAGTTAAGTGGTCATTGGAAGGAATACGTGGGCTGATACAAATGAAGTACTTGTAATAGTGTTACAGCAAGTACTCAATAATTATTAGCTACCATCCTATTTTGTATCCTCTGCTTAACCCTGATTAACAGGGGATTCTTCTGACAGTAACTTTTAATGCAGCAAAAGGAGAAAAATATAGGAAGTGGAGTAACAAATACAGCTCTTTATTGGAAATCAGTTTTTAAACTAGGAATTAACTAGATTTAATTTGCATGCCTAGATTTTTTTAGCTTGAGCAATGAGAAACCTCTTCTTGTAATTTGATTTGCATAGTTTGCACACACCCTATGAGGAAAGATAGCAACCAAATACAATGTAAAATTTTTTGCCAAGAATTCTTGTAACTTGGTTTGGAAACTCTCAGGAGGAACCTAAGGGCCCTCTCCTGTCACATTCTACACATGCTTAATATGTATGTTTGAATAAATTAATGAGTGGGAGGGTGTGGGAGTGATTCTCAGTATGTGACACCAGTGACTCTGCTTTATAACTTTACAAAGGGAAAACACAAAGGAGAACAAAGTATGATATTGGTCCCAAGGGAGCCTGTTTCTTTCAGAAACTTCTTAAAGCACTGTGTAACTCTAAGATTTTCCACTGCAGGACTCAGAGACAGCTCTGCCGTTCTAATTGCTGTCCTATTGAGTGATGGTCTCTAAATATATTTTATTTTGTGCCTCCTCAATAAAAAGTTTGCCCATCTCATATATGTGCATTTATTTATTTTTAACTTATGTGCACATATCATGAATATTATAACACATATAAAATGCAAATTGTAAACAATGAGATGAAGATAAATTAGTATTTTTATATATTGTCTTTTCTCCTATTAAAATTAGCACTATTGCAGCTAGCTCCATATTGCTCTTAGCTACTATTCCAAGACCAAATATAAATATGTACCTTGTGTTGAGGATTATTTTTCATAATAATAGATGTAATTAATAAGTCAAGTGGTCTTCTCGTAAACTTTGCGAACCTGCGCCAACTTTTCCTGCTAAAGTTATTTAATTTATACCTTAGAATGTGGTTTACAATTTATACTAAGAGTAGAACACATATTAACACTCATTTTTGTTGTCAGCTTGACATTATTAGAATTATTCTAAACCCTCAGTTTTGTAAAGACATTTTCCAATCTTTTAATCTCATTTTCTAATGCTTAGCTTAAATAAAAATACATAACATTATTTATAAATCACATCATTGGGTCCACACACAGACAGTAAATCGTAGCTGAAGTGTATGGAAAGTGAGACTGCCACTGTCTATGGTGTGCTCTTTCCTCAGGACACTTTGTGACAAGCCACTGTCTGACACACCTGAGTAAATGACCCATGCCAATCCATATATAAATCTTAGCAAAGATGAATTTATATTTCACTTATATAAAATTAACTATGAATGAGAGTACTAATATTTTCTTTTGGAACCTCAATATGTCATTTTGCAGACTGACTGGGATTCATGTCATGTACCCTCTTTCAGAATTCAGTCAGAAAAGAAGGCCCATAAGCCACACATCAAGAGAGAAGTCTCAAAAATAATGGGTATGAATTTGCAGGCCAAACCTACATATAATAATGTATATCTTTGTTTTTATGTAAGTGAACTTGATTATTGACTCAACTTTTCATATTTAACTAATCGTAAAAATTTTTATACAGTCCCTTTTTTCTGGAAACTTGGTGAAATTTGTGATTATTAATGCATTTTAGGTTTTCATTATGTCAGTTCAAGGATCCCCACTTCCTCCTTCATGAGACTTCATCTGAGATCTGAAGACAGAGGAGAGGGTGAGGTGAAAGGGCCAGGGGCCAGGAAGGAACTGGCTGTTACCGTGGCATCACAAATATCTCGCCCTCAGTCATCTTCTTTGACATTATATTGGATGTCAAATGTCATATCTTACAGCCACAGTACCTCTGATGCTGGCATTTCCTGTCCCACAGGAGAGGAAGGGCAGTGTAATGTAAGATTACATAATATTTGGTTGGGGCAACATTGAATTGTGATTCCACTTAGTGCATTGAGGAAATGCAGGAAAAAATTGGATTAGAAGGGGTGAATCAGCATTTATCTTTTAGAAATCATGAGTTTAAAATATCTATTGTGCATTTGAGGCAAACATCAAGTAGACTTTAAATATGGCTGTCTAGAACTCAGAAAAGAGGTTTATGGTTAAAATATACAGTTAGGAGCCATCAGAAACATATAATTGATCTTTAAATCCTGGGACTGAATTAATCATCTAACTTTTGAACTCCAAGGAGTGAATATAGAAACATGGGTAAATGATTCATTAATAAATCAGTTGAAACTCCAGACAAAGAAGCTGAGAAGTGGCCAGTGGAACAGGAGGAAAACTAGGGCAGTGCCACCTATCAGAAGCCAAGGGAAGAAGAACCTCAAGAAAGTATGACTGATTAATTTTGTCAAATGTGGATGAGAAATGTGGAGAGATAAAAACAGTTTATCTCCAGATTGGGTAACATGGAAGTCATGGATACTTTTGATAGGAAACATTTCTGTAGAGTGGGTGATGGTGGCTTTGAAAGAAACTAAGACAGAAAGTAGATGCTGTGAGTACAGGGAAGTCTTCTAAAAAGTTTGTCATGCAGACTGATGCAGCTGATATAGAGATCTGATCAGATCACTGGGAAGGAGTAGGGAGGGGGCACAGGAGGAGGCAATGGTAACCAGTCTAGGATGGGGTTGGCTGAGAAGCTGGATACCTCCAGAGCTCGTGGAATTGTGGGCAAGAAGATTTGAAATAAAAGAAGGACTTCAGAGCTTTCAGATGGGCTGGCTCTTGGGCTCATTGACTCTCTCTTCCTCTAGGATGACTGGATGATTGTGCTGAAGCTGCCTGCATTTCCCAACAGATGGTATTTTAGATGGGAAGGAACTCCAGGTGCAGCCCAAGATTGGGCTGGCCTGGCACAGGATGGCAGGATCATTTTTCTTTGGATGTTCTAGAGGGAATGGGCTGTGAGGCTGAAGTCTGCCATTCTTCCAAAATTGTGTAGCCTTTGTTGTTTTATGTTGTTTTAGTTTGTAAACTAACCCTATAGAAATAAGATAATTAGAAATTAACATGGGGAAATGATAGAACTCAGATGTTAAGAGTTTAGCCTTAGTTGATAGCAGTAAGTCACAAACTCACATGAAGAGCTGTTATTCCAAAACTGTGAAGCTTTTGAATAAAGACTCCTTTTTTTTATCACCAAATCTTTGCCTCTGGAATTTTGCCTAGAGGGTGGTGGTGGGCAGCAGGACCCCACTTTCTGTTTGGTAACACAGCCACTGTGGAAAACAGTAAGGAATTTCCTTGAAAATTAAAAATGGAACTGCCTTGTGACCCAGTGATTCTACTGCTGGGATTATACCCTAAGAATCCTGAATCACCAATTCAAAAGAACCTATGCACCCCAATGTTCATAGCAGCACAATTTACAATAGCCAAGTGCTAGAAGCAACCTAACTGCCCATCAGCAAATGAGTAGATCAAAAAACTGTGGTTCATCTACACAATGGACTGCTACACAGCAGAAAGGAAGAAGAAGGAATTCCCACACTTTGCTTAGCATGGATGGAACTAAAGAGCATTATGCTAAGTGAAATAAGTGAGGCAGTCAAAGACAAATACCATATGATCTCACCTATAAGAGGAATCTAATGAACAAAATAAACTGATGAGCAAAACAGAACCAGCAACATGGAAACAGGAAACAGACTGACAGCTGCCAGAGGAAAAGCGGGAGGAGGGAATAGTGGAAATAAAGCGAAGGGAACAGTCAAAGAACATGTAGGAATGACCCAGGGACATGGACAATGGGATGGGGTTGGACTATGGGAGAAGAGGATGGGGCAGGATGAAGGAGGGTAAAAGGAGAAAAATTGGGACAACTAAGAGATTATGAACAAGAATAAAATTTTTTAAATTTATAAAAAGTTTGTCATAAAGAAGAACCCATATATTGGGAAAGTGGTTGGAAGATTATGTGGAGTTACAAGAACTGTTATTAATTTTATTTTGTTTTTAATATGAGTGATATTTCGACGTGTTGTTGTGCTAATGAGAATTGAGCAGTAGATAAGGAATGACTGTAGGAACAAAGAACTTAGGTGAGCAAGAGAACACAGGATCCAGGACATAATTTATGACACATAAAAGGAAGCATAGCAGTAAATCATGGCATAAATCCAAGTACTGATAAAAGTAAGGAAGTGAGAGGGATAAGGCACAGGGCGGAAATGGTAGAGTGAATTGATTGGAGATCCCTGGTGGTTTAAAAGACTGTTAGGTCAGCAGTATTAGAAGTAGTGAACTAGAAAGAAAATTATTAGATAAGATGATGGAGTGTATGAAGGTTTTGCTGATGATGGACTGTGAATTCCTGGCATAGTGAAGTTTTAAGTTTTAAGGGGTTGGATAAAGGCTATGTTAGAGCCATAAAGGATGAGATATGAGTTATGAAATATGATCAGGGAGGCTTGGACATCATGGGCAGTAAGACCATTCCTAATGATTGTCTGCAAGGGGATGTCAGTTTAGTCCTCATTAAAGTCTCTTGGAGATGGTATGTTTGACTATTTGTAGTAACAAAAGAGTGGAGTGGTGGGATATAGTGGTGGTCAAAGTTCAAGGAGACAGTGACATTGCAAATTGAAATGCAATAGGATAGTACATTTTCTACTGTTTAACCAATTTGATTTTCATCCTGGAAATTCTCTTTTACCCCATTACTCTTCAAACTAGCCTTCAAAACACCTCTTACTACCACTGAGGAAAAGGAAGTTTGGGGGAATGGGGTGAGCAAAAAAAAATTAGAAGTTAATGCTTTTGAGTTGGAAAGCCTGATGTTCTGAACTGCTTGATGATCTCAGGGAAAATTAAGAAAAAGAATATAATTTCAGGAGATAAGACCTTGAGAAGTAGGAAGGACCTGAGAACTATAGGCCAATAAAGGAGTTGCTTTAGGAGCAGTAGGGACATTTCTTTTATTGAAAGAGATGGGCAGGCAGAGCATGTGGACACTAAAGCAGGGAAGCTAGTAGATTTGGTGGGAGAAGATGAGGAAATATTTGCCTGATTTTTCTTTATAATATATGACATGATCATCAGCTAAAAATGAACCTGAAATGAACTGAGATTAACTAGAATTAGCAGAGATTATCACTTTGTAGAACTCCTATTTGAAATGTGGATGAAAAAGGGGTTCTATAGAAAGTAACTGCATAGGGTAATTTGATCATAAATTCCTAACTAGATAGGCATTGTGGATGATCATGCCCCAGGCATATAACTTGTTTAGTAAAAGGTTTATCTTTACCTAAAGCAAGCCCTGCTCATTGTTTCTGTGCATCTAGATTAACACATTTTTTAAATGCTCCTTTTTAGACACCTCCTTCTCATATAATTTTAACTACCCTTTAATCCAATTCCCTCCTTGCTTTCTCCCACCCTCATGTAATCCTCTCTACATTCCTGCCTTAATTTTTGATGTGTAAAACAAACTGTTATTCTCTGACGCATTTGAGATATCTTGACCTGACTGATGTCATAAATTTGGCTAAAGTAAACTCTAAAAATAAATGCTCTACGGGTTTGGACATTTCTTACATCAACAGAAATCAAGTTTGAAATTAGGAATATAAAGTTATGTTTTTTAATACAGCTGGGTCTTGTGGGCTAATAGTGGTAGCCACTATGCTTAGGAGCCTTTCTATAACAAATACATACATACTACAGAACCAAATTATCTTGGGGTGATAGATGGGAGGGAATTTTCATGTGAGGATGAGGCAGAGTCCAAAGTCAATACTAATTTCAGATAAACCACTGCGTGTGAGTAAATTATTGAATGCTTTAAATTTTCTAGGTAGTTGCATAGGAATCTCTTTACAAGAAAAGAAACAAGAGGCAACAAAGCCTTGTAAATTGCTGCTACAGATAGTCAATTCTCTAAATCTCCAGAGAGCACCTAGGAAAGAGTGAAAGCTATGTGTTGAACCCATTCCTTACATTCTGAATTTCTTTTAAAAGCTGTCTACAGTAGCGCAGCAGGACAGAGAGCCCCCATTACCTCATGGAGCTCCCATCAAGCAGTGGCCTGGGATCTGCACTGGGAGACAAACTGTGCCTTGGAAGGGGAGTTTGGACTTGTGATAAAGCCAGAAAGAACCACTTAGTCCCAAAGAGAGAATTGTTCCAGGGAGCTGCTTAGTATTTAGTCTGGAGTAAGCATTCTGTTTTGTTTGCCTTTATAAAAATAGCATTTTTTCCTTAGTTGAGACTCTTAAACTGAAACCAAAGCTAAAAACAACAGAGAGCATGCAGACTTAGGATGACTCAACAAATCAGAGAGGGGCCAGTGGGCCTAATATTATTAGGCTATAATATTATAGCCTAAGCTCAGCCAATATTTTCTTGAAGTAGACAAGTGAAAGCAAAGACTGGGCCGTCACCATGTGGATAGAGTGGATCTGGTTAGAACTTTGAATTGGGAAATCAGCTAAATTGACCTTAAACTGTGAGTGCTACAAAGCTGGGTTGGCAGAATGAAAGAGAGATTATCCCAAATCACACTTATTGTCCTGGAGTAATTAACAACAGTGTCCCCTTTCACTTTCAAAAGTGTCAGGAGCTAAGACAAAGGGTGCAAATCACCCTATTTATAAGCAAAGGTAACTCTCAGGAAGGACAGCTTCATCCTGCATCATGGCCAACATCCCCAAATGAGGGAAAGGAGGGATGGGAGAGGCCCAGGCCAGCACTTAGAGGAGGCAACTCCCTGTCAAATGACTGGCAATTCTAGTCAAGGGAGGTGCATATAGAACCCACTATTTAGACTTAACCCAGGAGAGGAAGAGAAAATGTAACCCAGAGAACCACAGGCTTCATTGCATAATGAGGAAGTTACTCCTCTTGAGAGATTCTGTACAAAAACTGGGTCTTGCCCTTTCAATTACACACACAGCAAAAGCACCTAAATGAGAAGTCATTTCTTTTTCAGAGCACAAAGAGTTGCTAGAACAAAATAATATTTTAAAATATAAAGTTTGGGTTCTTTTTGCTCCTTGGCCTTTCTTTCAACCAAAGTAACAGATTATTTGCTGGTCAACTTAGCCACCGTAAGAGGTTTGCCCACAGGAAAGCAGGGAGTGGGGTAGGAATGGAAAGCTGGGGTGGAGCCGTGGATTCGCAAAGACAGAAATCAGATAACTTGGGTTTGGGTCCCTGCTGAACCCCATGTCCTCTACCGTCCTCTTTTTTCCCGGCTGAGTCCTGAGATGTAGTACAAACAAAAATCCTGCACATGACCGGAAAGACCTGAGAGACTATGAGTTGGCTCCTCATTTCTCAGGTGGAATGAGAGGTGGTAGCAAGCTTTACGGGGGTCCCGTTTTACCCAGCCACACAGCAGAACATTAGAAGCGAGGTGACCATTTGCATTACTTAAGTAGATGTGTCTGACACAAAATTTTCCTGAGCTAAGGATGTTCCAAACGACTCAAAGAGGTGTGGAAATTGGTAAGTGTGGAGTGAACCCAGAAAGGCCTTGGAGAGAGCATGGGGTAGGAACCTGAGTGGAAATAGTAAAGGAATGTGACTGCTCACCTGGCAGGTACAGGTGATGAAAATCAAAGAGTAATACACTGGCACCATCCCTTGTTCCTGCAGGAACCACCATTATAACCCGGAATGTGGCCCAATAGCAAAAATGAGGGTGGAGGCAATAATAATGATAGCAAACATGTAGGGCTTTCCCCAGACCAGGCATTAGTCTGTGTAGTTTAATTAGCACATCTCTCCTATGAGATAGGCATTACTATAAAACCCGCTTTACAAATGAGGAAACAGGCACACTCAGATTAGCAATCCTGAGTTTACTTAATGAGGTAGAATTAACTGACATCGGTTTTATCATACCTTCTAGATGAGAGTGTTCAAAGAAAAACTTAAGTGTACGTATTTATTTATGCACAAACTTGTTACACACCTGCATTTCCACACAAAGGTTTAAACCCATTAAACAGATATCTAATATGAACTTTTAATTATGAGTTTGTTATGTATACCAGATAACAAAGAATTGAAGTAACAGCATATCTGGCCAAAAAAAAAACCAAAACACACACACAGAAAAAGTCATAGTAAACTCAAGCAACCCAGAATAGGAAAAGCTCTACAATCTATCCTTTCCTCATCAGCACACACCGGTTCTTTCCACTTTCCCTTACTCTCTCCTTATCAGCTACCTCCTAACTTCATTTTTCTCAATTCATGGGTCTTGCCCTGGAGTAAATCATTCCAGTGTTCCTTTTATCATCACTGTAAACTCTTTCACAACATCCAGGTTTAGACCAAGTTTCTTCTCTGTTTGTCTTTCCTTTAACACTACTGGGTCCCAGAGTCAAAATAAAAGCAGAGACATACATACTATTAAATACATGTTCTGTCTCCCAGCTTTGACAAATACACCTTCATAATCTAACATAATATTTTGAAAATTAGCAAAACGTGGACGGCAAAAGAATTTAGTCATTACTGCATGTTTTGGACTGTACTGCTAATAAACTATCAATGTATGAATAAATTATAATAAGAAGCACAATCTATGAATTATTATATGACTATTCTATAAAATATATTTTTGCCTTCATTTAAACAAAATAATTATGCAGTAATAATCAAGATTTTCTACCTCTTTGGTGTCCTATTTTCAGCAATTATTATTATAAAGAATTAAAATATATGTAATTTTATTAATTGTATACAAGTTTGAACATAGCTTCATTAAAAGTAAATTAAAATTAATGTAAAACTTAAAAAATTAAAATTATTTTATATGTTTTCAAAGTATTTTTCATGAAATATCAACACTATAAAATTTATAAAGCAAATACAAATTAAAAATTGAGTGTTAAACATATTAAAATTAGAAAAGAGCAAAAGTTTTATTTAATTTTTTAAAGATTTTATTTATTTTTTAGAGAGAGAGGAAGGAAGGGAAAAAGAGAGGGAGAGGGACATCGATGTGAAAAGGAAACATTGATTGGTTGCCTTTCATACGTGCCCTGATCAGGCAACAGACCCACGACCCAGGCACACGCCCTTACTGGGAATCAAACCGGCAACCGTGAGGGATGGTGCCCAACCAACTGAGCCACACCAGTCAGGGCCATTTTATTTAATTTTTTAAATTTTCATAAATCTTATATATGTCAATAAAATTAAAACTACTCAGAATTCAAACATGCAATCTTCACCCAGTTTGAACTGGTAACACAATTCATGTTACATCTAAAAGTAACATAAATTGCTTAATACTATAAAATGTTCCTTGACTATCAAGTGCAACTGTTGTGAATTTTTATAATTTACAGTTAATGCTAGAACCACAAATTATGACCTGAAAAGAAGCAAGAAACAGTATGTCTGGTATTACGGGAAATGACACTTTATAATGCAAGAGTCTAGTGCAATCCAACTGCCCGTGAGACAGAATTTGACAAGTTCATTTGTCTTTTATCTCAGCTAAATGATCCTCCTCAACATCCCCTGCACCCAAAACATGGGTTGTCTCTGTCAATGGCAAGGAAACTGCACACAAACTTTCGGGCATTAAGCATTGTTGCCTTTCATTTCAAGAATACGGGCTATAGGCAATGATATCTATGGAGAAGTGATTCCTTGGGGCCTGCATGGTATTAGTCATGAAAGTGATATTTAGGGTTACAAGCCATGCTACTCCATCTAGGAGCATCTGATCCCTAGAAATAGGGATGTACTTCTTTTTCCTAACTAACGTAAAAACATGAACATAACACACTGATGCAGAGAGAATATTAATGATCACTTAGTTTCCAGTGTTTTCATCACGGTCTTATGTTCTTTAATAAATATGTGCAGTATCATGATTTTTTTTAATTTAGGGAAATGACGTGTTTGCTTAGTTTTTGTTGATTTGCTGCTTTGATCAGCACAAGTATCAAATTCTCCTTTAATTGAATTTTGTAAGGTTCAGATGTGGCCAACCCTCTTTGTTCCTCGCCACAGCGGGGAAAACAAGTGTCAGTCATTGACGATCCAAGTACCTTCTTTCTACAGCTAAAGCGTTCAGTACCAGGGCCTGTCTCAAGTCAGACTGACCAATGTGTTCCAGGAATTGTTTGCTTTGGGAGGCAACAGTTTCTTTCCCCAGTGGGATGTTTAAGCTGGGAGGTAGGATTAAGTTCAGGGTTATCAGTTGCTATTCTGTCTGTCACAGGTCTAGTCCTACTGTGAAAAATCAAGCCAGGCAGACACAAGCAGAACCAAGAGTGACGTAGCTTGAGCTCCTGGACAGAGCCATGAATAAACCAGATACAGAGGGCTAAGAAATATAGCCAGAGACCAATAGCATTACTGAACGTCCTGGACCCCCATTTCCAGAGGTGGTACCTCTGGACTTAAAGTTACATGAATCAATAAATTCTTTTTGCTTAAATTCAGACTAAATATCTGCATCTTATAATCAAAGAGTGCTGACAATGCTTTAATCTATAATAACTTCATTACAATGATTAAATATAGATTCGTATAATAGATACTATCTAAAAGTGTAAGCAGTGGGTAAAGGAAGGAGCAGTAGTGGTGGGTTCTGTCCTTAATGGTGATATGAGGGATACAAACTGCACCATCATAAAAAGTGTGCATTGCAGAGCTCACCCAGCTAGTAATATTGAGTGATCTGTGAAGCAAAGGTTAATTAGTTTATTGTCCTCAAATAACAGATATTTAAGAGTTGGATTAGAGGTTTGAATAGAGTGAAAGTGCACATGGTGTGGGTGAGTCTGCATGACATGAAGACGGAGTCACCATTTCAGTGCTTCCATCTCTGCCACCTGCACCTTCTTAGTGGCTCATGCTTTCCAGAGAACTCAAACCCTGGGCTTGTGGGAAAAGTTTCAGTATACCAATTATCTTATTTTTAGAGACTGAGATGTCTCATTGTAATGAGAAAGTTGAGACAATTCATCTCTATGAAAAATAAAAGAAAATACCTGTGGAAATTTAAATTATCAATCTATGTGAGCATTTGCACCTATCTAAGAAATAGTAAAATAGAGGTTTTCTCTTTTTTTTTTCAAATGTAGACTGCCAAATCATTAAATTTTAAAATCCTGATAATCGGTTGCCTGAAAAACCACATAATTCCAACAATAAAGTTGAATTATGGAACTTCTGTTCACAATGGTAACAGGTAAACTCAGTTCACCTCCTCAAACTACAAAATTACAACTAAAGTATGGAACAACCATTATCAGAACTGCCAGAAATAGAGCCGACTGGAAGTCCTACAACTACAGAATTAAAGAAGAACCCTCTTCGAGACGGGTAGGAGGGGCAGACACTGGAATGGGCTGGTCCCACACCAATGTATACAGAAAAGAATTGGGAGGGATATTTTGGGAGTGAGGGATTTCTGCCTCGCACTAGAACCCATAGCCCAGGGTTCCAGTGCTAGGAAGATTAGTCCCCCTAGCTTCCCGTTGTATAAACTAGTGGGGATTGAGGCTGTGGAAGAAAAACTGCTAGATTCCCAGGCAGTTCGTCTTAAAGAGCCCATGCACAGACCTACTATGCTCACTGGGCTCTAGCATCTGAGCAGCAGATTGACAGGCACTAAAAGCATATGGGAAGGAACTGAGGTTTCTTGCATAAGGCATGAGCTAGGGAGCAGCTTTCCCCCAGGCAAATGTGCTGCCAGAGGCTATTGTTCCTTTTCTGAGCCTTCCCCCAACAGAGCAAGCAGGCAGGTGCCATATCTGAGACTCCATCAACCTGGCTCATAGTGTTTCTCCCAACCTGGTGATTCCCTGAGGCTTTGCTCCACCCAACTTTTAGACCCACCCAAGCTGTTTCCAGTGGCTTTTCCATGTAAATTGTTTGTCTTGGCTCATGCTTCAGACTTTCCTAAATTCTTTCAAACAAGCAGCATCTGGCCTCAGCATGCCCTGTGCCTATTGCTAAGTGGACCCAGGCTCAGCACTAACAGTATCTGGCCTGGGACTTACCTGGGCACCTCCAAGCTCAGCACAAGTTGCGGCCAACTGCAGATTGCTTTGTAGTTTATTTGGGTGGCCCCTGACAGAACACAAGTAGCGGCTGACCTTGGACTATACCTCTTAGGAGGATCCAGAGTGTGCACACCCAGGGGACAACCACAGACCACACTGGAGCACCACCACTCAACCACCTCCACAAGTGACACACTGAAGGGATGGATTCAGTGGGCACAAGAGCCCTGCTGAACACCCGCTCTGTGGAGTGGGTTCCTGCACAGCTGATCCTTCATTTTGGTCGAAGGTTAGTGGTCAGTGGCACCAACCAGGCCTCGCAGCTGAATGGCCTTGGTAAATCCTTTCCACTGACCTGCTAAAAGCAATCAAAGCTCAACTATAAGAGGAGGATGTATACAGCCAACATGGTGGGTGCACCTCTACTACCCAGTTTGAGTGATGTGGGAGGCTGTTCCACTGGACCATACAGGACACTTATTACATTAAGCCATTGTTACAAGCCAGGAAGTGATAGCAGCTCTACCTAACACATAGAAACAAATACAAGAAGGCTGCTAAAATGAGGAGACAAAGGAACATGGCCCAAAAGAAAAAAAAAAAAACTCCAGAAAAAGAGCCAAACAAAATAGAAACAAGCAATCTATCATATGCAAAGTTCAAAACGCTGGTTATAAGGATGCTCAGTGAACTTAATGAGAACTTCAACAGCATAAAAAAAAGATATTGAAACTATAAAAAAGAAACAGTCAGAAATGAAGGATAAACTAATTGAAATGAAGAGCAATTTATAAGGAATCAACAATAAAGTGGATCAGATTGAGAATCAAGTCAAAAATTTAGAATATAAGGAAGTAAAAAACACCCAAACAGAACAAGAAGAAAAAAGAATCCTAAATGAGGATAGTGTGAGAAGGTTCAGGGACAAATTCAAGCATGCCAACACTCACATAATGGGGATAATGGAAGGAGAAGAGAGAGAGCAAGAAATTGGAAACCTATTTGAAAAATTAATGACAGAAAACTTCCCTAATTTGGTGAAGTAAATAGATATGCAAGAATCATAAATACAGAGAAAGTTTTGATGTTTGCCAGATGGAAGGGTGTTGAGGGGTTAGATGAAAAAGGTGTAGGGATTAAGAAGTACAAATTGGTTGTTACAGAATAGTCATGGGTAAAGTACAATAAAGTACAGCCTAGGGAATAGGGTAGCCAAAGAATATACATGCATGACCCATGGACATGGACAGTGATGTGGGGATTGCCTGAAGGAGTGGGGGGTCTGGGTAGAAGTGTCAAAAGGAGAAAAACTAGGACAACCGTAATAGCATATACAATATAATATAATTTAAAATTTTAAAAACTTGAATTAGCTCATTACCAAAGAGGAAAACATTAATTTGATTAAAGTGTTTTGTGACACTATAATGGAAATCAAGAATTTAAGTCTTCATACTGCTTTAAAAGAATTAAGAACTACAGTAGGAAAAGGTTTTTCATATGAGAGCATTGTGATAGCCAGCTTGTTATAAGTAGGCTGCCATTCTTATCAAATATGTAAAAAGCTTAAGCTTGGTAAATCTCACTCACTGGAAATATTATACTCTGAATGAATTTTCAAAAAATCTATAAGATCCTATAGTAGCTATAGATAATAAAAATTGATGTATTATCACATGGTATTTTTACTATACATAATTTATGAAGTATAAAAGTATTTTCTTGGTTAAAGAATATGTTTTATGTCTATTATCTCTATAGTTCTTGGAAATTATGTACTCTAAATATAAGTAGCTGTAGATTTGTTGTAAACATATTAAATAGCCTAGAACATTCTCCAAGAATTGTATAAATAATAAACAATGTGGTTAAATCATATAGTTATATGACTAGTAAAAATTTTGTGGGTTTTTTTCTGCAAATAAATAAGTTTATTGAATTTAAACATAAATTTGCAAGTAGTTGTGCTTTTAAAACTATATAGCACAAAATTTTAGAGACCTGTGGCATTTCCAAAATTTAAAAAAAATTATTATATCTCTAAAAATACACCAAATAAATTTCTTAATTTTCATAAATAGAATCTCATGTTCAAATTTTCAAAATAAGATATAGAATTTTTAATGAAATTGTAATAAAACATACTCTTTAACAAACATTGATAAGTTAGTTCACTGCCTTTGCTAAAGGGCTAACATTTTAGGAACATTGCATTTATTGGGGTTCCCAAACTGAGACTGCTAGATCTATTTTCCAATATTATTAAAAACTATTGAGAGCATGTTAAGGCGTCCTTAAGATTTCATTAATACATTATCCCAAATGTTTATTAAAATGTGTCACTATACATTTTCACCAGCATTAGAGCAACAATAGTATATTAAGATTAAACTCTCAATATATGCTACATACAATGTTAAGCACATTAGAGTAATCTTACTTAAATCGTCATTAATCGCCCTATGGGTAAGTGTCACGGTTGTTCCCAGCTTACAGTGGGAAAATGCAGACTTGCCCAAGGCTTGCAGTCTGCGTGAGAGGCGTGACAACAGCACGACAACAGCACGACAACCGCACGACAACACAACACCCAGCGTCTTTGCGTGCTGCAGAGCTCGTGCTCTCAGCCGACGCACGTATTGCTTATCGTGACTAAGTAAACAGTCAAAAATTAAATTTGTGGTTTTTCACATTCTCATAATTTTTTCAAACTTTGGTTTTCCTTCCTTGGTGAACTATTTCTGGTATTGTCACATTTCTTTTTTAATCTGATTACTAATGCTTTTCCTATTGTTTTATATGTCTAAATAATTGTAAATTTTCCCCGAATTTTTATCTTTCCTTTGATTTCATGTAAGAAATTCTTTCTTAAATAGTAAAACTTAGAGAATATTTTCAGAATAAAATTATGAGAAGAGCATCTAAGCCAATTCCCTAATGTAATATTTGAGGAGATTCAAGGTCATACACTCAGGTAATTGCCTTTTTAACTTTATTATATGTAACTGATTGCTGTTACAGTTGTTACAGTTTTTCACCCTTGTCCCCCTCCAAGCAGCACCACGGCATTGTAACTTGGAAGGCAGCAGCTAAGAAATATACTGTATTACCTTTACAATACAGATTTGATTGGACTTTTCAGCATCGTTTATTTTAATATGATCATTATTCCTGAGTTAGATTATTTTTTACTCTTTTGTAAGGTTTACTTAGAATTAAAATGTGTGGCTGCCAACGCTGGGATAAAGACCTAAAAAAAGTATGCATACATACATAAACTATGCCTAAGTGATTTAAAATAAGCAGAGATATAATATGTATACCTGACATTTCTTTCAGTATTGCCTAGATTCAGTAAAATAAATAAATACAACCAAGACAAAAATCTCACCTATTTTCTTGACTTCTCTGCCCTATTTTAATTTTGGAAAAAGTCTTGGCCTTAATCCAGGCAGGTGGCCAAAGGTTAAGTATTTCATTTGCTTTACTACTAGTCCTGCTGTGAGCTTCTCAGACTATACTTTGTTCTATGTTAGATGAACTTCAGGAGGAGTAAATGACTGACAAAATGAATTCCAAGGAGGAAATTCAAACATCTGCCAAAAGCCAAAGATACTTTTTTTGTTTTATGCTATGCCTTTGCAATTTGTTGTCTATAAACATAAATATTTATGATCTAGAAGTCATTCTATCCTGTAGAATAGAATATGGTTTTCCCTTACAGGAAACCTGTGTTAATGTGAAGGGAAACTTTGGTGATGTAATCAAAGTATGCTTGCAAACAACAGCAGAAATTCTTACACTCTGAACTTTAATTTTTGTTTACGAAAAAGAGATGTGAGAAAAGTGACTGAGTTTGGTGGCTTCCATCTCATTGCTTCACTACTCATTATGTAAACGGTCTCTCTAAACCCTGTCGCTCCTCCCCCCACCCCACCCCCACACTACTGCAAACACACATATTCACAGACCAAGAATTTAGCCCAGGACACACAACAGAAATGGATTTATTTATAAAAATGTAATACTAACATTTCCTGAAAATACAGTAAACTACAGGATAGACAAATTTAAATTGGAGCAGTCAAGCTTTTTTTAATGCTTTTGTTCTTTAATATGCTATGATTTTAAAAAAAAGCAAAAATAGAATCCATAGAAGCTGCATACAAATGGAAGATCAAAACTGCTTCGTAATGTAAAATTTCATTTGTCTTATACTACATGACCTCAGGTATATCAAGCTCTTTACCTGGAAAACTGTTTTCCAGCAGCATACTTGTCAAACTGTAAAGTTGATCTCACACTGCCAAATGGACTTTGAGCTGCTTCCTAATTTACTTTTTCCACGGTTTGTTGCACAATGTTACACATACTAATGTGCCATCCTAGACTAATCTGACTTTTCACAAATTTCACCATCCTGTGTTTCAATCTTACTACTCCTCTCCTAATACCCTCCAAAATTGTTGAAATCAAATTCTTCTACTGTTAGGAAAAATAGCATAGGAAAATATGGTGCTCATAACTATTACTCCTGAAATGTGTTTGTTTCCCAGCTGATATTGGCAGAGCCAACAGACTCTAAATACCATGTGCTCTTCAACAATTATTCAGTACAGACAGAACCACTCCTAGTCCAGTTTCCTAGGCAACCATTTGGTAAAATATCTGCAATTATATCTTTTCGTTCACTTTTTTAGACTGATTAGTCCCCCCCTTTTTCTAATATCCATTCTTCCTCACATTTCTCTTTACATGTTATCTTTAACATTTCTTCTCCTCTTGCTTTTCTCTTAGCTCTTTGTTAGAGTAAGTAGTTAGACAGGATATGAGCAGAATAAGAATGAGAGGCCAGGTACAGAAGGTCACCAGGGTAGAAAGCCCTGGCTGCCTAGCAACAAGCAAAACTGGGAAACAAGTATTATAGGATGGGACCTCGCCCCCAGGGTGACCTTTCCTCCCCTGGCATGTTGCTGATCATGCAGCTTAGATCCCCTGACCTTTCATATTGCTGGCCATGTGGTTCAGACCCTCCCCTGACCTTTCTTCTAACACTGGGGTGTTGCTAGTCCTGTGGTAGATCCTCTTAGATGAGGGAAAAGGGGGCCAGAGAATAGTTTCATACAACTCCCATACATGTCCTTGCAAGAGCACTCCCTGAAACATTAAGCTCTGAAGACAATGGGGTTCCGGTCCTCATCAAATAATCTTAAGAACAAAGCCTTCGGTCCTTTGCACAGAGACGGTCCAACTAGAGATAACATCTAGGCCTCAGTTGTGTTTCAGCTTCAGGCCCAGAAAAGTAGCAAAACCAGGCTAAGCAATGTCATGGCTGACATCAAGATCAGCTGCAGGGACTAATGACCACCTACCTTAGTGCAAACCAATTAACAGAGACCATGACACTTGGAAGGCTGATGGATATTCTATTGAGATCCTCCCCTGAATCTTTCCCTAAAATCCCCACCTTTGGAAACCAGATAAAAGCCCTTCAGTCGAAGGACCCGATGGTCCCTCTCTTTTGCTAGTGTACCCATGCCTTTCCTCCTCCTTTTCTCTTTCTTCAAGACGTGTAACTTTGCTTTCTATCTCCTAAGTTCCAAGGGCCCTTCTTTTGCCTCTGTAACTTGTTTCCTGAGTTCACACAGCCCAGCTGACTCATTTCTTCTACTCCTGTGACTGTCTAAATAAACTTTCACTTGCATTTGAGTTCTTGGCTCTGAACTTTCTTAGCTTAACTCAGGGACCGAGGTCTAAATGAGCCGGTAACATCTGGTGCCATTCACTATTAACATCTTTGCTTCTATTAATTATCTAATTTTTCCCCCTTAGGAAGGCGATCAAAATAAATACTTGTCTTTAAAGTTAGCCTGTCAATTACCATCTGGTTACCCTTTTGTTTCTTGAAAAAAAATCAACAGTCAACACTTCGTGATTATGGAAATTATACTCATTCATAGTACCAGAGCATGGTTGTTAAAAATGATTTTTAAAATCCAGCTTATTAAAATGCAGAAGTCTTAATTATAGAGACAACAGTGATTCAGATTCTAATTTCCACATCTGCCTGCTTCTCTGAAGGCTGAGGGAATTTAAAATGCTATTTCTTAAGGGTGAAGAAATCTAAGGAGAGACTATTTTTGTTTGCAGATTACCAGCTATGCAAAAGGTCAGTCAGATATGTAAGAAACACATCAAGTGTTCTGGGAAGGGAATGTGTGAATATTGACTAGTCAATTGTAAGGATTTGGGATTCTTACAGCATCCAGACCTTATTCTCGGGTGTGGAGATCTTTTCGATGAAGTTGGCTAGATTTTGTTAGGTGCCATCCATTTATTGACTGAGAATAAAGTATAAAATGCTGCCATTTACCTAACTTAACAAAATAAAGATGTGTGATAAAGTTTATCTCTACTTTACTACTCAAAAAATATTTTTTGAAGCATTCCTATTGCCTACAGGATAAGGTCCAGATGCTTTCACCTGATTTCCCCAGGTCTCTAGAAATCTATTCTTAATCTCATTTCCAGTTTTATTTGCCAATATCCCGCTACTGCTCTCTGCACCTCAATGTCAACCACACCCGCCTATTTCTCTCCAAGCATGCCTGGGGCCAGCATTTCTGCCTCTCAGCTCCTTAGCCCCGTCTAGAATGTCCTCCCAGCCTCACAATTATGTTGTCCATGCCCTGCAGCTCGGCTTGTATTCAGAGAGGAAGTAGATGCTCTCTCTACAAGAATGCCCAGAAAGGCAGCCACAAGTGGTTTCCCTTCCTCCCTTTTCTGACTACTGTTGCCAGAACCTCTCAACTGTGGTAACTCCCGAGCCACACGATGAGAGGAAGAGGAACAGGAAGATTATTTCGAGGGATGAAAGACTTAAGGGACAGAAATCTCTTTATATGGTCACTGGCCACTGAGATGAGTTAGTTTCTTACCGGGTGTAATACGGTGTTTCAGGACACACAGGTAAGGCAGACAGGTGTCAGTGTGGAGCTGCCTTTTTCCACATCTTGAAAGAAGCAGTGAGGAGAGAGTGAGAACAGCTTTAGGAAAGAACACAGCTGAATGAATTCGAGTAAGTAAAAGTTGTATATAGCATCACTTGCTATGAAAGACTCTGATCATTTCAATTTGATACTAAGACTTTTTATTATCACTCACTTGTTAGGTGTGCAGTTGTGAAGACTGCACACACACTGTCCAGTCTACTTCTTCTCAGCTGGGAAACTGGAGTGGGTAGCACAGAAAACAACTTTAAAACAAACAAAACAAAGTATGAATCTGTACATGTGCTACTATTGCTAATAGTTTTATTCTGTGAGTTTTAGTCTCTCAAAATATGTCTTAAAATGAGTCCAAAAGTAAGAGAACATCAGAATTAGGTAGAATTTAGAGGACATCTCAGTAACTTTATTCTACATAAGAACACTGAAGTTCTTAAAAAATTTATTTTGAAAAGAACTTATGAATGGAAAAAAATGAAACACTCTTTCTTCTTTTGGATTTCCTGTCCCCACTCATGACAGAATCATGAGGCCCTTTGGCCTCATTTTCTGCTAAGAGATGAATAAATTATCTCCCCAGGTTGCCCTTCTCCTCTGCTACCTCTCAACCTACCATCTGGTTGTCCATTGCTTTAAGGAGGCAGGTGTTATCATTGGAAGAATTGATTTCACTTTGTTAATTATAGTGGAGGGGACAAACATTTGGGGAGGAGTCCCAAGGCCATTGTGGCTGTGAGGGAAGGGGAAGACCGGTAGAAAGATGAGTTCGTGGAGGGCAGGATGGTGCTGAGAAGCACGTGAGCTTCTGTGAAGCTGCCCCAGAACCTTGTGGCTAAAGCACCCCTGTCTCAGAATTTAGCACTCAGGGCAGAGAAACTAGTGTTTCTTGTTCTCCCTCTATATTTAGTGTCTTTTTTAAAAAATCCCAACCTTGATTCGAGGCACTAAGAGAAGCTCATTTCCGCTTAGACCAAAGCCACCAAAGATAGGCAGTGAGACTCAGGGGCAGCCTGGAGGGTGGGGGTAGGGGGGCATCAATGACAATAAGCAAACCTCAAGAAAAAGGAGAAAAGGGGGAGGAGGTAAGAGCTACCCTGTACCTGCTGTGTACCCTTTAAATGGACTTTGTTTTAAGTCTTATCTTTAAGCACATCCTCAACTTTCATCACTATCTTAATCTTTCAATTGATCTGTGCCTCAGTTTCCTCAGCTGTAAAATGAGGACAATACCTACATGACAGGATTGTATTAGAAGAGTTAATATGGGTAAAGCACTTATTACAGAATTATATTTGGCACCTAGGAATCGCTATAGAAGTGTTTGTTCTCATTTAGGAAAATGATATAGGTTAGTGGCGAAAAGCAGATTCTGGAGTCAATCTGTTTTGGTTTGAAACTTAGTGTGACCTTGGGCAAAGGCATCTCTGGGTCTGTTTTTTCATGTGTAGGGCTATTGTAAGATCTAAATCAAAACACCTGCAACACTCGGAACAGTATTTAATGCATATTAAGCATTATCCCCATTCTCTCCCTACTAACCCACACGTGGCCCATCAGTGAATACGGGACTTCTTGGCCAGTGACAGCACTCCAGAGTCATTGAGAAGCTGTGCTCAGGGCCTTTTGCCCCCAACAGGGACTTTGCAAAGACTACTTGGCCAGCATCCCCTCTGTGCACCCAACCTCCCCACACAGCAAACAGTGGGGTTTGGAGGGAAAGTTTTCTGTCTCTATTCCTGCCCCTGGAAGACCAGGAATAATCCCTTAGTTAACACTCATTCTGTTTTCATGAGCCCAGTTTTTCTCCAAAGTGGAGGGGGAAATTGTTAAGTGATAGATAATGTTTTAAATTAAATCAATAATAAAGTTACACATTCACAAACCATTTACTTGGGTTCAAGGTGCGGGGGCGGGGGTGTGTGGTTCAAAAGTCTCAAAGGCAAATTCAAAATAGTACATTTTAAAAAATAATAGTACCTTTATATTTAAAACCATCAAGGGTCTGTTGTAAATCTAAGATTGTTGAATACTAGGAAGTGTTTTTAACTTCATTTTACTGATTTGTGTGCATGACTATTTTAAATTTAAAAAAGGAAAGAAATCCAGTCACATGGAAGTAAATATTCTGGCCTTTGCATTCCTAATATATAGTATTTTGACAATGCATTAGAGCACTCTCTTTTGTTACTTAAGCACACAGGGTATCCTAAATAACCGATAGGCAAAGATTAGCACACTTTTTATCATTTTCTATTATAATTTCCTTTTTGTACAGCCTCTCAGAAAGATTGTGGTTGAAATGCTATAGTTTGTTTGTTCTATTTTGTGTTTTCAATAATCCTGGTCCACACACCTAGCAGAATTGGTAAAACGAAATAAAATAAAACAAACTGGAAACCTTAGGAAACCTAATTTGATTTTTGTGAAGTGCGTCAGAAGTGTAACACCAGCACCACCTAGTGTCCATTTTGAGTAAATCTCGCAAATGAAAACTAAAGAGGAAAACAATTTATCCAAAAGCGTAGTCGAGTTAGGTTAAATTTAGGTCAAAAACCTGGAATAAAACCTACATTTATTGATTAAAAAAATCACCTGACTTTTTTCTGTTATTTCCCACAATATCACATAGCAAATATTTAAAAAGCAAGTACTTTTACTAATATAAATTCAAGTTCAGTGAAAATTTTATTATTAAAAAGGGAGTATTTGAATGTCTAATATGTCTAAAAATTGTGAGAGCCTTCACGGAGCTGCCAAAGTCAATTTCTTACCCTGTAAGGTGTGGCAAGACTTTTTTCCAATGTCTTGCTTTAAGAAGAACAGGTGATCCGCATAGAGTACCTCTGGTGCTTCTCTGCTAATCAGTACTGCCAAACATCGCTCACCCTCGGAAACATGTCTGTACGGAGCAAGGGATATTATTCCATCTGCCTACGTTGCCCCAGTTTTAAGATATTTATAGTATAGATATCTATAAAAATATTAGGCAAGTCCTAAATCCATTCTCTTCATCTGTAAAATGAGAAACATTAACAACTATTTTGAATGATTATTATAAATATCTCCCGCAGAAGGTCAGTGTGCCCTTTCCACAATCATGGCTGAGTGTGGCGTTTCTCTGCTTTCCAGTTCAGCTTTTACCCCTTTGCCTCACTCTGGGCACTACCTACCACCCAAAGATCCACCGCTCCTCACCACTTTTCCATTCTTTCAGGGTCCTGCAAGTTGATGACAAATTGTGCTTACCAGAGAAAACCTTTTCTGGTATAAGGTAAAAATATGAATGAATAAAAGAGGGAATGAATGAAAAAATACCAAACAAAGAAATAAAATTGCTGTGCTAAGATAGCAATGCTTTGTGATGGCTTATGTGATATACTACCTATATAAAACTTTTCAATTTTCCGTGAAATCCAGACAGATTTAACAATTGAAATAAGCCAGTCAGAGAAAAATAAGTATGATATGATTTCACTTATATGTGGAATCTCATGAACAGAATAAACAAACAAAACAGAAAGAGACTCATAGATACAAAGAGACTGACAGCTGTCAGAGGGGAGGGGGGTTGTGGGGTGTTGGGAACCGCCCTGCCTAGTTTCAGAAGCTGTAACCACCCCATGGCTAAGGCTGAGAAAGTGACCTTCGGACCGTGAGCCACTAAGGAGACAAGGCTTATGTCCCTGGCAGGGGCGCCCCTTCTGCTCCTTTTTCTTCATCCATAACTGGCCCCCAATGCTTGGTCGGTTAGCCAATGACCAGTAAGATTCCCCAAAGGGGGGAATGACCTAAGCCAGGCATGATCACATGGAGGCCCCAGGGAAGGACTTGGGGGGCTATGGAGAAAGGGGGTGATGGACCATCGCCCCTCGGCTTTGACAAAGCCTGAGTCCACATTCTGTCTGTGAGAAGTCTCCTAATCTCTTGGCTGCCTTACTTCCCCTGCCTGACTTAAGCCTGAAACAATGACAGAGGGCAGTGTAGCCCTGTGCTGGAAAGGGCGAGCTCCCCTGGTGATCAGGCCTGAGAAAAAATATGTGAAATCCTGTGAAACCTGCTTTGTTAAGAATGCTCTCAATTAAATGATAAGGGTCTGAGCAGGAAATGGGTTTGTTTCCCAAAGTTTTGTAGCACTTTAGCTAACAGACCCTGACTCAGAATAGGCCCTCAGAGTTCTTTGTATGTTATCTGTTGTTTGATCCTTACTGCCTAACAGTGATTAATGAGCTTTACCTGCATTCCTGTGCAAAATGAACCCAATAAAAGCCCACTGAGGAAAAGATTCTTGGCCCTTCTCCTTTCAGAGATTGGCCACCTTTCCTCCCCAAGTAGATCATGTCTTGGTAGATGTATTCTCATCCGTGGCGGCTGGAGGAGGGGGGTCCTGTGGTCGGAGCCCCCCCACAGTGGGGCTGGGTAAAAAAAGTGAAAGGATTAAGCAAAAAAAAAAAAAAAAACCCCACCGACAGAGACAACAGTATGGTGATTCCCAGAAGAAAGGGCATAGGGGCTGCTAGAAAAGGGTAAAGAGGGATAAATGGTGATGGAGGGAGACTTGACTTTGGGTGGTGAAAAAAGAATACAATATACAGGTGCTGTATTATGTATGGACTTGTACACTTGAAACATATACTTTTACTAGCCAATGTTAACCCAACAAATTCAATAAAAAATTTTTTTAAAACACACACAAAAACAAGATTCAAGGATGTGAGGGTTTGGGGCAAAAGGAACTTTCAGTGCAAGGGTGCAAGAGAGGCAGCACACTCCTGGATCTGAGGACCCTATCTCTAACCAGACCGCTGTTGCTGCTCTCTTACCTGCGTGGATTCTCAAAGGCAGTCCCTAAATCCATTTCCTTCATCTGCAAAATGAGAAACGTTAACAACCGTTTTGTAAGATGATTATTATGAAGCTTCAAAAGGACCTGCTAGTGTGTTTAGTAATCACCAGTCCCACAAAGTGTGACTACAATAATAAAGTTATTCCTGTTCATGTGTGCTCAATAAGAAGTCCGTTCTCGGATCCTAACAGGTAGCAGTAGCACTTTCCCTGAGCCTTTCGTTTGAGCCAATGCTTCCATTTTAAACAGCTGAGAATTTTTGTCCTGAGAGTTGTTACCAGTAACTCTGAAAAAGAAAAAAAACCCACTCTGATTACTCAGTCCTCATTTTAACCAAGGAGTTACTGATCATGGAAAGAAATCAAAGAAATAAAAGGAAAATCTACTTTAGCAAATAACATAGAAAAATATCAACAGATGTCGGACATTTACCTTAAAGTCACCACCACCCTTTTTGCTCATAAAATTAATAATAATAATAAACTTTTGCTATGTATCAGGCACTTTCCTTAGTGATTTATCACTGTTCACTAATTTAATTTCCATAATAATTCACCATTTTTCACATTGAAGAAGTTGAAGCTCAGAAAGTGAAATAACCAACGTCATGAGAGCAAATGGCAAAGCTATAATTTGAACTTGAGGTGTCAGTTTCCACAGATAAGGCATCAGGCTAGCATACTGCGGTAATTCTTCCTCTTGTTCTCTGTCTCCGCCATCATCTGCCCAAGCGGCCCAAGTCACTTGAGCTGGCAAAGCTGAAGCAAACTCAACGTTTCTTTTTGCCTCCCATTGTAGTCACTCACATTCTAAGGAGATTCAAATCTTCCAGCCAGATTACAAAAATATCTTTTGGCACGTGACACAGAACAGTTTCTTTTTGTTCTTTCTCCTCCTTTGTACAGAATCGAGTTTCCAGATAGCTGGTTTATCATCCCCTTTTGTCTCAGTTTATCTCACAGTATTAAGACTCTACAATCATTAAAGCAAGAAGCTCATAAAAAAATGGCAAAAATGGGCATGGAGGTTTTCTTTAATGAGCCTCGACTACGCAGCTTTGTTGAAAGTGTCTACTTGCTGTAACAAAATACTGTACCATACATTTCCCCGAAATGGCCTGATTTTTGAAAAAAGAAATTGGTAGTTGAATTCAACTTTTCAAAAAATCCTCCTGCAAGGATATATTTATTGATTTGAGAGAGAGAGAGAGAGAGAGAAACTGATAGATTGCTTCCTGTATGAGCCCTGTGCAGGGGAGTATCGAACCCACAAACTTTTGGTGTTTGGGACGACGCTCCAACCACTTGGGCCACCCAGCCAGGGCAACTTTGTCTTTAAACTACTGATCTCTTCTTGTTCTCTTTTGTCCGAATTCCTTCTCAGGAAAAAAAAATCTTCTGTTGGCAAATATTCAATAAGTTTGATACCTTGTGTAACACAAAATACTTATAAATATGTATATAATGGGACACTTATGTGTGCATTGGGATGAATAAGTGATTCAACATATACAGCATTCAGAATATATGTCATCACTAGCAATAATGAGGAAGAACATAGCTTCATTTCTGGCCTTCTAAATGAGAGATAAGCACTAAATACCACTGTGACCCAAGAGATATGTTGCTTTCTTTCTCTTCTACATTTTCATGGAACAAGTTTCTTATTTAGATACTGATACAAAATTTTGTTTAGTTGCAGTAAGTATCATAAAACACTAGTGAGTGACTCATTATTAAAATGTCGGCAGTTCATTAGCATGATTGAATTGACATTAATGTGGTAATTACCTTGAACTGCCAATTTTCATTGGAGTGCTTCCTTGTGATAACTCAGAGGAAGGCAGAAGATGGCTAAAAGAACAAATCCAGAGGCCCACCACCTTCCCTACCAAAGAAAGATGGCAAACACACCTGGAACAAAAATGACGGTGGTCATAGGTAATATTTATTGAATAATTATTCTTTGCCAGGAATTAGTCAAGTGTTTTACATATACAGTAAGTCCATCTTCACTTAATGTCATCAACAACCTCTTGGAAACTGTAACTTTAAGTGGAATTATTTGTAATGACATCAAAATCCCTAGTCTAATCGATATAAACAAGAGTTAGGCTCTTAGCGGATTATTCCTGGTCACAAAAACATCACCAAACTTCTTAATCAAGACCCAAAACACTGCCCTGACTGATTGGCTCAATGGGCTGGGCATCATCCCACAGACTGAAAAGTTGCCAGTTTGGGATGTGGGAGGAAGCAGGAGTACCCAGAGAGAACCCGTGCAGACGTGGGGAGAATGTGCCAACTCCACACGCACAGTGACCCTGGCTGGGAATTTATTTTTTATCCCTCATCAACATTGTAACAAGACAACATTGAACAAAACCAGCTTGTTTGAAGACTTGCTGTACTATCTCATTTACTACTTCCATTAGCTCTATAAATTATGCATATTTTTAATACCATTCCAAGAGGATAAAATTGAGACATAGAAACATGATGTAAACTGCCGGAGATCACACAGGTAGTGAGTGGCAGAGCTAGAATTCAAACCCTGATCATCTGAAGCCAAAATCCACATGCTTGACGGTTAAACAGCACTCCAGGATTTCTTAGCCTCAGCACTACTGACGCACATGGCCCGGTAATTCTTTTCTCTGAGTGTCTGCCCGATAGGACTGCGGGATGCTTAGCAGTTCAGCAAACATCCCTGGCCTCTGCCCACTAGATGCCAGTAGTGCCTTCTCTCCCCAGACCCCTCCCCTGCTGGTGGCAGCCAAAAATGTCTCCGGACATTGCCAGATGTCCTTCAGGAGGCAAAATTGCACCACCACCCCATGCTGAAAACCATTCCACTTTAAGCCTTCTTTTTAATGATTGTAACACCATGCCATTAAATAACTCAGAAATACCATTTTAATGACTAAAATACATTTTATTGAATGTTAAATTAGTGTTGTACCTAAAATAGTATTTTTGATTTTTTAAAAATCCTGACCTGTGAATAAGTCTATTCATTTTTGGGAGAAAGGGGCGGGGGGAGAGAGAGAGAGAGAGAAAGAAACATGGATGTGAGAGAGAAATATCAATCAGTTGCCTGCCATAAGCGCCCCAACCAGGGATCAAACCCAAAACCTAGGTGTGTGCCCTGACCAGTAATGAAACGTGCAGCCATTTGGCATACGGGCTAACGCTCCAACCAACTGAGCTGCCCAGCCAGGGCAGTACTTTTGATTATTTTATAATGAAAAATTTATATTTGAGAACTTAAAACAATCAGGTTCTTTGAAATCTACCTCTTTGGTGCATTTTACATGTAAAGGTAAACTTCATCAATGAAATAATAAGAAAGAGGGGTTTTATAGTGCAAAGACTCTTACCTCCCTCCTTTAAATGCACTGCTGTTTTTCACCTGGTGTACTTTAGAAGATAAAAATGAAGGAGACTTGTTTCCGTAACAGATTTAACAGTGAAAAAGTTTATTTGATCACTGTATACAGACATGGCCTAAGTTATAATCAAATAAAATAAAACTGCATGCATATACACTTGACAATAAAAATAAATTCATTAGTCAATTATTTTAAAATTCATAATTCTATTACTTTCCTAAAATGTCTAATAAATCAACACAAAGGCTTTGGTTTGGGTTTTATTTCTTTTAAAATATATATTTAAATATATATTAAAAGCAAGTATTTTGCTATTTCTACCTACATCATTCACCAAATATTTAAGTGCCTACTCTTAGGTTACCTACTTTAGGAAAGATATAAAAATTAAAGTCTGCATTCCTGAGAAAATTATTTTAGAAACTAGTCATATATACACAACACCCTAAGAATAAGAAAAGACAGTATAAAGCAACTAATAAGGTGTTTTACATAATTCACATTAAAGAAAAACATACACACACCAAAGTTAAGGAAGATAGTGAAATTCATTTACTAGGCAGGTTACATATAAATAATTTGTCACAATTTTTGCATTTGAAGAGTCCACATGAAAATCACAGTATGCATAGACTAGAAGCAATGTATATCAGACAAAAGCATCCTGGAGAGATATAGGTTGTTAAGCTTTTACAGTTTTTCCCCAAATCTTTTTAGGGTTTGGGACAAAAAAATGTGGTTAAAAGCAGACATTCTATCCTTATGGTTTTGACTTATTATTCCTTCTAACCATAAAACAGAAAATAAAAACAAACAAGAAACACCATAATTTGCTACGAATTCTATAAAGTTTTAATTAATGGTGTTTAGTTTATAGTTACTGAGAAATGTTTTACCCACTATCATTAAAATAGAATTAAGAACACATCTGGCTAAATAAATCCAAAAGAGAGCAGTGGATTTTGTTGAGTTTATAGACAATGATAACTATTTAAGTGACCATACATTTTTAACCTTTTCCTTGGGTGCCATTTGGAAGTAAGTTGCCTTTTAATAACCTACATGGGGCATCATGGTTGCGATCCAAGCGAGTAGCATCACAACAAAAGTATCTAATACACACATGTTGCCTAGGGCTGCACTGTTACCATAGTTACTACCACATCAAACATCTCAGGAAAGCAGAACCACTAGTCTTTCAACTTGCAGGAAGTTAGTACTTTGGACAGGTTATGAGCCTTCATTTTCCTTCATTAGGGGGCTTTTTCAACTGGTCTTGTGTTGTTTCTTCATTTTTCTTTTTTACATCTAAAAATAAATAATTTTCATTCATATATTGAATATATTAAGATATATTTTATACTACATTGTAATAAAACCATTGGTCTTTTTCTTTTATGTATCCCAGTCATTTTCTACTTGGTTGAGACATATTTTGTCATCAGTCCAGACATGGAAATGACACAAAAAATGTCAGGTACCAGCTTTTGGGTTTTATTATCAATTGGGAATGATTACGTTTTAAACCCTTAATAATATTTGTAGTTAGATAATTTTTAAAACAGGCCTTAAATATGTTTATTTATAGCTGTTAAAAAAACATTGTCTCTTTGTCCATTTATCTACCTACATCTGAAAACACATTTCCTTTTGTGTATTCTTTAATATCTGGTGTTATATATTGATTGTATTTTTTACCACTTTAAGTTTCTTGTCTTTGACTTTATTTCAAAGTTGATGTCTTTGACTTTATTTCAAAATTCCTTAAAGGAACATATAAAAGTAGTAAAAATATTCTTTCAGATAATGGTTTCTGAAGTGACTAAAATGAAACGATGAAAACTACTAACTCTCCTAGAGTACAGTTGTTCTATTTTCCCTAAGTAATGTCAACACGCATTAAGGTTTTTGTGTGTTTATTTTGGCCTTTTATATTAACAAGTAGCTTCTCTACCTCAGTAGCTGAGGATGGTCCTTCAACAGCTACATCATGTTCTGATAATCACAGACTAGTCCTCCCTTATCCACCCACAGTTTCGCTTTCTGTGGTTTTAGTCACCATGGTCCAAAAATATGAAATGGAAAATTATAGACATAAACATTCATACGCCTTAAACTGCACATTGTTCTGAGTAGTGTGATGAAATCTCATGCCATCCTGCTCCATTCCACCTGGGACGTGAACCATCCCTTTGTCCAGCGTCACCAGGCTGTAAACACTTCTGCCTGTTAGTCATATGGCAGCTGCCTTGGTCATCAGACTGAGACACCAGATCCACTACTGCAGTATTGCAGGGCTGTGTTCAAGTAACCGTTACTTTACTTAAAAGGGCCCCAAAGCCAGTCCCATAATTTTTATTCCAGTATATCATTATAATTGCTCTATTTTATTATTAGTCATCGTTATTAATTTCTGACTGTGCCTAATTTATAAATTAAACTGTACCATAGGTGTGTACGTATAGGAGAAAACATAGTGCATGCAGGGTTTGATAATACCTGTGGTTTCAGGCAACTACTGGGGGTCTTGGAACATAAGTTCTCTAGATAAGGGGGAACCTCTGTTATATGACATTTTCAAACTTACAAAGCCAAAAACATTACACATATTTTATTTCTTTTCTTTTTATGTCTTTCATCTCTTCTTTCATCTTATGTGTATACTATTCTACTTTTACTTGTAGTGAACCATCTGAGAAATGCAATGACCTTTAGAAAAAGGTGAGATAACCATGGGACTCCAGGAGCTGACCACAGTCCCTGGCCTAACAATGATATATTTATTTCATAGGGATCAAACCAGGAACATTTGTAACTTTAGCCGGTAAAAACTTCCTGAGGCAAAGAACTGAGAGCCCTCCTCTGGGGCTTGCACTAATGGGGTAGATGTGCAGAAGCTTCCAGCTCTCTTTTGCCTAATTTCACTAGGAATAAATTTCTATACACACGGAGTCCACTTTGACATCTAAAATGGGATGACCTGGCAATTCCACTTCAAGGAATATATTCAAAGAAACTCAAAACACTAATTTGAAAGAATATGTTCACCCCTATATTCATTGCCATGTTATTTACAATAGCCAAGATCTGGAAGCAGCCAAAGTGCCCATCAATAAATGAGTGGATAGAAAAGCTCTGATGCATTTACAAAGGTGAATACTACTCAGCTGTAAAAAAGAAGGACATCTTACCTTTTAGAACAGCATGGATGGACCTGAACAATACTATGCTAAGTGAAATAAGCCAGTCAGAGAAAGACAAATACCATATGATTTCACTCATATGTGGAACCTAATGAACAAAATA
Organism: Trachops cirrhosus; assembly: GCA_028533065.1. Lineage (NCBI taxonomy): Eukaryota > Metazoa > Chordata > Mammalia > Chiroptera > Phyllostomidae > Trachops > Trachops cirrhosus. The sequence continues at coordinate 161,061,533 of CM052541.1, read as the reverse complement.
AACTAACAAGCAAATTAGAAATACAATTATAGACACAGAGAATAGACTGACAGCTATCAGAGGGGTGGGGAGTTGGGGGACTGGGTGAAAAAATTAAGGGGTTAAGAGGAAAAAAAACAACAGGCATAGACATGGACAGAAGTATGGTAATTGCCAGAGGGATGGGGGTGGGAGGAGGTGGAAGAGGGCAAGGGGGAGACAAATGGTGGTGGAAAGAGACTTGACTTTGGGTGGTGACTGTACAATGCAGTGTGCAAACAATGTGTTATAGAGTTATGTGCTGGAAACCAGTGTCACTCCAACAAATTCAATTAAGAAAAGAAAACAGATAAAATGGAGCCCAAGCCACAGGTATGTTGGTAATGACTTAAAATTGAAATTATCTATAACCTCTTTGAGTGTTTTTTAAATGAAGAAACTCTTTTAAACCTTTATTAAAATTATCATTATATTTAATTCTCAGAAAACTAAACTCTGCGAGCTATATAAGCTGTATGTAAACCATGGGAAGAAAGAACCAAGATTTTCTTTCATTGGCTTGACAGCTCTCCTTTTTTCTTAGTTCAACTACTGGTTGAAGAATTATCGCCTTTTATACAAATACCTTAAAGATCTCCTCTCTAGTTGATAAGTAAACTTCTAAGAGAAATGGCTAAGCTTATAGAATACTGCAGTGAAGCAGAAGCTTCCAGGATGATTTGTCAATGGATGGCAGAAGAAAAATTATATTGTTTCTGAGTACTTCTTGATTAATTTTATAAGTACATTTAGGGAAAGGATAATTCCCAGTCACCAGGACTGTGCATGATAATACACATCCAATGAATAAATAAATGTTGTTTCCACCTACACACCATGAGATAAAAAGATGAAACTGTCCACTTTCGAAAAATCTGAAAAATCTACTTAGCCTTAAACAAAAGCTGGAATATCTTAGTAAACAGTAAGGGGAAAAAAAACACTTAAAAAGGAAACTTTCAGAGGAAAGAATTAAGAGAGAAGCATTGCTGATTTTAACAGAATTTTGCTGTTACCTTCTTTGATGGAGAGGGCCTCCAGTTCAAGGGGCAGCTTTGAACTTCCGCCTGTCCCAGCAGCACCCTGGATGTCTGGGACGGCATTCCGGCGGCCTGTCCTTGCTGAAGATGCAAAATTGTCGACCACAGCCTCCACATCAGTCATTTCTGAAGCATCTGTCCTCATAGCAACATCTACAAACAGAATGTGACATAGAGAAAAGGGTGAGCCTATTCCGAGGCAAATGTTCACACCAATGGCTGAAAGGCATGGGTTGATCAAATACACAACAGCCTTGAAAATCTAATCATTGATCACATCCTGCATCTATGTCCACTGTGCTTGTGCTGGAGTTTCCAACTGCACATTCATTCACTCAATAGAGCAGGAAGTTCTCAATGTGAGCCAGATTGCTATAGATAACCCCTGAGCCAAAAAGAACCACTTGGATGTTTTAGGGTACAGTAATCTCTTACCTTTTGTTCTGCTTTTCTATGGAAGGATCAGCCAAAAGGGGCTTGGAAGGAAATGAACACTGACTTGTTTGACCATTCTCATACAGACTCTGCCTGCCAGGATTTGCTTTGGGTACTTGTTCAGCTTGAAACCAAATCACTATAATTTGTGGGAGCAAACAAAACACATGCTGTTCCTACTCTTTAGAAATAAGAAATTAAACTTTATCTCAAAAGCTTTCCCCCCCAGTGACAGCTGTGTATTTCTATCTGTTCTCTTCTTAGACCTAATTTTCAATGCTGCATATTCATGTTGGGGAGAGTAGGACTTGTACAATCTTTTCTTGCTTTCAAGTGGACATGGTAATTACTAGTGCTTTCCTAAGCAATCTTTGTCTTCCCAGCATCTGTCTGTCTCTGTGAAAAGATTCTCAAGAGATCATTCAGTATACAGGGAAGGAAGGAGCAGATATTGCTTATTCTAAAACTCTTTCATATGATGTGTCCTTTTATTAACCTTTAAAAAATTTAAATTGCAGTTGATGTACAATAATATATTAATTTTAGGTGTACAACCACATGACTGGACATTTATATAACCTATGATCATCCCGATAAATCTAGTACCCATCTGACACCATATATAGCTATTACAATATTACTGACTATATTCCGCATGCTGTATTTTACATCCCTATGAAGATTCTGTAACTAAGTACATCTTTGCCTTTCTAACCCATTCCTCCAACCTCCTCCCCGCTGGCAACCATTAAAATGTTCTCTGTATTGTATGATGTTTTCTAGTGAACCTTTCCTAAGAAGTCAACACTGAACACTATCTCAAAAGCAGGAGGAGCGGGAACAAGCATTTGCTGAGAAGCCGTTAAGTGTTAGGCTCTCAGCTGGGCATTGAGAACACAGAAGAATGATGTATTCCCTGTTTTTAGGGGACTTGCACTCTCAAAGGGAAGAATGAAGGTATATATGCAAAGACACATAACATCATAACACAGAGTGTGCTGAGTGGCAGCTAAAGGATGGAGATGATAATCATTTGTGGCACTTGAGGGCACAAATATGTGCACGTTGGCCTACAGAAAGCAAATCAAACATTTCTTTGTAGTTGGAAGAGAGCCCTTTCCAATCAGTTCACTTCAATTCAGGAAGTCCTAAAAATGAAGGGAAATAGTCACAAAATATGGTGCATTTGATATGAAAAATGCAACTCTTTTGGTCTATAGCACTCAAGACATGCATATTGAGCTTAGTGTTGGCCTGAAGAGTCCAGGAGTAATCTAGACTATTCTCCAGATATTTTTATCTTTTTAGGAATTAAGGAAAACTTGAGGACAATGCTAGATTTTCAGACACAATTTTGGAATCAATTAGACTTCTGTTTAATATTTGCCAACCACCTGGCATTGACAATACAGGGTAATGTACAGAGCACTGGACTATCCGCCAAAAGGAACATTACAGGCTTCCAAGGTGATATTGGTTAATCCATTTAATTTCTCTAAGTCGTGGTTTTTATATTCACTATA
>CM052541.1:160990289-161058017 GCA_028533065.1 Trachops cirrhosus | reverse complement strand
AGCCCAAGGGCTGCTTTTGCACTAGTGAGACAATGATACAATTTTGAGGTTTATGTGATGTGCTTGCACCCTTTCCATCTCATAATGAACACAGCCTGTGTGTGCAGGGGGCTTTAAACGCAAGACCTGAGAAGTCAGTTCCTTTTTTAATGAGACTCTGGTTTTAAAGTGACATCAGTAGGAAGGAGAAAAGGAGAAGTTAACTCTGACCAACGTGGTCACCCTAAAAATGGCTCTGCCTGCTACATGGCCTTTGTATTCATATATAATATAATGTTACAATAATACTATATTTAAAATATAACATATTTTACAGTAAACTGTTTTCAATTAAAAACTGTATGTTACAACACCATACATAGTGATTACAATGTATGGTGTTAGGGGGATACTAGACTTATTGGGGTGACCACTTTGAGTTACATAAATGTCTAATCACTATTTGTACACCTGGAACTAATATAATATTGTATGTCAACTGTAATGGAAAAACAATAATTGTTAAAAGGCTGTATGTTCCTTTTCATCACCCATCTCTTTGTACTAGGCAGACTTCACGTTCTTTTCAAAGCTTCCTTATGTAATTTAGACTTGCATATGTTCAGAAGAAAAGTTTTCAAGTGAAGAGTTCAAAGGAAAGCTTTGAGCAACGACATTACTAAGCTACATTAATACCCCTTTGGTATGACAGCCCTTAAATTAGTCCTGATGTGTGTTAAATTGTCTATATGGAGCAACAGAAAGTTTGGTTGACTAAAAATAAACATTCCTGAATTGTACCCTTCATTGCCTGCATTTGTGACTTACAATAAGATTTCTCTGGTAATTAAATTCCCACAGTTAATAAAAGATTAATATTACCTATTTTGCTTCCTTGGAACCAAACAAACCAAGAGATATATAAATGTACTTGGTTAACAACCACATGGATAAAATTTGTTTAGAAATCACTAATATTAATTTGTAGGCACTATAATAGATTATCATTGTAGGCACCATAATAGATTATCATTATAAACATCAATTATCTTATTAAATTCTAGTGTTGATGTGGCTTAAAAGCTTCTTATGTGAATTATAAAGACAAAAAGAGATTAACATTGATACATTACCAGAAACTTGGTGTTCAGGAAAAAAAAGAGAGAAAACATTAAAAAAAAATCCTTTACAATCCCCCACCACACACACACACACACACACTCATACTCACTCACACGCAAATACCATAATGGCTACTTTTGTGCAATGTCTGTTCCAGATAAGCCACTTGTCCTAGAAGTCCACATCTCCCTGAACACTCATCAGAGTTTCTCCCTAAGGGTGAAACTTTCATATACTTTGAGCAACAACAAAAAAAAATGTTTAAGTCTTTCTTTAATAGTTAAGATGGGATTAAAAGTCTCAATTTCTTCATGATGCCTGAAAAACAATCAGTCATGGAATTTGTGAGAAAACTCTGCTTTCTCAGTGAGGCTCACGCTGACTGCCCCATAGAAAAAGTGTCTCCTCCTGTAGCTCCTGATCCCTTTGACCTTGCTCTACTTTCCCCTAGGACTTAGTAGCTTTAACACATATGACTTATTTTGACTGCACTTGCTGTCTACTGTCTGTCTCCTTCCACTAGACTGTAAGCTCCACAAAAGCAGAGGCTTCGGTAAGCTGTTAATTGGGGCAATTAAGAGAAACTTCACAGAAGCTGTAGTACATGTATTAGACCTTAATATTTAGAAGGAATTTATACAGGTAAGAAAGAAAGTGAAAAGGCTTACCAAGCCAGAAAAATAGCTTAGGCTAAACCATTAAATTTGGAGTGTAAAAATGAGCCCCTGCAAATGGAAAAGGAAACACCTGATTGTAATAGTGTTGTGTCCTATAGAGTTGGAAAAATAAGTCGGACCATAGTCATAACTAGAATCCAAGTTGCAAAGAAAATGAATACTATTAAAAATGAGATTGCACTTCTTCCTGTGAGCATTGAGGAGCCATAAAATTTTCAAGTCATATAATAAAGGTGTATAAAGATGAATTGTTTGAAAAGAGAACTGATGTGAAGGATAATCATTAAAAGGGTATTAAAAAGGGAAGTTTTGTAAGCAAATCCACCATAATAACAGTGATAAGCGGATTACAAAGTTTATATGTCAATGCAACAGACCAAGAATAGCTTCTTACTTAAAAAGAGGGAAAAAAGGAGGACTTACACTATAAGATGTAAAGACTCCTTATAAAGTTTTGAGGACTTACACTTTCAAATATAAAGATTCATTATAGAGTATTAGTTATTAAGATGTATGGTATTCTTCAAGGATAGACGAGTAGAAAAATGGAATAAAATAGAGACCCCGGAAATAGACACATATTTTTGTGACAAAGGGTGAAACTGACAATGTGGTCACTGAACTATTGCCAGTGGTCTTAGAAAATCCACAGAGAGGAAACACCAGAAAGCTAGATATCGATAAGAAAATTGTCAGTCATGGAAAAAACATGGAAAGTATATTTATGACAAAATTCTAAGATTATTAAATAAATAGCTTCAAGTTACAGTATCTTTCCTTGAATTTTCTATTTAAATATTTTCATACAGAAAAGTTGAAAGAACAATGTATAATTTTTACTTGATTTCAATAATTGTTAAAAGGTTGTTAATTAATTTCTTTCTATAAACACATATACACATACAATTTTGTTTCAACATTTGAAAGCAATCTGCTGATAACACGACACTTCACATCCAAATATTTTAGCATGTATCTTTTCAGAAGCACGTTCTTCTATATATCCATATTACCATGATATTTCCACAGCATTCTTTTTGGCATGCTGCAATTCAGAGATAAAAGGAACCCTTTTCTCTTTAGAAATTCCTTTGGGAGAATTACTGGTTTTTCTCTGTTTGTAAAGTTCTATTTTATCCTTGTTTGTGCAAGGTATATTTCTCTAGGTTTATGCTATCTTCTAAAAGCATGTCACAATATCATCCAACTTCATTCCACTTTTGTTAAGAAGCTTGCTGATTGTGATGGTTAATTTTCTGTGTCAATTTCCCTGGCCACAAGGTGCCCAGGTATTGTTTGAACATTGTTCTGGGCGTGGCACAGAGGGTGTCTATGGATGAGATTAACATTTGAATCACCAGACCAAGTAAAGCAGATTGTCCTACCAGCTGTGGATGGGCATCAACCAATCCACTAAAAGCCTAAATAAAATAAAAAATCAATTAACGGAGAATTTGCTCTCGCTGCCTTAGAACTGGGACATTGGTCGTCCAGTGCCTTCAGACTCATACTATGTCTCCAACTCTGTCACTTCTCAGTCCTCCAGACTTGGAACAGAATTACATTACTGGTTCTCCTGAGTCTCCAGCTTGCTGGCTGAAGATCTTGGGACTTCTTAACCTCCATAATACCTTAAGCTAATTCCTTAGAGTAGATAAACATACGTCTTATTTGTTTGTTTCTCTGGAGAGCCCTGAATAATACTCTGAGATATAATTGTCATTTTTTGTGGCTTATATAGTCTTTTTTCTGGTACAGTTTGAGGATTTTACAAGGTGCCTAGATACCTTTTTTTTCTTCTTAGTATCTGTTAGGATATCAAAATTTGAGATTTTCATCAATTCTAGAAAAGTCTCAGGTGTTATTTCTTTGAGTATTACATCCTTTTTCTGTTATTTCACAGGGAATTTCAATTACACATATGAGATTAATATTCTCATTCTATTGACCAAGTCTCTCAACCTTTCTTTCACATTTTCCATCTCTTCTGTCTCTGTACTACATTGTGCACAATGTCTTCAGATCTATCTTTCTGTTCACTAGTTCTTTCTTCATTTGTGTCTAATCTGTTTCACTAGGTATACACCAAGTTTTCATTTCTGATTATATTTATCATTTCTAGACAATCTGGCTGTTTTTCAAGTCTGCCTCATTGTAGTATAGTATGTTGTTCTTTAGACATACATAATTAAAATACCCTCATTCATTCTTTTCAAATATAGCAAGCCCATATTTTTTAATTTCACTTAATCCACACATCTGAATTCTTTATAATCTGATTCTGTTATTGTTTCAGTAAAATCTCTCTCACAGTGGCTTATTTCCTTGCATGTTTTATGACTTTGGGTTCTGAGCTTAAGTTTTCTAAAAACTTCTTTGAAATTACCTGAGATATGAATTAAAGTGTTTTCCTCTACATAAGCATCTGGGTCATTACCAAATTGGTTAGCTTTAAGTTCTCAACATGAAATTTTTCAGACTACACAGTTTCAAACATTTGAGGTTCTACTTCTGGTAATAAATGATCAGTAGTGCCTTTCTCCTCTTTTCTACCCAAGGCAAGGCTAAGACTGACAAGTATCCTTGTTGTCTTTCTTTGAAAGTTAGGATTTTGCCATGTTACCCTTTGGCTGAATATGTCACTCTTCAGCAGTCTAAGTCTTATTCTGGGAACCCAATCTGATTCCCTACCCTGAGTAGGTCCTAAGTTTCCTCCCTTGTCCCCAACACAACATTCTTTAAAACAGAAGTTCTGAGGCATTAGGGAACTCAGGGAGCCTCTGAGTATAGCACTCACTTGTTTCTAGATTTGTATTTCTTGTTTTTTTTTTGATTTATGAAGTATTCTCATAGTTATTTGACAATACAAACATTCATTTAAAAAGAGTTTTGAAAATATGTTATCCTACATTTTAGTGTGTTGTGTACTAGGGCTTTTTAAAAGGCATTGTCTTTCATAGTGCCAGAAAAGAACATTCTAGCTAAATTTCTATAATTTCGTATCCAAGTAATATCAAGATACCCATTTTGTGCAGTCACAAAAAACAATGTGCTATAATGTAACTGCATTAATTGTTAACAGAACTTACTTTAACTCACAGAGCTCCATTTTTCCTTCACAGCAAAAAAACAAGTCTCATGATGCAAAGTAAAATCATTCACTTCCACATTAATCCACAGGATTTATTCCTCTGTGCGACGTAAGGCCTAAAATTAAGGTTTAATATTACATGCTGCCCTGACAGCTAGTAAAATTGAGAGTGCTCCAAATATTGCCTCTCTACTCTGCTCCCATAGATAAGGTACTCTAGCCAAATAACACCCTTTTTATCAAAGGGATCAGGTACAATTCCTGCTTATTCTGAGTGGTGCTTTTCAGTTCCTTGCCAGCCTGTGTAATTACTCAAACAAGCCGATTACATCTTCTTATTGGAATCAGGAGGCACCACACCCTCTTGTTACTACAGTTTGCTTTTTATAACTCTTGGTTATGTACAATCCCCGTGTAGCCCTGCACGATCTATGGTGCCCTCCCTGGGTTGTGAATATATGTGGCTAGTAAACTACTGTTGATCTCATCTGTTCAGTGTCAAGTGTTGTGTGTTTAGCCAACTCCATACCCCGCAGGGCAGGAATCTCTCCATCAGCAATAGGGTGAATAAGAGCCAATAAAATCTACTGGTGTCACAAATCACATGACATGCCCAGCCATGATCAGTGTTAATTAGCTGTTCTTGGTGAACTGGTTTATTGATATGGTGAATGCTGCCTGAGATGGTACCACTAACGCTACCAGGCTGGAGCTATGTCCTGTGTGGCATTCTGTTGTCTTTGCCAGCCATTGTCATCTCTTTCTATCCTAAAACCCTCTTGCCCCCAAGACAAAATTGGTTGTTATTTGATATTCCCTGGCAATCCCTGGTACTCTCAGGTTTAGCCTGTGTTTGGCAGGTGGTCTCTGAGGCCCCTACCTGTGAAAGCAGTGAAAACACAACACCTTAACCAGTCAGAGCTTCAGTCCTGCTTACCAATGTTTAGGTTAAACCACTGCATCTAGCCTGATGACCATCACTGGCTGCTTTGGGAAGCTATAAAGACATTGTTGGTGATTGTGCACCTTCAGAACAGGCCCAAAGACAGTCCTTTGTGAAGCTAATGCAAAGGAAGGAGATAACCACCCCGTAGAGAATTAAGCATGATAATCCCAATGTTGTTTTTCACACAACAGTAGTGACCTTGCTGATCTCCTGTGCTGCTGCTTCCCTTGCTGCTGTTTGCGCTCTCCTGACCCCCAAGGGTATCGAGATGCACATCCATGGTGGCCTGTGGCCCACGGGCTGATAAAAACAAAAAGGGTAGGGGAAGGAAGGAGCAGTGGGTACTTAACTACTCTCCTAATACAAAATCCACAACCAATGCACCTAAGCTTTTTTACTTAACCTTTACCATAAATGTCAGAGATAAAAGGTAGGGGAGATTATCCCCATATTCAAATGAGATGACAAATTAAGTTTTCTAGATATTAGGAAGTTTCTCTAAATTAGGATTTAAGCCCTGTTATATGTGATTTGAAGACATGGGATATGAATGATTTCATTACATTGCCTCCCTTCTAGAGTCATAGACACAAATAAGTTTAGAAGAGGTTAAAATAGCATAGAAATACCTAGGTATAAACTTAAGGGGACTCAGAAGCCATCTACCATATGCATGAGTCACTTCTGCAAGGACACTTCTTTCATTGGACTACATGTTCTCCTTGGTGTTAATCCAAGCTCAAAACACTGCTCAATCATTTATCTAATATGAAAACTTTAATTCAACTTTGAATCTTAAAAATGAAGGTCATATGATTGAAATAATATGCACAACTTTGAATAGAAAATACTTTTTGTTTTCTTTATAATTCTCATTAACTATCATATAATATACATAGACAGTATAACTACTAATCTGTGACCACACACGTTCAGATGCCCTAAAATTCTCTCCCAAAGAAACACAGAAGCAAAGTCCTTTTGCTGGTGGTATAATTTTATCTATAATTTTTGTTATTATTAGTTATGTTAGTTTTAATTTTCAACTAATCTGCAGTGACACAGCAATTAGCATTGAATATAGTTAGGACATTAACTTTTGTTTAAAGATGCTAAGTTTTTTGGTTTAATTTTAGACTTTATTTATTGCTGCATTTTATCTTTGGAGTATTTTGTTAAAATATTAAAATAAATTTGCATTTAATAGAATGTCATTTTCTGATAACAAAGGAGAGAAAGCCCTAAAGAACGTAGCAAAGGAAACCCAGTATTACATTCCCTGGAGGTAACTGACTGTTGACTCCACTATATTTATCATACGTTTTAGTCATTTTAATACAGTAAGAAAAATAAGTATGCATTTTACTGTACATTTTGAACTTTCACCTTGAAAGCTGTAATTGTGATTTGGTGACCTTCTCCAAGTTGCCCTAGCTATGTACATCTTGGCCCAAATGTCCTTTTAGCTCAGGAGCTGCTAAATGATCAGGCACTCAGCTTCATCCATCTGTTCTAACAGTGACCTCTCTCAATTTTTTTTAAAATAAGCTTGGGATATTTTCTTTTTATAGCTTTGCCAACTATAATCATGTTACATCCTGACACCAGGCAGTGTAAATTAATTCCTCTTCTGTCTTATGAGCCATGCTACAGAACTAGATTTTTCACCTTAACCCTTAATTAAAATGAAGAAAGGAGAAGAAAAAAAGTGAGGTCTCTGGGAAAGTTTAACTCTATGTCATCCTGGAGACGAACAGAGTGATTTTAAAGCAAATTAGCTCTTCTTATAATTTAAAAAAAAAATCTTAATGGCCCAATTAGCTGTGGGTGGCTAGTCTCTGCATTGCTGCCTTGGCGAGGAGCACGGAGTTTTGCAGCCTTTTTAACCTGTGATTTTTCTTCTCGCCAGTGGCAGTAGAGCTCTTTCAGGGGATTGCTGCAAGAAAAGCATTTCATGCTCCCACGCATGGAAGTTTGTGGTGTGGCAAGTGTTACTCAGGTGGAAATGGAAGGCTGCCCCTGTGTCCCATCTCTGTCTGTTCTGCCATAGAAAAACTCTAACAGTGTCTTTAGCAAGGCCAAAACAAAGGCCAGTGTCCAGAGTTTCTGATTCACTGTTCTGGCATTAGCAGTCTCAGCCCCCATCAAGGTAGTTTAGCGCTACTCCCAGCTGCCTTACTGTACCTAGGCTCTCACCTGGAGCCTGTGTTTGGAGTCCACACAGCCATTGGCCAGTAGACCCGCATAGTTACTATGGAGAGAATGTGAGAACAGAGTGAGCATGGGTCAACTGAGCCTGGGGAGGCCAGGAGCTTTTGTAAAATAACCAATCAACTTCCCAAGTGTTCTCAGGCTTCTGGTGGATCTGCCTTCCAGTTGAAAGGCAACCAATCCATTGTTTCCCCATAGATTGACAGGCCTCATTTTGGCTCCCATTGCACATGTGCTTATTGTTTTATTCTTTCTCCTACTGATCTTTGGGGTGAGTGGTGGTTCCCTGGAGAGCATGTGAAGCGGTAACCTCCTGGTGGAACAAGCAGGCTTATGCTTACTGTTGTTTATGCTCCACAATGCCTGATTCCCTTTGCTTTCTTCCTATATTAATAGCTAGCTAATGATCAGTGGTAACAATATGACATGATTTATGACATTTTAGCCAATTAATTACATCAAAGTGGGAAAGAGGTGAATCTATTCTTCCACTCCCATGCTCCCCACTGATGATTAGATTAGGAAAGGGTGCATACATTCTGCTGGTGCGCGTGCCCAGAGAGAGTGTAGGGGGAGCTGGCCTTCCTCCATTAGTTTAGACCAAAATGAGCAGAGGGAAGAAAAGTGTGAAGAAATGGGAAAAAAATCTTAATGGAGGAGAGAAATAGAGAAAGAGTGAATAAGCGTGGGTAAAAAGCCTACAATCCTATTCCAGATGAACTAAAGTAGCATTGCCTAAACTTGTCTGCTGGAACATCTATTAACAATAGAGACTTCTAGTGCCTTACCTACAGCCTTCTATTCAGTGTGTATGCTTCCGTATGTACTGCAAGTCCTGTAGGAGATTCTTGTTTTCACACAAACTTGACAACAACTGAACTGGAATGAAGGTTAGGTAAGATTCCCTTCATCTTTCTATAACAACATACTGAAAAAAACATAAAACTATAAATTATTTTGCTTCAGAGCCTAACGGTCTATATTGTCCAAAAGAATATACTATTTGCTCATCATTTTAGTGAAGTATACCAATGCATACACACAGCCTTGGAGAGCTACTAATCCAATTTCAGACCTTATTAAAAATTGCCTTGTAGTAAATTAAAAATTAAATGAATCACAAAACTAACTTTGTCCAGACCTGTTCTATCAGGATATATACTGATGGCCTCGGTTATATCAGACATCCCCGGGACTTTTTCACCTTCACTCTGATAACCGACCCTGAAGTTCACCACTAAATGAGGTTAATATGTTCTTTGCTAAACATTCTATGTTGGTGACTTATTTTACCCCCCAGAAGAGAGGCAAGAATAAATAGGTTCTAAGTGTAGATAGTGAACAGTAGGTATTCAATGAGGACTTTCTGAATACATTTCATATCAATCTGAGTGTACAATCCACATCATTTAAAGATCCTGTCTGTGTGTATAGTAAGTTTGTGTTACTGAACTTGAAAAAAAAAGAGCTGTTATTTTAAGTGAATACTGCAGGTTGGCAGAATATCTGAACAAGAAAAGATTTTTCAAGTCATCCTGCCACCGTTACCCATGTCACATCAGATTTTTCATTGTTATCCTTTGACATTTGATTAATGATGCTGAAGAATATTTGTTGAAAAAATTCTCCCATAATTCACCATAATTAAAAAACTGAAAATATTAGAAAGCTGATTCCATTTGTAATAATAAAAGTTTACTATAATTACAGACATTTTCAAAGATCCTCAGTAGCAGGTAGATGAGGCATAAAGGAAGCATGATACGATGAAAACAGCAGAAAGAATTGCTCACCAAAGCTTTTTAACCCTGGCAAGTGGGCCTAAGTAGCCAGAACATCCTAGATGATATTGACTAAGATCTCTCTGGGTATCTCAAAGATATCTCAAAAAAGTTAACTGAGAAAAAGCCATGATTAAAAAGCTCACATGATTAATTAATATTTGGGGGTATCATTTTCAGATAGATGTTCATCTGAAAAAAATCAGAAGAAATTTTTTGAAATGCAAAGTAAAACAGTTATCGGTAATAGGACATATACTGAGAATGAATGTACAAAGGCAGTGAAGTAAGGGTAGACAACACTGTGAGACCACTGCAGAGCACACTTTAGCACAATCCCACTACAGCAATGTGCTCTGGGGAATGGCAGACCCCCAGACCAATTCCTCTGCACCCTTCACCATCTTCCTTCATTAGTCTCCTCTTGTTCCTCTCTCCAGCTCCACCCCGTCCCCATCCACAGACCTTCCTGTGCCCTCTTTCTCTTCATCCTAGCCTCACTAGCTCTTGGAAAATACAGGGGTAGGCAAAAGTAGGTTAATAATCATAATAAATAATACAATAATTAATAAGTAAATAATACAAAAATAAACTATGTTTTGCATACTCACAACTGTAAACTGACTTTTACCCACCCCTGAATTAATTCATTCACAGGACTATGTTCTATATGTGGTCCCGTGCAGGGAAAACTCCAGGCAAAGTCTTACATCAAAGAAGAAAATCATTACTGGTGGGGTGGCATTTCCACAAATTAATGGAAAAGGAATTTTGCACAAATTACTGTTATTTGGGAAAGATGAGAAATTTTCCTGAATTATGAGCATTTTATCCTTTGCCCATTTTTAAGGTTGGTGGGGGTGTTGGAGTCAAACAGGCATCCCGAGCGCCACCCAATACATAACATTGAGCAGCTCTCCTAATGCCTTTGAGCCAAAGTTTCCCTAGTCCCTGTCATGTAATGTTCTCTCAATACTGAAAATATGCCTTATTTTCCATTTGCAGTGTGGGCAGGGGAACCCAGATTTTTTACAGTTTTCTTTCTAGTAATTAAGTAGCCTCTGGCTGTCTCTTCTTTCACCTCCTTTATTCTACACAAATCTACTTAAATAAAACTCACCTAAATTTCCCAATCATTCATCAAAAATAGCCAGGAACTAAAGAGGAAAGTAGTGATTCAAGCATATTCTCATTCATTTATATGTATGTAAAAGCCAATTTGTTTCACTTTTAAGACTTATGGACTAGGTGTATTCATTACAATAACCTCAAAACTTGGAATTTCCTTAGCTAGATGGATAAAAATTACTAAAAAAAAACTTACCTGCATTAAAAAGCATGAGCTCAAAGAAAAATCTAATCAATGTGTATGTGATAGATAGCTCTTGTTTCATATGAGTGAAGAGTGTTCTCATTCAAGTTACTCTTGTGTTACCAGGCAACTGTCCCTAGGCCTTTCAGTCATGAAGGAGTTGACTCTTAAATCCCAAGTTACACACTCCACCTTACAGTACTTGCATTTGGGAATCTGCAGGGCAATGACAATAATCCTACATCACAGAGTCCAGAGAGGTAGGCATTTTGGCATTTTCAGAAGCCTCTATTATGGGTGTGGAAATAATAAAAAGTGATACAAATATTCATTTTTTTCATTTTTTGTTTGTTTTTACCTATTTGTGTATGTGTTGCTGTACTCAGCAAATCCTCAGTCAAGCATGGAGAGAAAGCAGAGATGCCTACCTTCTGTTAATTTGAATTGCCTCTGTATTTTAAAGTTTTATAGCCAAGATTACAATTCAAAACGTGTTGGAAAATTGTAAATCAGAAGGCTTTCTGTAGTCTAAAACACTATATTTCTTTGATGTATTTTTAAAATGATTTCATTTATTTATTTTTAGAGGGGAAGGGAAGAAGAGAGAAAGGAAGAGAAACATCAATGTGTGGTTGTCTCTTGTGTGTCCCCTACTGGGGACCTGGCCCACAACCAAGGCATGTGCCCTAGACTGGGAATCGAACCAGCAACCCTTTGGTTCACAGGCCTATACTCAATTCACTAAGCCATAGCAGTCAGGGCTCTTTGATGTATTTTTAATTTAAGATAATCTAGTCCAGTCATAGCAAAATATTTACACTCAGTATTTTTTATAAGCATTTGTTCTACTGAGGCCACATAGAGTGGTCACTTTACTGCTGTGTTTATGCATGAGGTAAACTCTTTTGAACCTAAGAAACTTCTGTTTTTTGAAATTCTTTCTATAACTTGCTTGCAGATTCATCTGGGAAGCACCTATTGAGTCATTCTCATCTCTATTTCTCATATACATAGTAGTAATTACAACTATGAATAAAATTTTAAATCTTTTTAAAACTGCAAATTTAAATTATTTGCTGCACTATGGCATAATCTCTCTGGTTTGTTTTAAAGGTAATTTCCATCTTTTAAATTAAGAATATAGTGATGGAAACATACGATTCAGCCTAATTCTATCACCATGTATCACTAGGGGCAACTATCACTTTGGTGACTAACTTTTCAAAACACATTTTTAATGACCTGTGAGGTCCAGTAGCTGGGCAAAGATTGTGTATTTTCTGAGTTGAAAAATATGTAGAATTTATTTATTTATTTATTTATTTATTTATTTATTATTGAATTTACTGGGGTGACATTGGTTACTAAAATTATATAGGTTTTAGGTGTACAGTTCTATGATACATCATCTGTATATTTTATTGCATGTTCACCACCCCAAGTCAAGTCTTCATCCATCACCATTTATCACCACTTTACTATATGTTGTGACAGCACAGATGGACTAGAGAATATTATGCTAAGTGAAATAAGCCAGTCGGACAAAGGACCATATGATTTCACTTATATGTGGCATCTAAAGAACAAAATAAACTAACAAACAAAATAGAAACAGAATCATAGATATAGAGGAGATACTGACAGCTGTCAGAAGGGAGGGGTGTTGGAGAGCCGAGTGAAAAAAAGGTGAAGGGCTTAAGAAAAACAAACCTCATAGGAATATTTTAATAGCCTAATTTTTTGAGACTGAAATGGAATGTTTTGCAAATTCAAAGGTCTATCTGACCTTGACCACAGCATACCTAATCCAGTTTCTTTTTCCTATTTTACAATTTAATGGAATTAATACAAAGTCAAACTAATCAATGTCATAAAAGACAGTCAAGAGAAAAATGGAACAATTGACAGTCCATAAGTAACTTAGAGATATCTGAGAATTTTGGAGCTAGAAAAAACTCTAGTCATCAGCATATTAATAAATAAACAAACAAAATACACATGATTTTAAAGATAAGGAAAAGGTGACCAGATTGTTGGTTCAATAGAAATCTGGGTAATTTCTGAGTCAAGTTTAAACATCATGTTACTGGATATTTGAGTCTGTACTTATCTCACAGGAACAGCGGTTTCCAACTATTTAAGGATAAAAGTCACTTTTTAACAGATCTCTTGTGTGGACAGGGTGTATATAATTTGTTAAGGGAAAAGGCCCAGTCTCTGACGGTGGAGTGGGGGAGGGTAGATCTTCTGTCGGGCATTAATGTGCTTGGGGAATAGTTTCTGATTGTTGAGTCTGAGAGGCAGATACGTCCATATCTTGACGTTGAGCCTTGCTTAAAAGTCAATCTGTCTTCTAAAGTTTTTTGAAAGACATCAGTCATCCCTTTGATTGGTAAAGCTGTCTTACTTAGGAGTAGATTGTTGGGGTGGAGGAGGCTTGGTTAAATGAGAATTGCACTTTATAATAATGAGATTCAGACAATAACAGTTACTTACTGTTGTAACTTAAAAGTTGTATTCACTGGAATCTGAATTTTGTAGCTGCCCGAATATAACAATCATCAACAGATACTAATTTATTTATGCGCAAGGAGAGGGGTTTTAGCCTAGATTCCAGGGAGGCAGGACAAGCTTGAAACCACCCTGCCTGTGGAAGGTGGGAGAGGCATGAAACAAGGTGATAGGCTGGATGCTAAAAAGATGCAGTAGGGGACCCCTGTGAACAGGCACAATTAACAGATACTAGTAGTAATAATGTTGAATATCCAATTCAAATTTTTCTACCTCTGCACTAAATTCTTTTAAATTATCCTCAAGGTTTTGTTAAAGTTCACTGTGCACCACAACCATTGGAGTTATATCTCTGCTTTGGGCTACAAAGGGAGAACCCTGAGGACAATCTTAAGGTGATATAGACTAGAAAGAGCTGCAGTGGCATCAAAAAGCTTCAGGAGACAGTAGAGGACTGAGCAGAGGGACCAGGGCATCAAACCAGAACAAGTGACAGGTAGTACTAAGGATAGATTCATGGTATCTGAGGATTCTCAGAAATACTAGGTGTGGGGAAGACAAAAAAAATATTGTGCATCCTGTATTATGGGAGCCATAACTATGTTTATTGAGATTTAAGTGCAAGAGGTTGAAGACGCCTCAAGATTGAAGAACCAACATTTTTTTATATATCTATTGATTGGGAAAATATATAACAAATGAAGTTACTATGAAATATTTAAAAATTAATTCTTATTTTATAGTAATAATCTGTATTTTAAAAATGGCAGTATATATTTTATGTGGCAGTATTTATTTAGACAGATTCATGGCTCTGTGGACCCCTCTAATAATTGCACAGAATCCTGGGAGATCAGGACTCTGTGCTGATGGACACTGGACTGTATCATAAATCATCACCTTAGTGGCCAGCACCCTGTCTTTGGCAATAACCATAACTTTAACTTCTAATGTGCAAACCTTCTTCCACCTACTTTTAATTCGCCCCTTCATCCATTTAGACTTATAAACTGTTCAAGCTATGAAGAATTGTTTAGCATTCATCTAATCTAATTCTCTCCACTGGCTCTTAAAGATCAGAAGACTACACAATCGTGATGATCAACGTTCAGTAGACAGTTCCTGGGAGTCTCAGTGATATTATCTAGAAAATGGAATACAAAAGTCTCTCACAGGGAGTTCCATTCCACAGTGCAATCATTTGTTCAGTCCAGAGTCCTGGGAGCCAGTATTAAGCACTGCCAGCCCACCTTCCCTTCAGGGCTTGGGCTGACACGTCAGTGGCGTGCTTTCTGAGGCCATATCCCAGTCTTATTTGTTAGGCTATGAGAGAGTCACATGGCAGAGAATCATTTTTGAAGGAAAAAAACAAAACAAAATATCACCTTTGAACATTCTAACTTATTTTCAGCAAGTCTAGGATAGAAAAGTCTCATTTAATTTACAAGTACAATAAAGATGTGATATTTAAAACAAATTATAACACATTTCCATCCTTCATTGGTACACTGAATGAGAACATACTGTTCTTTTATAGTTGCCAATTCCAAGTTTTAATTGCTTTGGTTTAATTGGTTTAACCCCCCAAAAATGTCAATTCGGTAATTACCCCTATGCTGTTGGAATTAGCTTCATTTATTGAGCAAACAAAAATTGACTTCAGAAAGGGAAAACAATTACAATATCATACCATGGGAAATACTATATTATTGACGTATTAAAAAATCAGTGTTGTATGTGACTGAAACTCAGTTTTTTATAGAAATAGAATAAAATGTTCTTTTTTCACCTCTAAACAAGAATATACCAAACAAATAGTCAGATATAAATTAGTTGATCCTGAATCATTTTCATTCATTTGTAAATTTATTAATTCACTTGGAAAATATCTAGTGGGTGACAATTAGGTGCCTGGCAAAACAGTTATGTAATTGCTTTTATGGAATCTAATAGGTAAGATAGAAGTAACCAGTACAAATCCATGCACAACTACAAACTGTGGTAAGTCTTAGATGAGAAATTACAAAGTATTGTGTGAGTGTTTCAGAACCTGACTCATTGGCAATTAGAGCTGAGATACAAAGGAAGAAAAGACGTTGGCTAGCATAGAGACGGAAACAGAGAATTTCACACAGAGGAGAAGACCACAGGACATTTCAGGAACTGAAGGAAGACCGGTGTGGCCTGAGCACAGAGAAGAAGGTAGAAAATGGCACAAGATGAAGTGGATCAGTTAGCAGGGGCCACATCACTGAGGTGTATTAAGGAGTCGGCCTATCCTAATAGCAACTGGGAAGACATTGAAGGTTTTTAAGCTATGGTGTGATGATCAAAATTGAACTTCATAAAGATCACTTTGGCTGCAACAAATGGGATAGATTTGTACAAGAAGAAGAGTAGATTTAAGAGATGAGTTTGGTGGTAGCTGCAGCATTCCAAACGAGAGAGAACGATACATTAGAAAGTGGAGTTTATACCTTCAGTTTGACACTCCATAAAGTCTAAAGTTATTTGTGTTCTGCAAGTGACCTACTTTCACAGAATTATATGTGTCAGAGCTAAAAGGAAGGCAAAGTGATATAATAGAAGGTATAGGTGCTATAAAAGGAAATACCACTGGTCTGAACTTTTGGCTCCACCACTTATCGGCTGAGAGACCTTAGGCAAGGCAATAAGCTCTCTGAGCCCCAGCTTTCACATCTTCTGGGGGCACGTAATAATACCTCCCACAGCTAAGAAGATTAAATATGACAATGTGTGATATTCTCAGCATGTAAAAGGCCAGTTAGTAGTGAACAACCCTAGGAGAGGTCAGCAGTTCTCACCCACTCATCTTAGAGACCTTCATCTTCCTTTTGAAACCTGTTCTTCCTCCTGGGTTTTCTTTCTCAGTGTACAGCACTATAATCCACCCAGGTGCACAAGTCATAAGCCCAGGAGGCATCCTTTTCCCTCACACCTCACAATCGTCAAATCATATAAACTTTGTTCCCTAAATAGCTCTTCCTTGATGGACCTACTGCTCTGCTCACTCTCTTTTACTATCCTAAAGTTACCAGCCTCTCTATATCTATCCTCTTCATTGATTATCCTGCCTGTCTTGTTGCCTGCTAGTCCATTTTTTACACTGCCAAGCAAATCTCATCATTTAGTTTTTTCGTTCACTCTCCTTATGCCAGAAAAAGTCACCCAGTTTCTTAATCTAAGAGCATCCTACATGAGCTACACTCTGCTTACTTCCCAGGCTCACCTCCTTCATTCCTCTCTGATCCTGCAGTTGAAAGAAACATCTACCTATTCACCTCCAGGTTCAGGCCAATGAATGGAGGCAGCTCCTCCTGGCTGGAGTGCTCTCCTTCCAAAGCGTCCCTTCCCCAGGACAACAACTCCTCAAAATTGAGGCCTCAGTTCAGACAGCACTTTGTCAGGGAGGCATATCCCCCTCCCACCCCCAACTGTATCCCGGTACACAGGAGGGCCTGTAACACGAGTTTCATTGTTTGAGTAAACTGAACACGCATTTGAATGAGGCCTGGGGAGTCTGATTGGAGTGCTGATGATCACACAGGTTGGGAATGGTGGCGTGAGGAGAAGACCCAGGCCTCCTGCCATGTGCTGCATGTCTCTTTCTCTCCATCATGCTGACACCTGCCTTATAAATCTCAATTACATCCGTTCTCTTCTCTAAGCCTTAGAAACATGGTCTTCCTATGCTTCAATATGTTATACCATGGCTGTGATTCTGGCACCCAAAAGAGACCACTGTCACCTCCTTTGACTCCCCAAAGAAGAGGCTCAAGCTTCCTCTGGGGCCAAGGGTTACTGATACTGTGAACTCCTCTGAAACTAGGACCCTGCTGGATTCATTTTACCCAACACTTCTCAGGATGAAGTAGTACTGGATGAACTTAATGCACTCAGAGATGAATAGTGTCCAAAAAAGGGCAACGAAAGATATAAAAATGCAAGGATAAAAAGACAGTTCATAATGATGATAGCTCTGCCACTGAGAGACATGGAATTTGAGAGAAGGCGTGGACAACTCTGGCTAAGAAAAAGGATCAAGAAGGTGGTGGAGAAGACGGTGCGACTGCTGGAACAGGCGGCCTCTCTTGATGAGTCCTTCTGCTCCACTCCCTCGGTGGACTGCCTGCCTCTTTCTACCCATGGAGTTGGAAAGGAAGGAGTTCTCACTTTCAGACAGCTGGATGATTAAGCAGAAAAGCTCTTTGCCTGCCTTGAAGACTACAGCCAGCACTGAAAAACCTATTTTCACAGGTGTTGCAGTTCTTGAAATGGCAGAATCAGAGCCAACCAATTGTAATGGAAATGGAGCCGAGCTGGGGGTAGAAATCCAAGTGCAAAACCAGGTCTTGCCCTGTGGCCTTGGGCAAATGTCTGAGCCACTCTTTCTCTCTCTGTAAAGGAAGAGGTTTGAAAGAGATGGTCTCTAGCAGTCCTTTCTTATTCAGGAATTCTGCAGTCTATGGGCTTGGCACTTGTATTTACTTAAAGCTAAGATACAGCCAAGGGTGAGAAGACTGTCAGCCCGGTTAATGCGTGCAAATGCAGATGTGCAAACGCATCCTTTTCACTCCTGTAAACTGAATCTGGACTAGTTGAAACACACACACACGATGATTTCCCCCCTCCACATATAGTAAGCACCTTCAAAAACTTTATCAACAAAATTTACACTGAGGCTGTAAAGCAGTGGTTTGCAATTATCAAAATCAGCCTGGCAACTTTTTGCAAACACAAGTTCCAAAGACTGCCAAATCAGAATCTCCAACGAGAGGCCCTAGGAATATACATACTTTACAAAGTTCCCATGTGATTATGATAATTAACTACTCTAATTGGGGTATCATTTTTAAAGAAAAGGTAGTGTTTTTCAAAGAGTAGCCTGTAGATCACTTTCATGTGACTTATCTAAGACGCTTGTTAAAAATATCTGGGCATATGGCTAAGAATCTGCATTTTTAACAATTCAGTATTTTAAAAAACACCAACTTCGTTGATAGAATAGCTTCTGTATATGGATAAGTAAGACTATTATGTGAACAAAATGTCAAATCTATGAAACAATAAAGAGAAAAAGTTATGATTATAGCATAGGCTTATTTCATTATGGTTATTCTTATTATTTAATTGTATTGTTTCATCATGCTATTTAAGCCCTATAACAAGTCTGCTAACACAGTAACAAAAATGCCTGGTAACATAGGGATTTTTACCCTCATTTGACCGACCAGTTTTAACATTAGAGAGTTCAGGGAACTTGCTCAAAACTGCAAGATTCACAAACAGATGCACTGGAACAGAAAACTAATGCCACACATCTAAGAAACAGCCTATGCTGCTACAGAATGCATAATGAAGAGTTCAGTACACCTTCCAATTAAATTTTCTGAGATCCTATCTGATGAAGCATGTGAGAACTCTGTCTCAGTTTCTGTTGGTTGGATTTATTAGCTGCTACAAAAATATTAATGTAATTATAATAATCACATATTAAACAAGATAAAGTAACTATTAACTACTAAGGAACAATGTTCAGGAACTCCCTGGGATCATAAAATCACCTAAAGTAGTCATCATTTCTAGCCAAAAACCTTCAAACCCAAATATTTATTACAGTTGAGAAGCCCAGAACGGTCCAAGGTCTTACACACCTAGCAAGGAATCCATCCATCAGACTCCAGACCTGAGTTACTTAACTCTGCTTCCCTGATCTGTCTTTACATCACAGGCCCTAGATTCTCTGCTCTTCAACGTGATATGCTGACTCTTTGCTTTAGTGTTAGAATTGGACTACATGTTTTTTAAGGATTAAATATAATATTTTTAGGATAAAATGTTTTTCTCCCTCACTGGTTCTTCCCAATTCATCCAATAAAATACCTGTTTATGGAAAGATATGCTTGTCTTGATCTCTTGTTAAATTGAAGAGGAAGGATTTCCTAGATTCCCCATTACTGAGCTGACCACTTTGGGGCTTAGCACAATAATAAGCATTTCAAAAATATTATGAAACTGAATGCATCTTCATTATCATGATGTCGAGCTTTTAATTTAAAAAAAAATCACTAAAATGTTCATGGCAAATACAAAGTTCCCCAAAGCTGTATAACTTAGCAAAATACAAATTCTTCCCTTTCCTGTGTTCACACTCTGCACTTTTCCTCTTCCTTCCCATTGATGTTGCAGATTTTCTAAAATATCTGGACACATGGATATTTTCACAAAGAGAAATAAGTACTGAAAATGACATCAAGATGAGAAATGGCAAAAAAAGTAAATCAAATCTTTACTAGCTATAGATAGATTTGGGAGGGTTTTCTGATTGAGGTTTTCTTTTGATTTACTTTTTGAGGAGTAATTTGTGATTTTTTTAATTCCAATTTTTCATGCCAACTCAGATTGTATAGCTATATCCTGTGAAGTATTTTACTGAAAAAGCCATTTCTTCCACAAAAATCAATATTTAATTTTCCAATAAAGAAGAGAAGGATGCTTACAAATTGTTGATTAAAATATGTTATTTCTAAGACAGGTATAGGAAGAAATTCTGATAAACTTTCCTTTGTGCAAATTAAAAAATTATTTATGAAGAATCAGAAAAAGTGAAAATCTAGTTAGATTATCAAACTTTATTTTTTTTAACTGAGTTAAAAGTAGTAAACACCATGACTTGGCTGAATTCTTAGAACAAGAGGAACCTCCAATTTACACTAAAATTTTCTATTAAAAGTTCAAAAGAGATTCATTTCAAGCAGCAGCTCTTAGTACCTAGAATTACCAGCTACAAAATGCAACAGATAATTATTTCATTACTGCATTTAGGGATTAATGTCAAGTTGAGGAAGCCATGTCCTAAAAATGACTGACCATTTCCGAAAACATGTGTAGGCATAGAATAACAACTCTAAGAAAATACTGGGCTCAATAGCTTTTTGTTCTTTTCACAATAAAATTTTGTGATTCTATAACTATAATAAAAAGAAATACTTGACATGATTATACCTTTGGGAGTTATACAAACATATCACACTTTTGGAATATGACTATAGAGAATTTTTATATTTTTTTCTTCTTCCTTAAGTAACCTGAGGCAGAGTATGGACATTTCCATCACGCACACCCACCGTGTGGAAGGTGACCAATCATCTTTCCCCTAGAAACCAAGATAAAGTACCAGATGCAATTCCTGTTCATAGAATGGACCTATGTGTCAGGAAGTAGCATTTGACACAAGGAGGATAAAAAATACTAGGAGTATGAACCATTAGTATTCACAGTAGCCACTCAAGGAAACAGGGCAAATTCCCTCCACCATACTTCCACTGCCTTGTTCAGCCTGCCATTCATTCTTCCTGGACTACTTCAACAATGTCCTAAAATGATTTTCTTATACTCATCCTGGCTTTCTCTAAATCTATTCTTGACAGATTGTAGATGAAACTATTTCAAAGTAAATCTACTCATGATCACTCTATGATTAATCCTTCACAGCACCCCCATCACCTACAGGATCAATTCCAATTCCCTTTGCAGGGTGCATGGTGAACTCCAGGAGTTGCTCCCCACCCCCATCTACCTACTCTTCATTTTCAGTCCTGTTTGATTTGCACTAATCCTAAAGCTCTCAGGTACACCCAGTCAATGGCACCTATGTGCTTTGTTTATTGACCCTGTGGTTAAAATTCTTTGCCCTCACCCCTCTCCTTATTCCCTAGCTAACATCTATTCATCCATTCAGAGTTAACTTGGGCATCCCTTTCCGAGAAGCCTTTTCTTCCCCCATGGGCAAGGTAATTCCATCCTCTGGGTTCTAAAATACTCTAATGTATCTCTGTTGTTGAACTTATCACACATATTATACATTTCTGATTATTGCCTGCCTCCTCACTCCCACTGCATATTATTTTTAAAGTATATTTTATTGGTTGTACTATTACAGTTGTCCGGATTTTTCTATGCCCCCTCCACCCAGCAACCCCACTCCCTCAGGCAATCTCCCCACCATTGTTCACGTCCATCGGTCATGCGTATAAGTTCTTTGGCTACTCCATTTCCTATACTATACTATATATCCCCAACCCTATTCTGAAGTTACCTATTTTTACTTCTTAATCCCCTCACTCTTCACCCATTCCCCTACACCCTCCTCCTATCTAGCAGAGAAGTTTTTTTAAGCCTTTCGAGGGTATGAACTGTGACTCATTCATCTTGCACAATGTTTTGCACATGGTGGGAGGAATGCAATAAATATTCGTTTGAGTGTCAAGGTGCTGCTTTTCAGACTCAGAGCTGCCTGAATGCACACTCTATCATCCTGGGAGAATTTAAAATGAGAAGCTGATATTTTCAACCTTGCTCCTATCCAGCTCCCCACATGGTTTTCGCTTTTTCTCTCCTCTGTATCTAGGACTGCTCCCCTTCAATTGAGCCTTATTTCTCCAGGCTGAATAAAAGGAACTGAGAAGAGGAAGAGAAACATAAATGAAAAAAGTCATATGGGAAGTAGCAAAAATAAAAATTTATAAACTTTAAAGTTTATGTAATACAATGCAAATGTGCACTCCTAAAAAACAAGATTAAGGAAACATACTTCTATAGTCTTAATTTTTTCACACTTGCATACAACTCTTGGCAAAGATCTAGCAGAAATGACAAAGGAATTCAGTTTAAAGTCAGTTGTGTCTTTAAAATGCCTGTTTAAAAATCCCTATACCTAACCTATGATTAAATCTGTTTTGATTTTGTGAATTTCCACCTAACTCTGCTCATAGCAATAGAACCAAAAAACAAAAACAAAACAAAAAATAGAATAACATACTTATTTTTCTTTTCCACTTTTTTGTGCTTATATTACATCCAAATTTACTCAAGCAATGGACTTTGAAAATAATATTCCATACATATTTTTGATTACTCACATTAAAATTCAGATTTATGGGGGATGTGCTAAACCCAAAGGAGCAAAAGATTAAAAGACAGAGTCTATACTCATCTTTTCAGTTATCGGTTACCAACAATTTTACTAACAAAACAGAAGTAATTCCTGAAATGATTCAAGAGTGGCATGCTCCTAACAACAATAAAAAGTTACTTTGGGCACACATTTCCTATTTCTAAATGTTTACTTTATAAGTATTACTACACTAATAGACTAATTATAATTTCTCTTACATTATAATCATCATATATGTTAAATACATTAACAGAAACTTAAAATAAATATAACTAGGTGTTCTATTATACTATGCTCTTCCTGAACTTTAGTATAGAATGCAGAATTCTCAAGACGTTGCTACTACATAAGGCCTAGTATCTTGGAACTAAAATTAAATCTAGAGAAAACCTGGTGATACATATGACAGCTATGAGATATTCAACAAATGGTCTCACCCAAAGGTGGTGCAAGTCTTGCAAGGAAAGCAAGTTACGGAGTGGGTGGATCAGCAGAAATCCAATGTGTCAGAAACACATGCATCCTCAGAGCTGTGAATTAACAGAGATCTTGAAACTCATCTAGTTCAGTGGTTTTCAAATTATTTCTTTTTTAGCTGAGGAATTTCTTTTAATGACACTTTAGCAGGTGGCCAATACACAAGACGGATACAAACAGAACTTCTGGCTAATAGAACTTCAGGGCTTGAGGCTCTACCTACTCTATCTTCACCCTCCTCCCCTCCCCCTCCAGGAGTGTAGTTTGAAAACTACATGACCACATTGCCATTTGGGAAATGAGCCTCCCAGGATGGAGGTGGTAAAAGAGCAGCCATTTCGAGACAATGTAATAAAGTAGCTAAAAGTATTAATCCTAGGATTATAGAAAGAGAAAAAATGTAGTTTGGAGAGCAAACCCCAGTCACAGCTAGTTGTGTGCAGACACCATCACATCTCAGGCTGCAGAGCTGAGGATGAGGTTGTTTGGAAACAAATAAGCAACGGGAAAAGTATAACCCCTGAGGTAATACTCTGTCCATGTTTGCATTTGAGCAATTTTACAATTTCAGTGAGCTGCTAAATCTAGTTAGAGCTGCTCCAACAGCATTCTTTTCTATTTTTGTTTTGTTTTTAAAGGCAAATCATAGTTCTAAAATGTATAAAAACCTAAAAGTTCAAAATGCCAGGTGATTAGCATCTGACTCCTAAAAGTAAATTAACCACTTCAACTGCAAGGCCTAGTTTTAAAAGGCTGTTCTTAAGATGCATTAACCTCTCGAGCATTACAATGGTGAAAGCAACCATCAAAAGATGAATCATTGTGATGTTAGCGAGCATGGACATTCAAGATGTTTTCTGTCCACAGAGCCCAAGTGAACTAGCTTAGGAAGTCAGATGGCTCCATGCCTGCCTAACATATAGTAGGCACTCAACAGATGATAAATAAATGACTTAATGAATGAGGGAAAGCTGAGAAAACACTGGGAACAAGTAGAAAAGGACAAGATTATAAAGAGCTTTGAAACACTTTCTGCTGTGAGCTACTAAGCAGAGGTTTAACAAGAAAAAATAACTCTTTAAAAGAAAGAATGGGTGAATTCATAGTGAGCAAATAGTAAATCCAGCCATAAGTCTCCAGAACTAATCTTGGCATTGGGCAACAAAAGCCCACCAAAGTTCAAAGACAGTAAAATTGGAGTAAGGAAGGTATGGCAGAAACTGGTTGACTCCCAAGAGCTCGTCTGCCCTTCTCTAAAAATATAAAGTTCAGTTGGGTACATAGCTAAGGACCATGTTACTAAGCATCCTGTGCAGATAGAAATGATCATACAACTGGATTTTGTCATTGAAACAGGAGCTATGAGCAGAAGTGATGTATTCCATTTCTAGGTTACACCCTTAAAAAGAAGGGAGTGTGGTCCCTTCCCTCCTCTTTTCCCCTTTCTGAAAAGAGGGCTGAAGCTATGGAGGTGAGCCATCATTCTCCAGGTGGACAAGCTCAATAACTTGGGGATGGCAGAGCAATGAAATAGAAGGAGCCTGCATCCCTAACATGGTCAAGGAATTATGCCACCTCTGGACCATCTACCTGGGCTGTATGTAAGACAGAATCAAACTTACAGTGTGTTTAATCCACTGTTATTTTGGCAATGCCAAAGGTATATGCACAATAAGTAATTGAAACTATGGGCCTGGAACTCAGACAATAAGAGAAAATTAAAAATGAAAATTTCAGCAAATTGTTACAGCATATATAGTTGAAAAGATGAGAATTGACAGAATCTCAAACTAAAAAACATCAGAGTATATCAAAAACTGACCTATGTAGCATCCTCATAGAAGGCAAGAGGAGGAAGCAGGAATCAGCAAAAGACAAAAAAAAGTAAAGGAAAACATTATTATCTTAATAAGGTAATGATTGAAAACATGAAGCCATAGAATTAACTTTAATTCAAGATGACAAACCAAAAAGAACTTTGATGTGGTCTAAACTTTGTAAATTAATGTTTTAAACAATCATTTCTTGAAATAGAAAAGCATTAATCAGAGTTCTGCACAAGCCCGGTCTTAATCATACTTTATTTTCAATTTTAACTTCCAGAATGCCCAGAAAGCAAAGAGCAAACATCAGGTACTTACATCATTCTCTCGCTCTTTTCCTCTCATAATAGAGGGAAGAATGAGGTGAGAGAAAAGAGGGAAGTGGAAGCAGAAGTGTTTTGTTACTGTTCTCGGCCTTTCAAAAAGCTGATGTTTGTAAGTGAAAATGACAAAATGAAATGAAATCTTCCGTCCCAAATTTATTAAGTTGCATTCAAAGATGCAGGGGAATCTAAATTTCACATTTAAACCTCGAAATTAATATAAGGCTGGCAACATGGCAGTCAATAGTTACTCAGTTTTATCTATTTGATCATTTTACAGTCAGTCAGTCTCATTAATTCCGATAATTATCAATGATGCACTTCCTACAATGACATTTAGATGAATGGCATTTTTGATAGTTATATGGCTTTTTTACTGTTAGACTAATCAAAATAACTAAAAGGGACAAAAAAGAAACACTAAAATTTCCGATTATGTATAGTTATGTAGCCATTTCACAGTTTCTTTGAGGTATGATGCTTTAACTCATTGTTCCTGATAGTTAAGCTGTTGTTGATTATAAAATTATAACAGTAAATTTCTATGATTCTGAGTTAGCAGGGTTCAAAAGCATTTTGTGAAGACAAGCAAACTAGTAAAAAAGCAACAACACCTTTAGTTTAGCTATAAATTCTGCCTTTCCAACTTGAGAAATCCAAACTAGTTTGCACATCTGATTGTGAGAACGATGATCACTTCTAGCAAGGAAAGCAAGCAACGTAGGTTGGACGGTGATGGCTATTTTTCCCATTTCCTTGCTGTAAAGTGAAATGTATTCTGTATATAATTTACAAACAAGCATTTTATTTTGTTACTTATTATTTAAACATTTCCTTAACACTTAAATTTGTAGAATTAAGACCACTTAAGGGTATGGTTTTAGAGAAATGGATGCTTCAGTAACCCACAGAGAGCATCTGTGATCTTTCTACAGCAGCTTCAGCTTTGTGCCAACATTTCAAGTCTTTGAATATGAGTTAAAATTATCTTTATTAAAGAACAGACTCATAAAGAAAGAAGCAAAAGTTTGGAAACCTGTGTCACTTGCCAGACGCACCCTTATCACTAGGAGGTCATCAGCCTTCCACAGTGTTCAGGTAACATTGTTGTACCACGCACTCCAGCAGTCCCTGTCCCCCCAGCCTCGCCCATCCAACATGGAAGGCATTATTATGAGAGAGATTTGTTTTTCATTCTGCTGCCCCACTACAGATCGACAAAGCTCACCATGTTAGCTTTTTCTTAAGATTATTTTCTCTCTAGCTTGATCCTGCAGACTGTACATTAGAGCTACCTAGGGGACATCAGGGAAAATTCCAGGATTCTTTACCACTGACTACATTTTCATTGAAACCAATCATACTAATTTATTTTGTATGAGAAATTGATATTCCCTTTTTTCCCTTTGAGCATAAAAGTCTGTTAGTAATCTCCTGTTCCTCTTCACATAGTGATTGCATTATCCATGGTCTTTATGCTGCTTTGGATATAGTTTTTGTCCTTGTTTTTAGCATTATACTTGAGTTTCATAATAACTCCTTTTTTAAGTTATTAATACCGGCTTGGATTTTAGAGTTCCTCACCACCTCTTTTTTTTTAAGTAATGACCAGACATTGCCATTCCTCCAAGTAAATCAGGGTGACAAGGTCTGCTTTAAAATGACCTCTCCTTTATAATGGTTGCAAACTACCCTAACAAAGGTTGCAGTACACCATCAAACTAGCTTGAGGAAGAAAAAAGCTGTTTTTAAAAGTTAGTATAAGAGAAGAGTGTCTGAGGCCAGTGATGGGAACAGGAGGAATTGTGTTTTTTGGTACTCAGTATTCAACATGCAAAATTGTCATGCTTCATGCCCATCTGTTCTGCCCATCTCCTCAGGTGTGGTTTGTGTGGTTCTGAAATTCCTGGCATTTAACATATAATTTGAAAGCCACTCTGATCATTCAGGAAAGCCCCTTTCTCTACCCTCTTACCATGTGTCATATGAAAACTACAGCACCAAAGCACCAAATGAACATTTACTATAAACTACTCATTGCTTCCTCAGGTTTGTTTGCAAAGCTTCAATAAAGGAAGTACCTATAAAAATTTTCCAACAATATTAAACTTCTTAGCCTATATTACTTTCTTGACTGTATCATAATCTTTAAACACCAGGAAATTTGCTCATAAGCCTGAGATGTGTTCCATGTGGCTTGTAACAGTTTAATAGATATATCTGGGGCTAAAGAGAAAACAGGCACCAAGTTAAAAAGGAATTTTGATGTTACTAATAAAAGAGTTAAATTTCTACGTACTGACCCTCATACTGTTATATTCATACTAGCAGATTTAGATCTGACATTCAAACATTTATACTTGCAAAGAAAGTCAGTGAAAACTATATTGTATGAGAAAGTGAATATATCAACTTGGGAGGGAAAGAAGCAATCAATTTTTGAGTGCTCATGATTTTCTAGATGTCTTAAATATTCTTTCAATGAATCCTTACAAAAGCCCTAGTAAATAAATAGCATACTATTGGATGCCTCAGGAAGTCTGAGGTTTTCATAAAGCCAGAGCCAAACTATGTTCAGATTTGAACCCAGGTCTGCCTGGCATAAAGTCATACTGACTCTATAATTGTAGTGATGCTTAAATAAGTCAATGCATAAGAGTAGCAAAGAGCAACCATGTGGGAAAGTAGAGTTGGGTAACTCTACTTTAGAGGTCACTTAGGACATGCTTAATGGTTTTTATAAGACTTACTATTAGTGTTATATTTTAACACCAGATGTTCCATCCCCACCTTGATAAGATCAGTAACCTGTTCAAAGGAGCCTGCTCTATTTTATCAAAAGCACAGAAATATCCTTGAAGTCAGTTCAGGGCCAGCATTAAATGTATTGTCACTTTGCATATTTTCCAGAATGTGATTTGACATATTCCTAGAGTTAACAGAGGTGGCAGGTAGGGAAGGAGTACAAAAATAACATAATAGATGCCCAATTTTAAAAATTGTTTTTGAAATAAATATTATGGTAGTGTGGTGCTCTTTAGGGGAGGCCAAGATACTCTTATAAAATGGACATAGCATTTTAACAAAACATTAAAGTCCAAAACTCTTTGGACTTAAATTTCTGTATCTCTACTCATGGCCTTTAGGAACTTTAAGGGTTTCTGCAATGTTAACTTTCTTGTGTCTGGTTGAGAGGCAGTGTCAATGGTGACAACAAGGGACAAAGGAAATCAGACTGTCATTAAGGTCTGGCCAGAGAAGGCTACAGCTGGGAGGGATTCTGACACTAAGACAGTGCAATGCTGTACACATGAGCTTTGGGGCCAGATTGGCTCTGGAACATGACAGCTATAAGTTGGGCAATTTCAGCCCAACTTTCCTTATTTACGATGTGGAAATAAAATTTCTGCCTCACAGTGTTATAAAGATTAAATGAGACAATGCCTGAAAAGTACTTAGTATAATGCTTGGCACATAGTGCTTAACAAACAATGGTCATTATTAGAATTTCTTTGTACTAAAGAAGAAACTGCACTTCAGAGGATTAAATGACTAGCACAAGATCACAGACCATTTCTTTATTGACGAATAGGGAATACAAACAGCTTCATCTAAAACCAGATTGCCTCCAGAAAATGAATTACCAACACTGGACCAGAAAAGGTCTGTGAAAATTTCAAATGCATTTAATGTTTTTTTCATTAATAAAACTGATTTTATAGCCAACTTTTTATCATTTTTTCTGACCTCCATTTCTTTTTAAAACTAACTCTGAATTCCTGTGTGTTTTGTTCCTGTTATTTCTTGGGCTGAAGATATCTCCTTCTTGAATCTACTATGTCCTGATATTGTTAGTCATTACTATTTCCTTCTCCTGTAGTCTAAAAAAGCAGACATAAAGGAGCAATGTATTAGAGGAATCGTATTCAGGGACATAAATTTTTGCTAATAATTTAACATGCTGTGGATGTAGATTCTTCTATGTAAATGAGATAGACTGCTAGTTTCAGATTTGGAATCACATTAAGAAAATATGAAATAATATTTTGAGATAAAACCAATTTAAAGGGTCTATTGAAGAGTGACTCTTGGGCACTATCATTAAGAAGAAGCTCTGAGAAGTAAACTGAGTTAATCTTTCATAATTAGTTCATCAATAAAGAGGCTCATTTCTCTGGTTTTCCTATTTATCTTCACTAAGTGACAAAGCCTAGCTTTGTTTCCTTTTCGCCATCATTGTTGTCATTGTAGTCCTTTTGAGGATTTAAAAAAATCCAGGAAAATGGTCAACTAAAAAGAAAAAGCTTTGCTTTTCTAATCCATGATCCATCTAGAACTGGAGAGGCAATTACAGCAGACCCCTGCATTAGGCTGAACAGACTGTACACTCTCAACTGCCATTACATTGTCATCCACAGGACACTCACAGCTGAATTTAAAAACTCTTTGTAACCACAAAGTTCAAATTTTGAATGAAAGAAAGTCTTGTGCTTTTTACAAGGGTGTATTTTGTTGCTGTTGTTTAATTAGGCACACTAAATTCCTTACATTAAATATATTTGCTTTTTAGGGATGAATTAATTTATTTAGATTGATTTATTTCAAGACATTAAATTCAAGACAAGAAGATTATGGACAGGACAAAAAGAGACAAAACTGAACACAAATATATTTCATGTCAAAATTATGTCACTCTTCGAATTTGAGAATGACTACGTGTCTCGTACTTACACGAGTGACACTCATTACTGGCTGAATATACACCTCCTATAACAGCAGCTTGCCCGTGTCAAGATTTACCTGCTCAGAGAAAAATAGCAGCTGCAGCAGTGATTCACGGAGACCAGTTCTCAGTGAAGCAGCTGCTGCTGAAGCTGTGCTCCACACATCAATCGTTTCCTGATTGCCGCAGCTTGTTCAGGCACATCATCTGCTCAGTCCCTTCATTTTGTGGTTGTTGACATTTGGATTTCAGTCTTACTGTTGTCATATCATACTGCACTAGTTGAAATAACATCATCTTGTGGAGCTTCGAATATGAGGAAATCCACACAATCATGAAAATACAACCATTTTGAGATATAAGTGATGAAAAGAAAATTCATTCTAAATGCTAGCAGACTGACTGATTTTCAGCAAAATAATTCCACTCACCTCTATGCTTCTCTTAGGAATTGGCTTCCATGAGTCACGCTCCAGCAGTATCACAAACACCAGATTTGGTATTATGGGCTGAATTGTGTCCACAAAAAGATGTGTTGAAGTCCTAACCCCCAGAACCTGTAAATGTGACCTTATTTGGAACCAGAGTCTCAGCGATGTAAGCAAGTCAAGATGAAGTTATACACGAGTAGGTTAGGCCCTTAATCTAATATGACCAGTATCTGTATAAAAATGGGGAAGACACTATGAAGACACTCATGTGAAGAGAACACCACATGAAGTTGGAGGCAGAGACTGAAATAATGCATCTGCAAGCCAAGAAATACCTGGGTTTACCAGAAGCTTGAAGAGACAAGAAAGTATACTGCCACAGAGGCTTTGGAAGGAGTGTAGCCCTGCCAACACCTTGGTTTCTGAGTTTTTAGGCCACCAAATTTGTGTTACTTTGTATGGCAGCCCCTTGAGGATACACATTTGGCAATGGTGAAGGAATATTAAGAGCTCTTAGAGAGCGTGGGTATAAATTGTGTTGACACAGGAAACACAGTGACTTGATAGATTTGTCTTTCAGTCCACATTTACTCAGATTAGAGACTTTTCTCAAATTAGAGCAACCCTAAGCATGTTGCCCCAGAGACTCCTGACACTATCCTCAACTTTTGGGATTCATTTTTCTTCTTGCTGTTCTGTTTGGGAGTTTTTGTTTTCTTATATTCCAAATTGTTGATTTGATTCTTGGCTTCATCCACTCTATTATTGGCTCCCTGTAAACTGATTTTTTAATTTTAATTGATGTATCATTCATTTCTGACTGGTTCTTTTTTATGGATTCCATGCCATTTTTTATGCTATTGAAGTTCTCACTAAGTCCACTGAGCATCCTTATAACCAGTGTTTTGAACTCTGCGTCTAGTAGCTTGCTTGTCTACATTTTGTTTTGTTATTTTTCTGGAGTTTTTTCTGTTCTTTTCTTTAACTAATTGATTAATTTAATTATTTATTGTGTTAAAGTACAGTTGTCTCCATTTTCCTGCCATATTCCCCCCACCCCAGCCATCCCCACCTCCCACCCTTGATCCTACCCACCTTTGACTTTGTCTGTGTGTCCTTTATACATGTTCCTTGACAACCCTTTCCCCTTTTCCTCCCATTATCTCCTCCCACCTCTCCTCTGGTTACTGTCAGTTTGTTCTTAATTTCAGTGTCTCCGGTTATATTTTGCTTGCTCGTTTGTTTTGTTGATTAAGTTCCACTTATAGGTAAGATCATATGGTGTTTGTCTTTCACCACCTGGCTTCTTTCACTTGGCATAAAGCTCTCCAGATCCATCCAAGCTGTCGCAAAGGCTTCCTTTGGGTCATGTTTCTTTGTCTTTTCATTTTGGCAGCCTCCCTGTGTTTGTTTCTATGTATTAGGCAGAGCTGCTATGTCTCCCAGGCTTGATAGAGTGACCTAATGCAGTAGGGGTCCTATAGGGTCCAGTGGTACAACCTCCTATTACCCAAGCTGGGTACTTGAGGTGTGCCCACTGTGTAAACCATGTACACCTTGCTGTTGTGAGAGAGACTTGATTGTCTTTGGCACATCCAAGATCAGTCACTGCCTGTGTTCTGTCCAGGGTCACACAGCATAAGCTGTAAAGTGACCTGCAGATGGCTGCTACTTGTACTGGGCTTGGAGATGCCCAGGCAAGGCCAAGCTGTGAACCAAGGCTGGCTGCTAGTGCTAGGCCTGGGGCCACTTAGCAAGAGGTATGAGGCTTGTTGAAGCCAGATGCTGCTTTTTTGAGATAATTTAGGAAAATCTGAAGTATGGGCCAAGACAAGCCATTCATATGGAAAAGCCACTA
Organism: Trachops cirrhosus; assembly: GCA_028533065.1. Lineage (NCBI taxonomy): Eukaryota > Metazoa > Chordata > Mammalia > Chiroptera > Phyllostomidae > Trachops > Trachops cirrhosus. The sequence goes on along the minus strand of CM052541.1, from coordinate 161,025,775 downwards.
GAAATAGCTTGGGTGGCCCCATAAGTAAGGAGGGGCAGGGCCACAGGGATCACCAGGGTAGGGTAAACTCTGTGACCCAGTTTAACAGAGACTCAGATACAGCACCTGCCTGCTGGCTTTGCGGCTCTGCGGAGGAAAGGGACTCTGCTGGCACTGCTTTCTGGGAGAAATCTGCTCCCCAATTCTCATCCTGGTGCTGGATAATTCAGTTCCTCCCTATATGTCTCTGATGCCTTTCAATCTGCTGTCCCTGCAATGGAGCTCAGAGGGAGTGAGTCTGAGCAAGTCCATGAGTGAGCCCTTTAAGAGGAACTGCCTGGGAATCCAGAACTTTCTGTCTTCCACAGCTTCAGTCCCTTCTGGTTTTTATAGATAGCAGTTATGGTGACTTCTCTTCCTATCACTGCAACCCTGACCTGTGGGCCTGGTGTGGGGCTGGGACCCTTGGCTCCTGAGATATTCCTCCCAATTTTTATCTACCACATGTGGGTGTGGGGACCAACCCTTTCCATGCCTCCACCTTTCCGACCTGTCACATTATAGTTTCTTCTTTAATTCTGTAGTTGTAGGACTTCCATTCTGAATGATAGCTGTTTTACAATTTAGTTGTAATTTTGATGTGGTCATGCTAGGACATGAGTCATATTTACCTACACCTTGATCTTGACCAGAAGTCTATACATTCTAAAAGAGCCTTTTTATAATGTACCAAACAGGCACATAGTACTGAATCCACCCAATATTATCTTATTCTTTTGCTTCCTTTTTTAAAAAACTTTTCTATGTGAATTTCATATATCTAAAAATAGTGCTATAGATATTGTTACTAGAGATTTTCCTCTACCTTGAAATTGGTCCATTCAAGAAAGGTAGATTTTATAGGTACATTTTTAATCTGAAGACTTAATATGATTAAGATGACAATAGTCCCCAAATTGATATATAAATTCAAACACAGTCCTCATCAAAACGCTAGATTGCTTTTCTGCAGAAAGTGACAAATTGATTCTATGTTTTTTGCATTCAACTAGAATGCAAAAAACATAAAATAGCCAAACCAATCTTAAAAAAATAACAAAGTTGGAGTTTACATGTCTCGATTTCAAAACTGACTACAGGTACAGTAATCAACATAGTGTGGTATTGACATAAGGATAGACATGTAGATCAATGGAATGAAATTGAGAGTCTAGAAGAAATGAATTTATGACCAATTGATTTTCAACAAAAATGCCAAGATAATTCAATGGGGGAAAAACAGTCTTTTCAACAAATGGTGCCAGGAGAGTGAATACCCAGATGCAAAAGAATGAAGATCCACTGACCCATATTTCACACTATACACCAGAATTTACTCAAAATAGATCATAGATCTAAATGTAAGAGCTAAAAGTATAAAACTTTCAGAAGAAAAATAAGAGTAAGTTTCACAACCTTAGGTAGTCCATAGTTTCCAAATTATGACACTAAAAGCACAAGTGACAAAAGGAAAAATAGGAAAGTTGAACTTAAGCAAAATTTAAAACTTTTGTGCATTAAAGGACACCAATCAAAAGTAAAAGGTGAACCGTGGAAGTGGAGAAAGTATTTGCCAATTATATCGATAAATGACTTGTATCTACAGTGTCTAAGAGCTATTACAATTAAATAATAAAAGATAACCCAATCTAGAAAATGGGCCATGAACATTAAAGACATTTCTTCAAAGAAGGTATGAAAATGGTCAATAAGCACATGAAAAGATGTGCAATATCATTAGTCATTAGAAAAATACAAATTAAAACCACAGTGAAATACCACTTCACACCTACCAGGATGGTTACTAAAGAAAAGGTGGACAGTAACAAATGTCATGGAGGATGTAGAGAAACTCAAAGGTTCATTTAATGACAGTTAGAATGTAAAATGGCATAGACTTCTGGGAAAATAATTTGCAAATTCCCCAAATGTTAAACATTGATTTACTCTATGACCCAGCCATTCTACTCCAGGTTATATACCCAAATGTCCCTCAATTGATGAATGCATGAACTAAATGTAGTGTCCTTACAACATAATACTATTTGGCAACAGAAATGGATCAAGTTCAGATGTGTGTTATAACATGGATGAACCTTGAAACTACTATGCTAAATGAAGGAAAACACATATATTGTTCCTTTTATATAAAATGTCCAAAATATGCGAATTTATCCAGCTAAAGTAGATTTGAAGTTTCTTGGGCTGGTGGAGTGGTGGTTTGAGGGAACTGGGGAGTCAAAGCCTCTGATGATTTTAGGGTTTCTCTTTGTGGTGATAAAAATGATCTAAAGTTGGTTGTGGTGATGGGGCAAGAGTATACTGGAAAACATTGAATTGTATACTTCAAGTGGATGACTTTTATGGTATGTGAATTATATGTCAATAAAGATATTATTTAAATAAATTTACTCAAGACATCCTCAGAGAGAAAGTTCAGTGTGAATATCTGAGGAGGGGTTAATGTGCAATATGCCAATTAAGTTAAGAGCCATTTATTCATTCAGCATTTTAAAAAACACTTCGATTGTAGATCAAAAACTACAACTTGAGTTTTTATTTTTTTCCTGAACACAAAATATAGATTTAGGATGCTGGTAAGCTAGTTTAACATATTTTGCACATATGCTACCTTTTGTTATTCTAAAATAGAAATGTCTATGTACATCCAAATGCTTCAGAAAAGCATTTATAGAAAGGCTTATTAAATGGAAAATGTTTTTAGATAAATGGTAATATTGATTACAGAAATATGACAATCACTGAGATTTTGTAATTTATTTACATCCCAGTTACAAATACTCACATAGTTCCTGAAGAAGTCACATATTTCCATATGAAAACAGGCTCTCTCTGGCTATTTAATTGACAAAGTCATCCTTCAGATCATAAAATAGCATGAAGAGGGCACTGCCTCATCTTATTCTGATCAAGCATTTGTGCTTAATGAAATAGAAATATTTTAGCACAAGTAGCCATAAGCTTATTTAATTCCAAGATATTGAAGCCTTTTGTGCTTTCTAGTGATTACCATTCTAAACATATAAACTCTCCTGGCCATGAAGTCTAAGCAAGGAGGACATAACTGCACCTATATCAGAGCTACAGAATGCTAGAGTTGGAAGGTGCCTTTGAGAAGAATACACTGAACTCTTTAACCTCAATCCTTTTAATTTCAGAACTGAGGCTCTTTATGCCATAGTCTCTGAATGAGTTGCCAAAATGAAGAACAGAGGCAGAATTAAGAGCCAGGTCTTCTGAGATCCTTCCCAGTGTTCTTTTCACCCCGTCATATGGTCTTTTCAGTGCAGAAGGCAACATGGGCTTCTTTGCTATTGACCATGTCCTCAACAATGAATGAGCATACAAGTGTGATAAATCCACCATATTTCCTGGGGCTTTTCTTATGCATATCAGAATCCATCAGGCTCTGCTGTGTTCTGAAAACAACTGCAAATGATTCAGCGCTTAGTCTTCTCATTCATCCAGAAAATTTTTGACATTTCCAACTCATTTGTAAAGGCAAACTAAAGTAGGTAATTAATTTCCATCTTCTTTCAGAATACGTTAATATGATGCTGCACAGGATAAATGTTTTTCATTTTTCTCATTTATGCGGCTCTTTCTATTGTTGACTGTTATTTTCTGTGTCTTATCTAAAAGGTTCTTGGATTTTACTTTTTTCTTTATTTGTGACCTCTAAAGATAGTATAAGCAGAAATCTCTCAACTAATAGATTTTCAAATTATTTCACTTTTGCATTTACAAATTTATTTTGCTACTTCATTAAATCAATGCTAGCCACATACATAGACAACTTTACTCACTCCCCAAAAGTTTGACACAGGGTTTATTAAATTAGAATTTCAAATGCTAATTTAAAATATGTCTCCCATCAAACAGTGAAGTCCTTGACAATGGGAAGGTGGGGAGACTGCATTGAAGAAAGTGAGGGGATTAGCCAAAGAACATTTATGCATAAGCCATACAGAAAACAGTGTGGCGATGGCCAGGGGGAAGCAGGGTGTGGACTGGGTGGAGGTGGACAAAGGGGGGAAAGTGGGGACATCTGTAATAGTATCAACAATAAAAATTAAGAAAAAATACTTCTCTGGTTTGTAAATTGAAACTGACTCATCATTTAGTGAGGATCACTCAGTTATTATAACTACACAGTAACTAATCAGTGCCCATACATGCAAATGTTATCAAGGATAATAATAAATGACTTCACCCAAACCACTTTTTCACATAAAATATCTAATACTATACCTAATATTTCCTACTAATTAAATTACTCCAACATTAACACAAAACCAACTTACTCCAAAAACATTTTAGGGACTTTCAGAAGATTAGTAAAAGTACATAATATTTCTAATCATTCTCAATTAATATTAGGATCCTAGCAGCTTTTTCTTTAAAATTTGTATGCAAGATTAGTAAGTTTTTTTGATGTATATCCTAATCAATGGTGTAAGGAACTTAATCTAAAGATTCAGGATAAAAGCAAAGAACCAGAATTTGTGAGTGCTTCACATATCTGATATTTGACAAAGCCCTTATCTTTAGATTCGTCCTTTAATTGCTCCAGCAAGAGCTGCATGGTTTCTGAATCTGTGAGCCTGCAGTGAGAGGACTTTTATTGGTTATCTGAATACATTGAGATGTGGGTGAAAGCCAATGTTTACATTGAATTACTCCTTAATCTTTCAAAGCTTAGAAACACAGTTGAAAAGAGCTCAATAAATATCAATAGAGTTTGCTGAAAGAGAGATCCTATACAGCCTTGCTTAACTATGATGAAAAAGGAAGCAGGCTGCAGATATTCCCAAAGGAAGAGACAATCCAAATGCTTCTGTAATCATTCACTCATAAATTCCCCTCACTATTCATTCTATATGTTACATTGAAAGTGAAAGGTAAATTAGTTCCAAAATATCATATTAACATCTGTCTTTGGTACCAACAAAAAGTAACTAATGACATGAACATAAATCATGATACCAAATTATGAAGAAAAGTTTCATTTTGGGCATAAACAATCACCAACACCTGTTGTAAGCCAATTGAATAACCACTTGGAAAAAAAACCCACACGCATTTCTGAACATTTTGGTGATGTTCATGAGAGCTCCAAGGGAATAGGTAGCCAAGAGCAGCAATTTTAGATTCAAGTTGGATAAAGGGAAAAGCCAAGAGCAACAAATTGAAAGCTTTAACTGTCATTCATTCATTTCACAAAAAAAGTATTGAACAACTAGAAGCTAGTTTGGGGGGTAGTTGACATGGTAAACAAGAAAGACAAGAACCTAAAGACTAAGGGAGATTATAGAACATATATAAGTAATCAAATACATAATTTACAGCTTTAATGAGGACTATAAAGGAGGTAAATTTGTTGTTAGAGAATAATGAGAACAATCTAAATTAGATGCAGAAATCAGAGATGGCCTCTCTGTAGAGGTGAACCTAGTGAAGCTGTACATGACAAATACTGAGGTGAGCAAAGTAGGTTTACAGTTATGAGTACACTAAACACAGAGCTTATTCTTGTATTATTATTTGTTAATTATTGTATCATTTTTCATATGCACAACTATATATATATTAAGTGTGCCTTGGGGCCAATGTGGATTGCCCATGATGTTGTCTGCATCGATGAAGTGATTTGCTTTTACCCACATGCCAGTTCTGCCTCTACACCTTCACTACCACATCTAAAATTCAGGGATGCCCCTGTTTCTCTTCTCTTCTACTTGCAGGCGTCCCGGCTTCTCCATCAATCTCCTGGCCCCCTCGTCCATCCCAGTTGGCTGGCTGCATGTCTAAAGCCTTCACTTGGTGGTCCTGCTGCATTACATGGCCGGGCTCGGAGATGTTAAGAACAGCCAGCTGACACACAAAGGGATAAATCTCAGCACTGGTAAATCAGTTCAGCTAAGAAGTTTTCTGTGATATTATAGAAGAAATTTCTTACCATAATAGCCTGGCAAATTTATTTTTCTCAAATTCAAGTAGTATATTTAAAATCTATTTAGTAAACAAATTTCATTTCATTCCCTATGAACTGATTCCTTAGTGTTATTTAAAAATATGCTTGAAGTCTTAGTGTTCAGTTTCCCAACAGTGTGGGGATTTCTGGGGGAAGGGGGCATAAAGGGACTAAATGGTAATGGAAAGAAATACAGTAAAGGTAAAATTTTTAAAAAGTGAATAATATAAAAACTGAAAAAATAAATAAAAATAAAAATGAGATTTATGTTATTGTTGCTTTTTAAAAGAGCACTTAGAGTTTGATGACATAATTTCTAGAAAACAATATTATTTTATGTAACAGATTAACTGGGTTATTATTTAATGGAGATAAACATTGTCCTGGTCAGATTCAGGCACGGCCAGTAGCTCAATAACCAATTGTTGTTTTTAGGTATAAACATTTGCAGGTGCTAAGCCTGAAGATTCCTAGTTAGAAAAAAAAAACTCCTAAGAATATTACCAGCCTGAGCAAATAAAACTCACAATACCACCCTGGCTGGTGTAGCTCAGTGGATTGAGTGCGGGCCTGCAAACCAATGGGTTGCTGGTTTGATTCCCAGTCAGAGCACATGCCCAGGTTGTGGGCCTGGTCCGCAGTAGGGGATATGTGAGAGACACAACCACACATTGATGTTTCTCTCCCTCTCGCCTTTCCTTCCCTTCTCATAAAAATAAAAACATTTTTTTAAAAAAGCCTCTTCATGCTTTAAAAGAAAACTCACAATACCATGAAAGATAAATTATTACCAAGGGTAGAAAAAAATACAAAAATATAATACTGTTGTCACTGAGCTCAACTTTGCAATTTCAAGCACCTAAACTTTCTAAGATTCAAAGCCTTATAGTTGGACAGAACATAAACATTTTTAGTGTTTTACAGATAGAAGAATATAACCAAAAATGACTATTTTCATATGAACTTTCTTTTATAGGCTATCTAATATTTAAAAAATTAAGTTACATTTTTAGCACTTTAAATAAGTTTAGTCTATTCTGTTTAACAATCCACACTTTTTGTATAATACTCATCACAATTTAGTAGCTATATATTTCTATGTTTATTTATGTCTGTCTTCTCTATTAGATTGTTACATTCCTGAAGGAGGCACCATTTTAATTTTTGGTTCATATCCTCAAATCTTCAGGATTAGCGCTTGGAAAGACTAGGAGAGGCAACAGAGGAAATTTGGCTTCAAGAGCTAAGATTATTTGGCCTAAAATAATACAGAAATGATATCAAGCTGATCACAAATGGAGACAGGGAAAGGAACCCAGTGGAAGAAGGAGCTGCTGATTGCCAGGGAGCCCCTACCCTCAATTATGAGTCATCAAGAACAAGATTAAACTACTGGAACGGAACAGTGGTTTCCCTGAGGATAAAAAAATTCCACCTGTGGTCGGTGGCTTCAGTTTCTGCCAAAGATTTTTCAACCTGCCAACTTTCCCTGTGGATTTCAGACTTGCCTAACCAGCCTTCATAATCACATACACCATAATCATAGAATCTCTTTGTTGGCCATTTGCTCCTAAATGTGCTATAAAAAAAGGAAAGAAATCAATGAGCTCAGAGCTTGAAATTCTCAGTTCAAGCTCTACATAAATGGCCAAAAGCTTCTATGTCGGACCAGAAAGAAACTCTTACCTCCCATAGCTGCAGGATTGAGATTTCAAACCTCAAATCTTATCCTCTAAATTGCTGAATAACAGCACAAACTGAATTCCCAAACTTGCAGAAATTACAGTGAAAATGGCTGCCACTGAACTGGGACTTCTAAATGCAATAGGGATAATTGGAAGCCAGGGTGGCAGGGGCCAAGTAGCAGTCCTTAATCACCAAAGATAAGGTAGCTATGGTTGCTATAATGGACAGCAGAATCAACGCAGTAATCAGAAGTCGGACTTGCAGAGAAAGAAAAATGGTGTTGGCTAGTTGATCATGGTGTCCCTAGAAAACGTTATAAATAGATGAGCAATCAAAAACATTCTTACCTGAATTTTTGAATTGTAGGACCAGTGAAGAGATGCCTATTTTCAATGATCAAAACAGAATCACAACCTCTCAATCATTTCAGTCTTGACCTACTTTCAAACCCAGAACCACTTAAATGAAGGGAACCTGCTCTACTGTCAAAAATTCATACTGTTGATCTTTCTCCCAACCTTCTCCAAAAGAACCTACACCCATATACTAGAGTAATTGTGCACTGAGGAAAGGAAAATAATCAGAAGTGGCCCAAATGCTCATGGCTTCTTCTCCTACTACATTACCTTCTCTCTACCAGCCAATACCTATTGTCTCATGGGGGAGTTCCCTAAAACTAGCTGACTGAGGAAGAGAAAACTTGAGCCTGGTTTACAGATGATTCTGTACAATGCTCAGGCACCACCTGAAAGTGGACAGCTGCTGCATTCCAGCCCCTTTCTAATACATCTCAAAGGACAATGGTGGAGGGAAATCCTCCCAGGGGGCAGAACTTTGAATTGTGATGTTGGTCGTTGATTTGATTGGAAGAAAAAATGGCCAGAGGTACAAAACTGTACTGACTTATAGGATGTGGCCAATGATTTGACTGGGTGGTCAGTAATTTGGAAATAAAATAATTGGAAAACTGGTGAAAACAAAATTTGGGAAGAGGTATATGGATATACCTACCACTCTTGGGCAAAAAACATAAAGATATTTTTGCCCTATGTGGATGCTTACCAAATGGTCACCTCAGCAGAGGAGGATTTTAATAGTCAAATGGCAAGGATGACCTATTTTGTGTACTGTGCCTTTTCACAGGCACTGCTGAGATTGCCCAATGGGCATATGAACAACAGCCATCATGGCGGAGGTGAAGATTATACGTGGGCTCAGTAACATGGAAATTGCTCTCACCGACCTGGCTTACAGCCACCGCTGAGTGCACAATCTGCCAGCAACAGATACAACACTGAGTTCCCAGAATGGCACCATTCCCCAGGATGATCAGCCAGCTATCTGGTGGCAGATTGATTATACTGGCCTGCTTCCCTTATGGAAAGGGAGAAGCTTTCTTCTTATTGCAATAGAAACTCTGGATATAGATTTTCTTTACTGCTGCCAAAACCACTATCCATAAATTTACAGAATGCCTTACTCATTGTCATGGCGTTCCACATAGCACTGCTTCTGATCAAGGAGCTCATGTCAAACCAGATTAAGTCAATGCTCATTCACTGGGATTACCATGTTCTCCTGTTGCCCTTCAAAATGGACCTCTGAATATCAGGCCCCAACTCCAACCCCAACCCTGGGCTCCCACTATCTGTGATCAGGTCTCTATGTTTATCTGCCTGGATATCTATCACCTGCTTGCAGACTCTGTGTCACCACAGCCCGCCCACATGCTGGGACACCATCTGTTACACCTTGCTGGTTTTCCTGGATTCCTATCCCATGTCTGCCAAGACTGCCTCCTCCTGTTGCCATCATCATTTTCTCTAAATAATAAGCCCACTAGCTTGGCTGGGCTTTCTCCCATCAGCTGAAGTTAGTTCCAATTTCAGTGGCCTCTTTCACACTGGTGGGCATGTCCTGTCTTTAACAAACAAACTAATCCATCCTTTCACCACCGAGCTCTTATTCTGAAGTTAGACTGCTCTATGCCTTACAAAATATTTCAATTTAACAGATATCATGCTCAATTAACAGAGACTGAATCGTTTAACAAGGAGGCATGGGTGTGTGATAAGTCAAAAAGATAGAAATCATGCACCAATCTGTACGAAAGAAATCTGATGAACAGTGAAATGTTCTCACTGACACTACAGAGGTGAAAAGCAACTATCAAATTGTTTTCCAAAGGGCCTGCCATCCAATAGCATATTTATAAAGACAGAAATTGAAAAATGAAATAAATGATGTTAACCCTTTAGGAGGTAAACAAAATGCCCACACAATGTGCAAACAAGTCCCAAGCCCAGTCATCAGGGCTATCACAGTCTGTACAACTATGAGATACTATATTTTGCCTAGATTTTAAAGCATTTTTTTAGTTACACATGTGCCTTAAGTTAAATGACAAAAAAACTATCAATGGTTGAATATATAGCCACTAATACTCCGTAGAAACAATGTCTTTACCAGCGCAAGTTTCATAATTTAAAGGTGTGTTCAGCCCTGACTGTTGTGGCTCAGTGGATTGGATATTGTCCGGAAAACAAAAAAACTGTCAGTTGGATCCCCAGTCAGGACCATTGCTTCGGTTGCGAGCCAGGTCCCCAGGTGGGTGTGTGAAAGAGAAAACTAATAGATGTTTCTCTTGCACATCAATGTTTCTCTTTCTCCCTCCCTTCCTCTGCAGCAGCCATGCCCACACATATGAATTGTTATACACTAAAGACTTTCATAATGATCAGCAGCTAAAACATTCATGATGTCTTCCAGAAATGTAAAGAAACATCATCTGAGACAAGTGACGAAAATCAGCTCAGGTGCAGCTTTGGGACAAAGATTTCATCTTTCAAATGTTATGTTCTTGATCTTTTAGGGTTGTGTTTAAAAACAACTCCAAGCACTTATATTTACCTACCAATAGATTTTTATTTTTTATTACTATGTTACAATTTTTATGCTATATATAACATAGAATAAGAGGTTGACATTAAATTAATCAAAATCGTATGTGTTCCCAACCATCTGTAAATTAGGATTTTACAGGATGAATTTATTTGTAAAATAATCAAATTACAATGATTAATTAAGTACATAATTAGGTACTTGACACTTAACACATGCTGAATCTTTCAATGTATAATTTATCTTACATAGAGTACCTTACAAATTAAACTATATTTCCAGCAGGTAGTCAAGATTACTGGTTTTATTTATATTATAAATGTATAAAACATCTTTGAAAAACAAAAACAAATTTGAAATGAATAAAATTTAAAAATTATTTGCAAATCTTTTAGTCCTAGGAGTTATATTAGTTTAGAAGTTTAAAATAAAAATGAAATGATGAATTATTTGTCCTACCTCCATGTACTGTAAATGACATAATCGGAACACCACCCTCCTATGAAAAGCACCTGAGATTGGGCCTGGTAAAGGAAACTGAAGACCTGAGTTAGAACCAAAAAGCCTTGGTTAGCTGATGGGTCAGTTCCCTGTCTCCCACACAATCTTGGCACAGCCAAACCTTGCAGAAACAGACACGCCACCTTCATTAATTAGCCAGCTGTTAACAAAACAATGACGGCAAAAGCCAAGTTGACAAGTAACTGGAAAAAGAAGACTTCTGACCATCAGTGAAACCTGACCTACCTGGCCACATTCTGCTACCTATTGTGACAAATGGGACTTTACTCATTGGGGGGGGGCGGTGGGAGAGGCAGTAATTAGATTTATCTGGGATGGGAGAAAAGCAAGCATAAGAAAAAAAATGATGGATTAAAGCCATACTGTAACTAGCCATTCTGAAGGCAGGTTATCAGGCATTTCCTTGATGAGGTGGCCCTAAGATTCCATTAATTTACTTTTCTACATCTTTTTTAAACTTAAAAAACAGCATGATGAAAAGAACAATGGACTGGAAAGCTATGTATCTTCTGTATGTCAGCCCATGCAGTTGTTTGTTTTTGAGATTTTGGCTGGGCATTTCAAGAACGTCACTAAACCAAGTGTGTAATCCAGAAAGTCGTTTCACTCCCACAGCCTCGTTTCTTCGCAGGCCAGCTCATCCGCCACTGGACTTGCCTGGGAAAGTCCTAGTTTACTTACATTTTCCCAACGTCCCATCTGGCTTGGCTTCCATCATTTCAAAAGGTCTCAGTGTTGACAATACATAAAGACATAAATTAGAATGATGTTTTCTCCTAACTCTTCCAGCAATAACATCCTGTCATCCAGGAGCCTAATTTAGGAGTAAGGAAGGCCACCAGATGTGAATAGCAAATGTCTTATCAAGGAAAACACAAATTTCACCAGGGAGAACAGAGCTAGAGCTATATATAACAACACAAATCTCAAAGACATAATGTTGTAAAAAGCAATGTGATATCTTATTTTTGTAAATTTTAAAAACACAACCAGGACTAAATATTGGAATGGTTACATTAATACTTGGGCAAAACTATAAAATGGATTAGAACAATGGATCTAATGGATAGATGCTTGTGAAAGGAAACTGAAGTAATTTTAGCATTTTATTTCTTTAAAAAGACTTTAAGCAAATATTATAAAATAAAGTAAGTGTCAATTCTGAGAGGTGAGAGTTGATTTTTATTCTTTGTCCTTTTCTGTCTTATTTAAATTTCTGAATATATAAATACAATAAAAAAATAGAACATGGACTAGTGAATCAAAGAGAAGTTGGATCTAATCGAGAAAACCTGGAAAAGTGAGCAGAGTAATGAAATGACTCATTTATTGCAGCCATTTCACAGTTCACAGTCAACCACAATCTGTTGAGTAGATGTTACAGGCAATTACTAATTGTTTTATTGGCTCACAATGGCATAACCTGGCTATAGCACAGCCACCTGAGGTCCTTCTGGCTTTCTAAATGGCTAATTCCAATTCGTCAGTGCCAATACCAACAACATAACTAAAACAACCAGAATTGTCTGCAACACCGATACACAGTTATAGCCACAGGTCATAGCACATTGTCCAAGATCACTTTTGATATAACAAATGGAGTGTGACAATATAGGTCCCCTAGCATAATTCAAAGAGCTACGGACTGAGCTATAAAAGGAATCTTTCCAATAACTAAGAACAGACAAATAATAAGCAAATGCTAACAAAATGGAACACTGGCCTGATGTGTTTTACAATGTCATGTGCTTACTATTTTCTACTGTACAGTTTAGAAAGATTGTTTTTTACAAACCCCAGGACAGGGAGAGATTTACTTCATGTATTGGTATCATTTTAACTTTTTGGGTTGTTTAAGACAGTCCAAGTGTTTCCCAAAATGAGACTTTGGGTCCCTGGTACAGTACCATTTATCAAGTGACTATTATAGGCTAAACATTATAAATTAGTTCATTTACACTCATTATTTTATTCAATTCTCACCACAGTCCTGTGAGACTTGGACTATTACTATCTCCATTTCTTTGATGTAAGGCTCAAAGATGAGAAAGTTGGCCAAGGTCTAGGGGTTAAGTGCAAAGCTGGTGGGCTTGATTCCAAAACAGGCTTAGAGTCCCCCATTTTATTGTCTTCAGGGAAGTCCTTCCCATCAATGAGCTCAATAACAGATCCTGGAACTTTTGTTCTCAGAGATGAGTTCATTACCAACCCTCCAGCTGTAACCCTCCATCATGGCAGCCATTCCTTTGATTAAATAAGAATGTCGTCCTCTCATTCCCATCCAATTGACCAATGTTTGCCTTCTCAATCCTACAGAACAGATGACATTCCTCATATAATTGAAGAAAGTTAGCACGTCATCCCTAAGACCTCCCCGAAGTACTGAACATCAGTCACTCCTGCTATGATGCTCTTTTGAGTCCCTCACAGACCTGCAGTCAGTTTTCCCCAGATCAGCGTTTCCATTCTGGCAGTTCACAAACCCCGGGTTACTGCAGGGTCTACACACCTGTATCCTCAGTGACCAAAAAAGTGCCTGGCACAGGGTAAATGAGGTAAGCACTCAATAATTACTTACTGAATGAAGGGAGGAGAAAGAGTTTTGTAAACACTGTGAACATTAAATGGCAATGATATTTTGATTAGTACCAATGAGTGCTAAACTCTCCAATGACCACCTCCATTCTTTGAATACGTTCTTTTTTTTCTCTCCTTTACAAGGGTGTCTGTTCTGCTCTTTCGTTTGTCGGTTTTTTATTTGTTTTGTCACCCATTTCATCCTCCAACTCATCACTTTCAATGAGGTTTTTAACAGTTTTCAAAAAGTGACAGTCTGGCTAGCATAGAAGTTAACAAGATTTATTTCTTCATCTCTGGGGTGGCACTTATTTGATTTTGTTACTTAATACAAAGTGCCTAAGCCTCTCTTTTGGTTTTATTACTTATGAGAAGAAAACATTTTATACCATTCTTTTGTCTACTTCTAGGCCTTTTTTCTGAGGATGGTCAATAATATATATACCAAATATATAACTATGCACAAATAAATATTCATGCTTAAACCAATTTTGGTTTAGCAGGGGTACTTGAGCTAAGGTCTAAGCCTTATTATTATTATTATTATTATTAGTAGTAGTAGTAGTAGTAGTATTTGGATTTAGACATTTCCAGGCATGTCTCATGAGTCAGCAAGGTGGATCTGCCAAGAACAGAACTTCATGAGTCCTAAGGGCAGCGAGAGCACTGATGACAGCTGCCGCTCAACCCCCAGGACGAGGACCTCTAAGCTTCCTGAGAAAAACCCACTTATTAACAGTCCCAGCCTTTGTGTCAGAGACAGAAAAACATCTTTAGAGCTTTGGGATAAAGAGAGTTAGAGAAAAACACTGATCCTAAGACAATGGTCAGGTTAGAAAAGAAGGTAAAGTGGGGTTATAATGAATTCCATTAACTTTATAAATTCATGTGGGGAATAATAAATATCACTACAATGATATTTATTATTCTCATACAGGAATATGATATAAATCTTTATTACTACTAATCTTTTGTATTTCTCAATAAAATGTTTTATTTATTTAATTCTTGTATACTCCTTATGTATTTTATTCATAGATATATAATATTTCATTGCTATAATAAATGGGATTTTTTCAGCATATCTTCAAATTGTAGCTGTTATAGGAAAGTCAGTTGATTTACACACATTTATCTTTTGTATGACTACTTAACTGAAGTCTTATTCTAATCATCCTTCAGTTGATTTTGGGGGGATTTTTAGTAAAAAAAATACATTTTTAAAGTAAAATGATGTCACCTTTTTTCCAATAATTATAACTTTTGGAAGGCAGCGTACCATGCTGTCAAAGATTAAAGACTCATGAGTTAAGCCACTTAAGTTTTAATTCAGCTCTACCCCTAATTAGCTGTGAACTTGGATAAGTTATTCAGCTTCTCTGAGACTCAGCCTTTTAATTGGTAAAATGAGGATGACAGCAGCCTGTATCTCCCAGAATTGTTGTGAATATTAAATGAGTCAATATTTATAAAGTGTTTAGAACTGTTTCTAACATACATAACAATAATTTTTAAAATGTTAGCCTTTTAAAAACTAATTGCATTGGTTGGAATTTATAGAATGATGTTAACTATAAGTGATGAAGTTGGTCATTTAGTAATCCTCTAACATTTTTCTGTTTTCTTGAAATTCATTTTCACAATTTATAACATTTCTCTATTCCTAAATTACTAAGTTGTATGTGTGTTTTCTTAAAAGAAATATGGTTGCATTTTATCTAACGTCATTTGGAATCTATTAGGAAGTAAAAAAATAGAGGTTTTATTCTTTAGTCTGTAACTATAAAGTTCTTTTAATAAAGTTCAAAATATTGAAATATTTGTATATTCCTAGAATATACACCATTTTTATATTATTCTATTTTGTTGATTTCTATATTCTTGTATCTAGTATTTCAATTAAATTTTGTAATTTTCTTTTTTGTGCTACTTTTATTAGTTTATTGTTCTTGGTATTACATTTTTAATTAAATAAATCAGTAAAATGTTTCATCTCTGTAGATTTTATAGACTATGGAATAATGTGTTCCTTAAAAATTCATATTTTCAATCACTAATTATTAATACCTGATGAAAACAAGCAAGTTTGCTCATCTGAACAGAGTATTTTAGCTCCTGCCAAATTTTCTTATCTAGGCTGATCAAGGGCATAGGCTTAAGCATCACACAAAATTTGGCTCCAATCCTAACTAACTTCACCACCCAGTAGCTAAATGTGTGCACTTGGCAAGGTACACTTTTATCCCAGGGAATAGCCATACCTTCCTACATTCCTCACAAAGAGTTATTATGAGGGTTATATTAGATTATGTTTATAAATTACCATACACTCCACCTGAAATAGATTCAGTCAATTGCTTTATGGGTTAGTTTTTAATTTTCCTTAAATACATAATTAAGGTTGATAATTATTACTTGCTATTTTTCTTTGTATGGAGATTATAGTTGTTTATGTAGAAATATAAATATTTTTGATAAAATTATTTGTGTGAAATTACTTCACAATAAAAGATAGATTTCAATTGAGACATTATTCTCCAGTGACATAATTTAAAAGTTGACATAAAAGTAAAGATGCTCTGATAATGAAGGAAAATAAACCCATTGTCACATCTAAAGGAAATCTCAGTAGTTTAATAGGAAAGTTGTACTATTTTGAGGAAGCCAGGCAATGAGCCTAAGCCAAATTTAATGTTTTCCACTCTTTCCCGTTCCCTAGCAGCTTTGTTCTCATGGCAATCCGAGAGTGGGAGGAGAAAGCTCTTTTCCGCAGGCTGAGGCTTACTCTGGGTTCTCTGATCTGCCATCGGACCTGCAAGAGGTGGGCAAGACTTTCGCTCCAAGGGCAAGAACTCAGCCCTACCCTTAGGGCCACACCTGTTGGTGTGGCCTCAAATACAAATCCCACTGACATAAGGGTTTTTGTGAAATATTAAGATTGAAACACAAATATATCCTCAGTTGTAAAGATATACAATTTGTATAGGTGAATATGAATATATAGATATATAGATGTATACAGTGTATACAGTAAAAAGTGTATATGCAGAATGGGGCAAAAGTAGGGTAACATTGTGGGTACATGAAATGCAGAGTTTATTCTTGTATTATTATTTATTAATTATTGTATTATTTTCTATTCAGCTATACACCTACTTTTGCCTGACCCTGTATATATGTAGTATACATAGAGTATATATAGTATATATACATGTAAGTATATATATTCATATTCACCTCCACAAATGAATTCCACTTATATGTATCATTGCCACATATATGCTATATATATACATATATATACACACATATATATACATACACACACAGAGATGGGCAAAAGTAGATTAATAGCAATAATAAAAAAATACAATAATAAATAAATAAATAGCTGTATTTCATGTACTCACAACTATAAACCTACTATCACCCACTCTTGTATATAAAATAATATGATATATAGAAGGATATATAGATATACATCATTAGAATAAATAAACCTGTTTCTCAAAAACGTGTTTGAAATTTCTCTCCATTTTCTGATTATACATCTTTTACTGTGTTTACTTGGTCTGGTTCCTTAACTTTTGGGGGCAGGACTAGACTTCCCCACAGGTAAAACATCCGTAAGAGTAGCTATTACGCAGAGTTGTTGGGTGACTTAAATGACATGAGCCATGTAGGACAATGTCTGGCACATACTATACTTAATATGTTTTAGATTTATTAATACTCTTAAGTAACAAGAATAAATAGAATGCTCCTGCCAATGATATATATGATAAAAACAGTAAAATAAATCACTTTTAAACACTTAACTTTGAATAAGGCATCTCAAATTACATTTTCTATTACTATTGATATATCTCAAGAGTATCTTTTAATCAAATGGCTTAGACACATCAGTGGGCATGCACATACATGTAAAACCAAAACATGTAATCCTTGAGAAGAATTTTAAGGGTTTTTTAAATTAAAGAATATAGGTCCCTATAAAAGAGTGCAGACCCCAATGCCAACAAAGTAGCTTCCCTTCTGCACCCAGAGCAAAGCTGTGCTCCCTGAACCCTTTGGATCAGTAGGCAAACAGCTGCTGCCCGAGGCCAGAAGTACTGGACGAAAAGGTAGTGGGAAGGAAGAAGATAAGAAAGGTTTATATCACTTCCAGTTGACCAATGTTAATTATTTCTCAGATCCAACAGTTGCACGTTCCTCTACTTTACACTTCAGTCTCAGATGCAACTGTGTTATTCTAACATATTGAAAGAGCTCAATTTTGGCTGTTCAAATATGTGCCTAAGATCTTCAGGAGGAACCATTGCTCAACACCGGTAACTTAAGTCCTAAAAGCAGAACTCAAGCCTTCTTACAAAAGCTTAGTTTTGACATTTTTCAACTCACCTGAAGTCATTTATGGGCTATGTTAAACATTAAAAATAAAATAAGATGTAGTCTGAGTGAGTTATCTCCTGATTTTTTATTCTTCTTTTTTTTTTAGTCCTCACCCAAGGATATGTTTTTAATGATTTTTTGAGAGAGAGAGAGGGAGAAAAAGAGAATAAGGCATTGATTGGTTGCCTATTGTAAGACCCCCCCACAACCAGGAATCGAACCCACAACCTAGGTATATTCCCTGACAGGGATCAAACCTGCAACGTTTACAGTGTATTGCACAATGCTCCAACCAACTTAGCCACCTATCCAGGGCACTCTTGACTTTTTTTATACAGAAAAAACTTCAAAGCAGTATCTCAAATATTAGTAGCAAGTTCTTTCATTGATATTCAGTGCTACTTTGCCATTTCAGACCCACTTGACAAGACCAGAGTTAACTTGCTGGCTTTTCTCAAAGGCAAATATTTGCTTTGACCAAATAATGGTAACAGGAAAAGTTACATATTTAATATGGCATAAAAAAATGACTTTCCATTGACCTGGAAAATTTACCTTACAACTAAGGCTGAAGGAGAAAGAAACCGGAATGAAAGTACTTGAAACAAGAACCGTAGCTGCCACAACTGCCTGCCTTGCGCCGAGTTCAAGTTTAATTGAATTTATATCAATAATTCCATACATTGCTTGCAGGTTCATAGAACATAAGGTACTGTCTTTGATTCTAAGGTCAAATACTTACTGCTAGCAACCCTTGTGTCTCTGAGGGAGGCTTGTCCCCCTGCCAGACTGTGCTGCTTCTCCCATGGTGGAGGACCGCGACTACTGTGAAACTCCTTGGGGGGAAGATGCCCCACCTACAGCCCCAGGTTGCTCAGCAACAGCCCCTTATGACTGCTCCTCCGGGAATGCTAAGCAACAGCACTGAGTCTGACCCAGCTGCTCCCAGTGCACTGCCTCTCGAGAGGGCCAGGTTAACAGGAGGCCAGGGGCTCTAACAGACTAGTTACATAATTTATACACATTTCTCAGAACACTCTCCAACTGTTGCTAAGTAAAAATCAGAGCAGAGCTAGTTCCTACCCTGAAGGGTACCCTTGAATGTATTTTTAATTTAAACTCTATCCTTGGATCTTTAGAGAAGCTGACAGAAAATTAATGCATCACATCCAAAATCCATGGCAAAAAATGTGTTAAAAAAAGCACACGTAAACATTGAAGGAGGCCATTCCTTTTCAAACCACATTTAAAATATGACTTTCAAAGCTTTCATAATTTTAAAGAATTTTGCTATTTAGATATTGTCTGTTAAAAGGCAAAAAATGGGAAAAACATAAGAATTAAACCACATTACTCTTATGGCAAGCCTATTCCTAAAATATTTTAATAATAACTCTATTAAAGTATAGCAATTTCTAGGAAAGACCTTCAATTCTTATCTATAGTTAAAGCAACATTTACATCTTCAGTCTCCATGTCTCCGTAGTTCTAGAATCTTAACTCAAACTCATCAAATTGAAATTAGTCAAGTTTTTCCATCCACATCTGACCTACCTCTTAGGACAAAGGCAACAACCCAGTCAACCAATCTAAAAACTTACCTGCACATTAAACATGAGTCCAGCCTTGCCCTATCTCCCTTACTGCCCCTTATCTCTCTGTAGTAAAGGAAGAGGTATATGACCCAGGAAGCATAGACTTGCAGCCAGTACAGCACAGTACAAATAAGATTCCATTACTCCACTAATTTAAAGTAATCAAGCCCAAGCTATTTAGTATGGCATGCGAGGCACTTCTGAAACTACTTCCCATGGAACTTCCAGCCACATACGCTGCCACATGTGATTTAATTATAGTCTCCTAAACACATCACACACTTTAAGTCTCTTTCCTCTTCCTAGCACACATTCTCCTTTGCCTGGTAAACTACTGGTTATCGTTAAAGATCTAGCAATACCATCACTTCTGCTGAGCAACTGTCCCTGATTTTAGAATTACTTATAACCTGAATGTCTTTATATTTGATTCACACTGCTATGGTGGCATTAGTCACATTGTTTTACAATCATTTACCTGCTCAGTATAAACCCCATGTTCTTCAAGGGCCAGTGCATTGTTCTGGCAACCTGGTCTCCTTGGTACCTGGCATATTCCTCAGCATTAAAGAGGTATTTATACTATCATTTATTAAGGGTTAGATAACTAACCCTTAATAAACTTTGTACTCCTAGACAAAATTATAAACTACATTAGGATTGGGCATTTTTAACCTCTTAATTAACCAGGGATGGGTAATAAATCAATTCAGCTAAAAACAAAAACTTAATCTCCTTAGTCTGGGCTAGTCTTCTTCTCCATAAACTATGCTCAATCATAGAGGACAAATAAATACCAGGTCCCTCTGTAGTGATGCAATCCATCCAGTAATATGGCTAAAATAATTAGTTGGTTCGTGCCCCTTCTATTATAATAACCTGAAACTAAGGGGAGCTATATGGCCAGGAAATCAAATCACTCAAAACTGTTCTGGAGCTAATCCAAAGGAAGATAATGTCCCCTTCAGATTCTCAGCTTTAAAGCAGGCTTTGCAGAAATCTTCATGCTAACATAGGGAAGACAGTATTAAAAGAAACAAACAAAAATTAGGATTAAAGAAAAAGCAAGCAAACTTACTCTAATTTAAAAGTTAGTAAATAATACTTTACAAAACAGCATTTACTCAAAATCTGGCTCCCTCAAAGTAGCAATTTAAAAAATAAATAGGAACATAAGCAAACAGCACACAAAAGGCCACAAATGCAGCTTCCAAGTCTAATATCACAAAGCCACTCAACTTCTTAGCTCCTTACTTCTTACCACCTCAGGAGCTAGAGATTTTGCCCCCCATTTTCAAGTATAACAATGTTTTTATGCTTCTTCTATAACTTCTTAGGTTCACATTTATGTAACCATATTGCCAAATATTATGATATTAGCAATAATATGACTTTCTCAATTATCCATGCAACACAAACCATACTCAATGGAAATCTGAATTGTTAACCTATCTGTGTTAAACTGAGAGAATTCTTAGTCTATTACTAGGTTGTGCATTCTATATACTGCTAAGTGTATGCATCTTCAAGTAGGAAACCTATAACTTTAGAAATACTTGACTATATGCTGAAGGTCCTCACAACCCTATGACAAATTTGGCACATCAAAGCAGTACTACTTGATATATATATATACACACACACACACACACACACAGAGTTAACTATTATAAAGTAGAATGAAATTTTTATAAAACTATAAGATGAATACAGAATTTTAAAGAACCTTTGCATTTTTCTATGGATCACTTTGAATTATGCCTCTATATTTCTGGGAAATCTTTGGTGGAGAAAAGAGAGAAGGCCTTCTCTTGGGGATCCCCTCCTGGAATATGCTGAGAGGGGGCTTCTTCACTTTCATGTAAAAGTGAAAAATAGCTTTGGCTCTCACTTATTACTATCATTAAACTCAAAGAGCTACCCCACTTAGACATACCATTACTTTTTTATTGCAGCTTAACCTTTCTAACATCATTTTTATTTTGTAGTAGCAATCTTTCTTTTCCAATATTAGTCCTAAATCTTCCTACAGATACCTCACAAGAACCATGTGAACCCTTGTATACATATGGAAAAAAGGATCTCAAGTAATGGAGGGTGTACTCCTCCTGCACTGGATGCCAGAAATGTGCTGGGTACTTAACAATCATTAATCATAACATTCAAATTGCAAGTAATTAGTCACAACACTATCCTGCAAAAGAGAGAGAATGAGACAAATGTGTGGGTACTTGACAATCATTAATCATAATATTCAAATGGCAAGTAATTAGTAGCAACAGTATCAAAAGAGAGAGAAAGAAACTGAGACTGAGAAAGAGGAAAACAGCCTACGTGAGGATAAGTAAACCCAGGTCTAACTTGAAACCTTCTGCTTGTTTCTCTCTCACATTTCCATGTCTGCTTTCCCAAGTGTTCATTTCTTCTAGCCAAATTTCTCTATTTTATGACTATTCCTTCTACTACTTTGCAATAACTCACCATCCTGAAAAATGTGTGTGTGTGTTCATTTGTAGAATTAGAATGTCCAAAATAATTTGACCATAACAAAGCAGAGTTGGGACATCACTTCCCCTCTTCTGAATAGCATACTGCTCTTAATACAACTTAAAAATATACTACCTTTGCTGCATATCAAAGTGATATTACCAATTCATATTGAATAGTCCATAAACAAAAATCCCACAGTGTTTTTTAAAATGCATTCTACTAGCCCTGTTTGGAGCATGATCCCACACACAAAAAGACTGCAGGTTTGATTTCCAGTAAGAGTATACACCTAGTTTGTGGGTTCTATTCTCAGTCAGGGCATGTATGGGAGGCAGCCAATCAATGCTTCTCACATAGGTGTTCCTCTCTCACATCAATGTCTCTCTCTCCTTCTCCCTTCCTCTCTCTCTAAAATCAATAAACATATCCTTGGGTAAGGATTAAAAATAATAAAATAAATAGATTCTGCTAATGATGATTTCTTCTCTAAATGTTTTTCAAAATGTATACAACTCTTAGTCAAAGAAAAACTAACACCCACCCTTCTCAAACTATCCCAAAAAATTCAAGAGGAGAAAAGATTCCCAAGCACATTTCATGAGGCCATCTTTATCCTAATTCCAAAACCAGATAACAACACTACAAAGAAAGATATAGGCCAATAACCTTTTTGAACACAGATGCAAAAATCCTCAACAGAAATATTAGCAAACTGAATCAAACAATACATTAAAATGATCATACACCATGATCAAATGGAATTTATTCCTAGATGCAATGTTAATACAATATCTGCAAATCAATTAACATGATACATCACATAAATAAAATAAAGTATAAAATAATATGATGATATCAATAGATGCAGAAGAAGCATTTGACAAAATCTAGCGCATAATAACAACCATATATCAAAATCCCATAACTAACATCATACTTAACAGGGAAAAAACTATAAGTGTTTTCTTTAAGACCAGGAATGAGACAGGGATGTCCACTTTCATTACTCTTATTCAACACAGTAACAGAAATCCTAGACACAGCAATCAGACAAGGAAAAGAAATAAAAGGCATCCAAATTGGAAAGAAAAAACAAACCTGTCCTTATTTGCAGATGACATGATACTTGATATAGAAAACTCTGAAGATTCCACACACAAAAAAACTATTAGAACTAATGAATAAATTCCATATACTATCAGGATACTGATACAAAAAATATTCAGGAATCAGCTTCATTTTTATACACCAATAATGGACTATCAAAAAGGGAAACTAAGAAAATAATTCCATCTATAAGTGGATCAAAAAATAAAATACCTAGGAATAAATTTAACCAAGAAGGTAAAAGATCTGTACTCAAAAAATTATAAGACACTGAGGAAAGAAACTGAAGAAGATACATGGAAGCATACACCACACTCATGGATAGGAGAATTAACATCATTAAAATGTTCATACTACCCAAAACAATCTCTGGATTCAACATAATTCCTAGCAAAATATCAATTACGTATTTCACAGAACTAGGACAAATAATCAAAAAATTTATATGGGACCACAGCAGACCCCAAATTGCCACAACAATCTGGAAAAAGAGAATGAAGTTGGAAGTATCATGCTACTTAATATCAAACTATACTACAAGACCATAGTAATCAGAACAGCATGGTACTAGAAAAAACAAACACACATCAATGGGACATAATAGAGAGTACAGAAATAAACCTATACCTATATGATAAATTAATATATGACAAAGGAAGTTAGAACATACATTAAGGTAAAGATAGTCTATTCAATAAATGGTGTTGGGAATATTGGACAAATATATGCCAAAAAAATGAAACTAGACCACCTTCTTATACCATATACAAGAATAAACTCAAAATGGATTAAAGACTTAAATGTAAGACTTGAAATTATAAAACTTCTAAAAGAAAATGTAGGCAGTAAAATCGCTGATATCTCTCTTAGCAATACTTTTTTCTGATATATCTCCTCAGGCAAGGGAACAAAAGAAAAAAATGAACAAAGGGGACTACATCAAACTAAAAAGTTTTTGCACAGCAAGGGAAGCCATCAACAAAACAAAAAGACAACCTACTAAATGAGAGAACATATTCCCCAATAATACACCTGAAGAGGGGTCAATATCCAATATTTAGAAAGAAGTTATACAACCCAACACCAAAAAACAAACAAATAAACAATTCAAACTTGGCTGGGTGGCTTAGTTGGTTGGAGCATTAGTCCCATAAAACAAAAGTTTGCGGGATCAATTCTTGATCAAGGAACATACCTAAGTTGTGGGTTCAATCCCCAGTTAGGGTACAGACAGAAGGCAACCAAGCAATGTTTCTCTCACTTGCTCTCTCTCTCTCTGGCCCCCCTTCCTTTCTCTATGAAATTAATAAACATATCCTCAAGTGAGGGTTAAAAAAACAATCTATTTAAAAAATGGTCTGAGGACCTAAATAGATTCTTCTTCAAAATGGACATACAGATGGCCAATAGGCATAAGAAAAGTTGCTCAATGTCACTAATCATCAGACAAATGCAAATTAAAACCATAATGAGATATCACCTCACACCTGTCAGAATGGCTATGATTGATAAATCAATAAAAAACAAGCATTGGCAATAATGTAGAGAAAAGGTAACCCTTGAGCACTCTTAGTAAAAATGCACATTGGTGTAGTCTTTATGGAAAACAGTGTGGAGCTTCCTCAAAAAATTAAAAATAGAACTGCTTTATGGTTTAGCAATTCCACTTCTGGGTATATCTGAAGAAACCCAAACCACTAATTTAAAAGACTATGTGGACCTCTATGTTCATTGCAGTGTTATTTACAATAACCAAGATATGAAGCAACTTAAGGACCCCTCAATAGATGAGTGGATAAAGAAACAGTGGTACATATATACAATGGAGTATTAGCCATAAAAAAAATGAAATTTTACTATTTGCGATGGGATAGATAGACCTAGAGGATATTATGCTCCATGAAATAAGTGAATCAGAGAAAG
Source organism: Trachops cirrhosus (assembly GCA_028533065.1). NCBI lineage: Eukaryota > Metazoa > Chordata > Mammalia > Chiroptera > Phyllostomidae > Trachops > Trachops cirrhosus. Next base: position 161,000,569 of record CM052541.1, on the reverse strand, counting down.
ACTAATACCATATGATTTCACTTTTATATATAAAGTCTACAGAAAAAAATAAATGAACAAATAAAATTTAAACAGAATCCTAGATAAAGAGAACAGACTGAGAGCTGTCGGAGGGGCAGGAGTGAGACTGGGTAAAAAAGCAATTAAGAAGTACAAATTGGTAGTTTCAAAATAGTCAGGGGCTATAAAGTATAGCATAGGGAATATAGTAAATAATATTGTAATAACTATGTATGGTGCCAAGTGGGTACTGGAAATGTGATGGGGAAATTTTGTAAAGTATATGATTGTCTAACTACTATGCTGTATACCTGAAAATAATACAAAATAATATTATGTATAAACTGTAATTGAAAAATAAAATTAAAAATAAGAAAGCTGAAGGAAGAAAATGCTAGATATGAGTTGAAATTAACAAAATAGGAAATAAGACAATACATAAAACTAGCAAAAATGTATATAACTGTTGTATTTATTTACATATAAACAAGTTGCCAAAATACTTTTTGACTCATAAAGTACACCACTGATTGTATGACTTCCTACACAAAATCACTCAAGGATGCAAACTGCTACAAATTTAACACTGAAGTCTTTCTCCCATTATTTAAGATTCTTCTCTACAGCTCCAATGTAAGTTTCAACCCTTACCTTCTCCCACTCCTAAAATTGTACATAACTCTATTTCCTCCTTTCCTGTATTTGTACATTTGTTTATACTGTTCTTGCAATCAGGAATGTTTTGCCCAATCGTTGAAATTCCATCAGTCCCTCAAAGACCATCCCAATTATTATATCCTCTATAAATTCTTTCTGATTAATTTCAAAGTTTATTTTTCTCTTCTTCGAAACCCCACGGCACTTTTTACTTCTTTTGTGGCACCTATTACAGTCAGCCTGCCAGAAACATTATGTGTATTATCTTCCTTCATCTCCTCCAAACAGATGGAATTCTAAGCTTCCTGTAGAAAACAATGGAGTGTCACTCATTCTTGTATGCAGCGTATCACTAACACAAGGACCTGAATCCAGGAGGGTGTATTTATTTATTTATTTATTTATTTATTTATTTTTCTTCAGGAGGGTGCTTTTAAATAAACACTTGTTTATTTGATTTTGTTAACTATTCATCTCAGAGATGTATGTACTGAGTTTAAAAATTCACTGAAAACTTTTAAAAAAAGACATCATTAACCATCCACAGAAATGAACCTGACAATAAATGAGCACACATAGCACTAAAATGTGGAATTAAAGATTCTATTTAGAATAATACAGGTACTTTTTTTCAATGTACTCATTTAAAGATAAAGAACCTAAATCATATTCATATTGGTGTGACTGTTTTGACAAAAAGCTGAAATCTCAAGAGATTAGGAAACTTCTTCAGGATCACATGACTAATTAAAAGCTGAGTTGGCCTCATGACAAAGCTTTTTAATTTCTACTTTAGTTATTTGTTCCACTATTACCATTCAAATCATCTGTTGACATGTTTTTTAAATGCTAGCTGCAAAAATATTTATGTAAAGAAGAAAGACTACCTTCTTTCTTATTATTATTTATCTTCAAAATATTATTTAAATAGGCAGAATTTTAAAAATGCATTAGTAATGATTAAAGAGAGTTATATTGAACCAAATTTACTTATACAAAGCTTATTTATTTTGCAATTTAACTACAAAAAATACAGTCGAGAATCAGGACATTTAAAAAAATACTGCTGTTCAGTTCAAACAAATGTCATAAGATCTAGACACTAGTCATGTTCACCTTCTTTACTCATAAGGCATTGCTGCAGGTTTAATCAGGCCTGGTTATGCCTCTGCTTTGTTTTTAACCTGTTTGTCACCAGTTTGGATGGTAGTAAAAATTTTGCCTGCCGAACACCCATTTCCCCTTTGAGAAGCCTTCCCTCCTATGTTCACTCTACGTGATTCAGTTGTTACCAAGAATGAAGCTGAGACCCAGACCTGACAAATCAGAGCTCCATGTATGTCCCTAGCCACTGCCATTAGTTCAGAAGTGCTGTGTCACTCAAACCCAGTCCCAGCAAGCTTATGACATTTTCTAACCCAGCAAATGCTTAAAGAGTGGGTTCATGACGCAAGTTAGTTCACCTTAGGACCGGTGCAAACCTACTAGGTAAAGGTGATTTTTTTAAAAATTTAAACTTGAGAAGTTAGACCTGGAGCTGGTAATAGCTATTTTATCACTAAGCACAGCCTGAAAATAAAGTCAAGTTGAAGGAGAATAGAGCCAAGAAGTACAAGGAAATTGGGTCCTTAAAAAATAATTTGAGTTCTATGTCAACCTGTGACTAAATCTGGTCACAACCTGGGTTATATAAATTTGATAAATTCTCCCTATTTCCTCAAGCCAATTTGGCGCTGATTTTCTATGATTGGCAATTGTAATATTCCTAAGTAATGCACTTGGTTATCTGAGTTTTTCAACTGCCACTAGATTAAAAGGGTCATATAGAGAGGGAGAGGGAACAGTAAGAGCTACCACACACAGTAGGACCTCACTTAATATCATTGATAGGTTCTGAGACTTTAAGCAAAACAACATATAATGAAACTAATTTTATTGTAGGCTAGTTGATATAAGTGAGAATTAAGTTCCTATAGCATCTTACCAATGGTATAAGAAAATGACATTATTCAAGGATCTGATGTACTTCAGATGAACAAATAGCTCATAGCTGTAAAGTAAAGGTGAAGAGAGATGACATGTAAAAAGAAAATAATGAATTTCAAAAATTTGAAGTCTTTATGTCAAGGACTTATTCCATGTGGCATTCTGAGAAATCCCTCAGTCCCAGGAAAACCAGAATAGTTGATCATGCTCCTTGGAAGTACAGGGATTTTGCAGTAATTTGCATAAACAAGAAGATAGGGGTCATAAGGTCATGGAGGACTCAAGGCAGGTGGTAGTGAGACTGAGGTTGCTGTAGTTGTAGGGAAGACAGTGGTAAGAGTCTAGCAAGAAGCACACAGAATTCTTAGGTTCTCCATTGACTTGAGCTGATGGAAATAGAAAGCACTGAGACATATCTGACTCCAAGCAATAAGAGCATGGAGAATGAAAAAAGATGGGTCAAGTTATTGGCCATCCCAATGAACAGCATAGGTGTGAATTTCTGGATTAATGTAAAAAATATATATATATACATTATTACATATATATGCTATTCCCAGAGAGTTTCCAAATTTGAAATTTTAGGAAGGAGCAATTTCACAGGATAGCAAGTCCAGGATGTGACTACAAAAGTGGCTGGGTAAAGAGTAAAAGAGAAGGTTACTGCGTGAGTTGTGGAGATAACAGAGAGTTGTGTTGGATGTAAATATAAAGTCACCCAGATTGAGGACAGGAGAAGATGACAGTTGCTGGAGTGTTCAACGAAGGAGAGATTTATTCAGATGGCGAGCAGATAATAGGAATGAGCAATGGTGGAGGATAGCATAGCCAGATGGCTCAGAGAGCAGGGGTGAGTATAAGGAAGTGGAGAAATAATGGCGTAGAGGTAGGATAATAGGCCATGTGACCCACCTCCCTATCCTAAGATTCAGGAACCATGATACTCAGGGGTGCGTCAAGTTTCAGGAACAGGAAAAAAAGTGAAGGTTAAGAGGAGTTTATTGTGATTGAATAGGTGTCCCAGAGAGCACTATGGAATGATTTTGAAGAAAGAATAAAAGGAAATTAGGTGAGAAAGAGACGGAACAACACATAATGAAATTTTAAGGCAGAGAGGAAAAAAAAATAAGTAGACAAATGATAAAAACAGAGAATTAAAGCATTAGAAAATTATGTCTTTCAGAGCTAACAAAATGACATGTTTCCAAATTGGTAATGTGAGAATTCCTGAAGAACCCACAGCTGTGATGTGAAACCTGGATACTTTTTACCTGGATACTTTTTATGGGTGATGTGTGAGTGACAGGTGTGTCTCAAGGCAGCTTAGGGAGGCAGTCAGAGAGGCTGCAGTTAGGTGTGACGCGTAGGCAGCCAGGCCAGGGTGTGGATGGAAAGTCTGTGGGTCTTCCCAATGGTAGCAGCAGCTATAAGGAAGTTTGGCTCCTAGGATGTGCAGTGGGGATGGGCACAGGATAGTATCTCAAACCAGTGGAAAAGAAATCAATGACAGAACAAATGAATTTAAGACAAGACTAGCCATGAAAAAATAACAATTATAAAGTTAGGTTCCCTACCAAAATAACTTTCAAAGGATAAAAATTTCAAATAAGAGAAGACATCAAAAGTACTATAAAAAGTGTAGTTGGACATTTTTACAAGTGGGAAAGTCCTTCTTGAGAGTAACAAAATCAGAATGAGAACAAATTGATAGCAGTTTTGACACCCAGAAAATGAAAGTATTTTACAAAGCAATGTTCACAAAGTAGTTAATGGCAAAAAAGAAGAAAAGAAAGAAACTGATTCAAAAATTGTAACATAACAGATACACAGAGTTAATATCCTTATGAATAAAAAGCTCTTGAAGCAGACAAAAAAGGACTAAAAATAAGCAAAATGATACCAAAAAAAGAATTCATAAAAATAAATCTACAATATCTATTAAACATTTTGGCCAAATAAAAATATTCAGCCTCACTAGCAATCAAAGAAATACAAATATGAACTATCATTTCTCACTAATTTCTAAATTTTTAATTTTTGAAACCATATGTTAGTAAAAATGTTATTTTGAAATAACATTTCAATAGCACTAGAAATTGCTATTAGATTTCTGAAAAAAATTAGAATGTATCAAAAATCTTTAAAAGGTGAATATGTTCTCATCTTGAAATTCTGTGGAAATTCATTTAAAGAAATTAATCAAATAGGTGTGTAGAGTATATAAAGATTATTAATGGATATATCTACTATGATGTTGTGTATAAAACCAAATTTGTAGAAATTGTGCATACTTACCAATAGGGATTAGTTTAAAATTTAATAGAATACTATACAGCTGTTAAAAGTATAATTATTTTCTAGGAAAGATATAGTAAGATGATTTGTTAAATAGAAAATAGGAATTACATGTGATATGTAACTTTTGTTTTTAAAAAGTTATATATGAGCAAAGAATGTTATAATTAATGGTGAAAACAAATTAAGATACTCTTTTAAAGAGTTGAGAAAAATAAATATGTGTGAATAAAAAAAATTCTGTTTCCTCCCATTTTTGCAGTTAAAACTGAAAGGTTTATGTTTCCTTTCAAAGCATTCAAACCTAGAACCCAAAACATGGACTTACCTATGCTGGGTTTTACTTGAAGTTTAATATTGTTTGGCAAAAATCACAAGCATCTCAGAAAGGTGACACAGATCTACCCTGTAAGGAAAAGATTCCTTTTTCCCCTGAAAATTTTCACCCACTGCTCCAGGAGGAAAATGAATAAAAACAGTTCCCCCTCCATGTGGTAGACTGGCCCCATTTCCACACTATCAAATCCATATGATATAAACAAACGGAAAACCTGAAATGACCTTATTTAGACATGCACCTGGTTCAGTGGTATAGGACTTTGACCAGGTTCTAAAACTGAATTATGGTGATGATTTTACAACTTGGTAAAATTTTTAAAAAATTATTGAAAGTACTAACTTTCTAAAAAATTCTAATTTACAATTTTAATTTAAAATTCATGAAAGAGGAAAGAAAATCATTTAACAGAACTGATATTTGATACATTTTTAAATATCTTGCATAAAGTATTCCATTAGCCTTTGATATTTTGTTGAAGAAGTTCTGGTAAAGATAAAACCAAAAAGTGAATTACTAGATACTTTTTTCAAAGAAATTTTTCCCAAAGTATACTTTGCTTTGAAACTAAATCACTTGATCTTCCAAAACACCTATTCTGAAAATAAACTTATTAAACGTAGTGTCGGTGGAGGGTTATGTCCAGCAGGGGACGTACTAACAGGAAAGAAAGAGGGTTTTTAAAATGCTGGTCTTAACCAACCTTAATTAAAAACCTACCCCATTACTTCCTGTGAGCTTATGATCATCAGATCTCATCTTAATAATCCAAATTCTCAGCTTTTGAATATTAAACCCCAGAAGAATTTTTTAAATGTGTAGCAATGTCAGTAAAGAAGAAAGGTATCTGGGATTTTGAATCTACATGTATACAAAGAGAAATGAATACTCAAAATAAACCTAATCCAATACTTTTTCAATATCCAAATCACTAATATGAGTTTTAGTGTTCCCCGCCCTCCTTAGGTGAATGTTTAAGTGATCATCACCCTCGAATCTCCACTTTCCAGTCCTGTACAAGACTCCGACTAATAACACCACCTGCAGTTTTTTGGTTTCTTTCTTAATATTTTTTTTAGTGTTTCCTGTGAGCCCCCACTCAAGCCAAGCGCTTTTCCAAAGGGACCGAGTTGGGCTGTGCTGCGCAGGATAAGCTCTGCGAAGATGGGACTGGCCGGTCCATCTCAGCATCACTCAGCAAGGACTTGCCAACCCCAGCGTGGACAGCTGGTAACAAAGATTCATCTCCCGCACCTCACCCCGCTCCCCCAACTCAGAAGGCACTGTCAAGAGCTTCCCCAGGGGGTTGCAGCAGCTGCATTGGTCAGGACTCTCGCCCTCCATCCTCTAAGCCCCAGAGACCACGTAACGTTCGGATGTCTCCCTGGCGACAGCCGGGGTCCTAGGCTCCGGTAAAATCCAATAGCTGCCAGGGATCGTTGGGATCACCCGGTCTAATTATCCCCATATTTTATGCCAAAAAAAAATGGTACTGGTGAGGTGAGGTGACCTGGTTAGACACTCAGCTCGATGCTGGCAGAGCCAGTGAGAACTCAGGTCTCTGCTGACCCGGTGGTCGGGAGCGGCTGCCTGGGACGCGCAACCTAAGCAAAACGACGTGGCACTGCCTACGTGAGTGGGGAAGGGCTCTGCAACTTATGACAGGTCACCAATGTCCACCTTCTGGTAGGAGTGAGCAAAAAGCAGGTGGCCAGACCTCCCCGGTTACATCCGTTGACCAGAGCCACCCAGTTCATTCTAAAAGTACCCTAGTTTGCATGTGAATAATGTGATCACTCTAGGGAAGGGGGGCATCCGCTTCGAAACGCTCCCCCAACCCCGTGCCGGCTGGGCGTAATATGGGGAAGTTGCACGTACCGCATTTTCGCTGGCTCAGTCTCCCCCGACTGTCCAAGTCCCTTCCATCCATTATCTCACCATCAACACCCACTCCCGCCACCCCTCCACCAGGTACCTACCAGCAGCGAGCAGAGCTTCCTGCCGTGCCTGGGCCAGGTGTCCTCCTGTGCTGGGGTTCGCCCAGCTTCTCTGTGGCCGGGAGCTGGGACGCGGGCTCTAGCTCGCTGCCGCCTCTACAGTCCAGAGGGATGCGGCGGAGTCTGAACTGTTGGGCTGAGGTGCAGCAGCCGAGCGTTGGCGGCGAATCCGAGGGCGGAGGAAGCGGTCGCTGGGACCCGCCCCCGAGCTCCCAGAACTCGGTGTCCGGCTCTAGGTGCAGCCCGGGTGGCCAGGAGCTCTCTCGGCAAGTGCCACTGTAGTAGCTCTCACACGTTGGAGTCTTGGGCAGGACTCTTTCTTGCGTGCGCGTTAACAGCCAATTGATCATCCTTGCTCATTCATCCCTGGATGACTGTTCAGGTTCTGTCAAGAATTTGCTTGCTGTGAGTACGGGAATTTCGCATATCTCCCTGCTCCCAGACTGCAACTTCTCCTGCTGACCTATGTGTGCTCACTCCGCGGTTTTGTGCTCTGAGAGTCACACGGTTGCCCTTTGATCTAATGATAGCTGTTTGGAGAAGGTAGGAATTACATAGTTTTCTTATCTGCACCCGGAATCTGGATTTTCCAGTTTATTAACAGATTGGGAATCAACGTGCAGTGTTGACAACTTTTGGGCAAAGCTGAGCAGAAAACAATGTTAGGTACTCACAAGAAAAATGAGGTCCTTATTCTTGAGGTTTCATTATGTCCTTTAAGCCCCATATTAAATGGATGAGATACTAATGCAAAATTTAAGGTGCTCTTTGCTTCCTGAAAAGATGGTTTGTCTCCACTGAATCCCTGAGATCTCTGGTTTCCTGAAAGTCATTATTAGTGTTCAAAGTCTTCTTAACAACCTACGCTCACTGACGCTGTGTTCTGGCTTCCTGTTCAAGGCCTACCTGCAACTTGGCTACTACTTCCAAATTCTTTTTTAGGCAATGGCTATGTGAGATGTAAAAATATAATTAAGCAAATATTTTGTATAAAATACTAATGGTGCTACAATCAGGTTCTTTAAATTATATAATATCACAATGTAGTAATAATTATCTCTATTTTCACATAATAAACTGAGGCCTCTCAAGGTTGTATAATCTGAATAAGGTCGAAATACCTAGGAACACACCCAATCAGTTTTTTGACATAGGTCTTTCTGACTTTAAGATTGATTGACATTTTTTAACTTACACCGTGTTGATAAAGCTTGTGATTTTTCTGAATGCCAACCAGTACATTTTATTTTCTAAAAATATAGTTACTTGTGTGGTCATAGAAATATTAATTAAAGAAATTGAGAGTTATTTAGGTTTTTAGTGTGACTTGAAAACTTATGGGGCATTATTCCCAAGGCATATTATTATTTTATTATATAATAATATATAATGTTTCCTGAGGCCAATTATTCTAAGGTCTCCATTTTACAGAGCCTATAGAAGAGAGTAATGCCAAAGTGTTTGGATATATGAGTTACACTACCATGACTGGATTTTTATGATTCTGCAACTGTGTTTTTATACTCACAAAACTTGTTTTGTAAAACCTATATTTTGGGGTAAATTTGATAAAATCATTAGCCCTCAGTAATAATATTTTTAAGTTACATATTTGAAATCTTCAGGACCATTTGAATATATGCTCCATGAAGGCTTTACATTCAGTACCTAGAGTAGTACCTGTACAGTTAGGTGCTTAATAAGAAATTTTTTAAATAAATAACTATGAGCTCATTTCCTTCAATTAAGACAAAACAACAACTTAAAACAGTATTTATATAATGCTTTTGTTTATTCATAGATGATTGAAGATTTTTTTAAAGATTTTATTTATTTAGAGAAGGGGAAGGGAGGGAGAAAGAGAAAAAGAGAAACATCGATGTGAGAGAGAAACACTGATTTCATACTGCCCAGACTAGAGACTGAGCCCCCACTGAGCCCACAACCCAGGCATGTGCCTCTACTGTGAACCAAACTGGCAAACCGACCCTTCAATTTCCAGGAGGCTCAAGCAACTGAGCCACATCAGTCAGGGCAGATTGAATATTTTTTTTGTCTTTCATTTCTATTAAGAAAGTAAGGAATATGATGCAATCGTGTAAGCAACCTAAAGGTTTGCAGTAGCTGGTGTTGGGAATGGTAAAGAGAACCTGAACACAAGTCCAAAGAACTACTTCCGAGTCCATTGGTGGTAGCAGTAGTTCCATACAACCATGTGAATTTGTGTAAAATATATGACTCTAAGTGCAGAAAGTTCAACTAATCCAACTTTGGGGTTTTGTCAAGTGATCTGATGGAAATGCAAAGAGAAAAGTTGGCTGCCATATTTAAGAGAGTGGTTGAAGGACAGGGCAATGAAGTTAAGGTTACCTAGGAAAATAGTGAAGGCAAAAGGGGAGAGAAAAGGAAGTTAAAGAACTACAAATCTCGATCATATGAGAGAGAGAAAAAATGAGAAGTTGTAGTCAAGGTGAATAGTTTTCTTGAAGTTTTAGTAGGAGAATGATGGAATGGTTTATGGAAGAATTGGGTGGGTGGGGCTAGCTAACATAAAGTAAAGATCAAGAAATTGGATACTAAGGCAGTGAAAAGGCTATTCACACAGTCACTAATAGTGAGGCCATGAGATAGAGAAAGATACTAAAGATATCCTTGCATGTGGTAGAATGATCTGGAACTGAATGGATAGCCGTAGAGTTGAGGCAGAAGGTACATATCCATGGAGCAGAGCCTAAATGGATCATGGGCGTGTATATAAGATATGGTACACAGTTCAGAGGCAGTACAGGAGATCTACAAGATGACAGACTCCCACGGTCCTACAGTGAGATAAGCATTCTACACTGAGGAGACCTACTATTCCCAGGAGAAAGCTGATTTTCACCTAATGCAAGAAGCAGAGTATGAGTGGATTATAAAGGTGGGATATTTCAACATTGAATAAGTATTCTTTTTTTTTTTAATTTTTTATTTTAGTTTATTCAGTACAGTTTCTATCCTTTATTCCC
>CM052541.1:160967420-160989789 GCA_028533065.1 Trachops cirrhosus | reverse complement strand
AAGAATAATGTGTTCGTATTTGTAATCTTTCATATAATAACTATTTCCTTTGTGACTACTATGTGTTAAGAACCATCTTAACTCTTAAGATACATAAGAGAACAAAACAAAAAATCCTTGACCTTGTAGAGCCTATATTCCAATCTCTACTTAAAGATGTTTATATATTTGTTAATATGGTCATCAGTTCCTTTATCACGGGCAGAACAAAGGAATTGCACCTTCTACAAATAGTATTCATAGATAAAAAAAAAAGCCGCTATCCTCCCATGAACACAGATTAGAAAACACTGCTGGTTAGATATCTGTGTGTCCCATGCATCTGGTAGGTAAGACCACCCCTAGCTTCAACCTCTTTGAAAGGCCAGTAGTACATTAGTAAGAGTGACTCTTGATTCAGAATCTACTTGTTTAGCATCACATTATGGCATAAAACCATCTTTTGCTTTGGGGAATCGTTCCCAATCATTCTCATTTGAATGAAAGCCACAAGCCAATAACTGGGTGGGTTGTTAAACAGTAACCACATCTCATTCCTCTCTTATACATCTCTTATTCACTTCTCTTTTTCATGGTGAACAGGAGAAATTAGAGAGAAGTCCAGTGACATTATTGATAATGTTACCTTGAGGGTCCACTACACTTGCGCAAACAGAGGCCAATAGTATGGCATCAGCTTTTTAGAAAAGAAAACTTTATTTGCCAGTGGACTCCTGGATCTGGGGTTGGGGCAGGATTTTAAATGGTAGTAACTAAGGGTTCATAAAAGTTATTCCTGAGTGGCTTTCACAAGTGTTATGCGTAAGTGGTGCAGACAGGGTTTAAACTCCGGTCTGGGTCTTGTTAGAAACAGGATAAGACCAGCTCAAGCTGGTTCTATAGTTACAGTAAGTTCAGCTTGATGAGCAACATCACTGCATTCTGGGGAGATATATTGGGCTCAAGGAAGACCTGGATGATTACAGCCCTTTAACTTTCATTATTAGGATGTTAACTGTTATCACACTAGTTCCATGGAGATGACAGAAAATAACTGCAGAGTCCTCTCATCTATTCAAGAGGCACAAACATTTTTTGAACACTCATGGATGAACCACAACCCACAGACTGAATGGATCATAGTGGTACAAGATAATCCCTGCACTTGAAGAAAAGAATTGTATATATATTATTCTACCACTATGAAAAATGTATGGTTCATGGCTCATACATATATACATTCATGTGTATATGTATGTCTATTTGTGTGTATGTATGCTTATGTACACACATCTAGATGTTCATATATATGATATATATGTAAAAGAAGAGCATAAACATTTTAAAAATACAGAGTGATGTCATAGTCCACATTCAGACCACTCTTGGCCAGGTAGACAGAAAACTAGAATAAAATTTAATTAATGCATAAAATTTAATGTTATGCATACAAAGATGGCAGTCATGAAAACAGATCCTCATGGCTCAATTAATTAATATTTATTCAATAGCAGAGACATATGGCATAATTAAAGATTTGCAGTGGCCCCTGACCACAAAGGAGATTACAATAAAATAAGAAAGAAAAACAGAAAAAACATGGTAAGTTCAAATGTACATGGATAAATCACGAAATTACAAGCACAAAGCACATTAAAAGAGGATTAATCTTGTGTAACAAAGAAAATGAATTTCTTTTAAACCTTTAATCTTGATCCTTGAAATTTTAAAGATCTGGTAATTGTTTTTCAACATTTATATGGCAAGTTAATTAAATGTAAAGTAGTCTGGCATCTTCCATTCTAAATCTACTTAAGTCCTTTGAGAGGCTCTCGGACCAACTAATTTACATGATTTCTTTTCTGCCCAGCTACTCATGCCTACCATTGCCTAGATTTGATAATAACTAGCAACCATAAGTGAAGATGGAAAGGAAAATCTTACATCGTAAAAGCAATGTAATAATAGAAACAATCCTGAGATAACTCAGAGAGGAGAGGAAGTTCCTCTATATAGAAAAACTGTGATAGGGTTATCATGGTTGCAAATCACAGTGTAGTGTCGTAATTAACTTTTTATTTCCACAAAATGACTAGGGCTATTTGAGGAATGAACTGAGATCCTGGCTTTGCAATCACCATACGTGATGCGAACTCATTTGCCAAACCCCCTGGAAATGTCTTGGTCGGACCCTGACTTTATTTCTGTCCGTAGCTCCCCAGCCTCATTTCACTTGCAGTTGTGCAATTGAGCTTCCTGGCTCTTGCCGTTTCTATCCACATTTCACTCTCACTACCCAGTATTTGTTAATTTCTCACCAATCACGCTTCCCTTTTAACACTGTCATAAATTCCTACCCACTAAATTTCACCCCTTCACCCTAAATTTTACCCCTTCATCCTTTTTTCCCTTTACTGTGCTCTTTTTTGTTTCTCGCCAGTTTAATGCATTTTAAATAAATGTATGTCTTTCTCATCTAAAATGAGAAAAACCCTTTTAATGTTTCCTCAGTGCTGGTTTCTGTATTTTTTTCATTGATATTTGACAGCAAATGGGTGCTGTATTTGATGAACTGACAAATCTGAACATCTTGATAACCTTTGTTCTGCAAATCTTTTTGAAGTACAATGTAATTATAAACTCCTAGGACAACATATAAACAAAATAAGGCCAAATTCAAGGCCCAGAGTTAGGATCTTGTCACTTTAATGCTTTTTCTTTGATGTCTTGCCAACTCTGCCTCCCTCATCCCAGGAAAAAGTTATTACACCATGGCTTTCTTAAAGTAACCTGACACATAATAAGTGGCCTAATGTTTGATGAATAAATACATGAAGGAATTAATGTGAAAATTGTGGAGCTAAACCTAATAGCCATTCAGGACATAGTATTTTGAAAGAACTATGCTTAAAATGTCATGTCAATTTCCTTAATTGTCTCTCCTCTGGTAGTCTTCAAATTGTTTAATTACAGGTAAAGCCAAATAAGACAGAATCTTAAAATGAATAAGATAATATATTATAGCTTAACAAAATCAGTATATGATGTTAAATATATCCTTTTAAACAAATAGATGTTGTCAGTAATGTTTCTTTACTTATACAGGGTGGGACAAAAGTAGGTTTATGGCTGTGAGTACATGAGACAGAGTTTATTCTTGTATTATTATTTATCAGTTATTGTATTTTTTCATATGACCAACTTGTAAAACTACGTTTGCCCCACCCTGTAATTACATATAAATTAAATTACACTCTTTTCCATCATATTGTCCTTGTGACTTTTTATGATTATGAAAGTAACATCATTCATAGTAAAGACTTAGAAAATGCCAAAAAGCATAAAGAAAAAAGTCTTTCACAATTCTACAGCCCAGAACTACAAATACTGAGTTCATTTTATGCATATGGTTTGATATGTGGGATCTTAATTCATGTACAGCTTTTATCCTGGTCGATTTTTCCCATTTAACATCATATTGTGGGTGTATTCTTTGTCATTAGATATTTTTTGAAAATATCTTTAATGGCCATATACATTTCCTTTATAAACAGTACCATATGGTTTTTGCTTGTCTCACTCCATATTAGGCATTTGGATAACGTGTAAACTTTTAAGTTTATATATACTGCTGTAAGAAACATTGCTATAATAAAATGACTATCAGGTGAATAACTCTGAATGTTTAACCCTATTCTAAGTTGTTAATTACATTGTTTAATTTAATCTTCAGGTTTTTCTATAAGATAAATATAATTATCCACATTTTACAGCAGAGGAAATATGTTCAGTGAGGGAGAAAAAAGTAACTTACCCTAAGTCCTATAATCAGAAAGAATAGAAGAGGTATTTGCACCAATACATGTTTAATGCTCCAGCTTCTCTCTGACTAGGAAAACTATGACTCTGATTGGGCCTGTAAAAGTAAGTCCAGGAAGGCAAATTATTGAGGCAAAAGGACCAACTTTAGAAAATGCTAGGAGCATATTTGAGAATGTGTATGCCTCCTAACTGGCATTAAGAGTAACTTTTGAATCCTTATGATATTTAGAGATAAAAATTCAAACTCTTATTTATTATGCTTTTATTTGATTACTAATGAAGTTAACTAAAAACTGGTTAACTAGTTTCTTATGTTTTGCAGCCATTTTTATCTTCTGTTGGAGAATTGTGTGTTCATATGCTTTTGCCATTTTTCTGTTAGCGCCTTTGTGTTTTTCTATTGTGTGATTTCTATACACTAAAAACATCATGTTTTTCTTCTTTGTGGTAGTATTCTAGTGTAGACAATTTTGTTTCCATTTCTTACATGTAAAATTTTGACTTTTGTACATTTTAATAAACTATTATTTAGAGCAGTTCTCAAGCAAAACTGACCAGAAGGTACAAAGATTTCCTATAAACCTTCTTTCCCCACACATGCGTGATCTCTCCCATCATCAACATCCCACACTAGAGTGGTACATTTGTTATCATTGATGACCCTGCAGTGACACATCGTCATCACCCAAAAACCATAGTTTATGTTAGAACTCACTGTTGGTGTTGTGAATTCTAAGGGTTTGGGCAAATCCTTAATGACATGCCTCCACCATTATAGTATCTTAAAATTTTACATTTTTTATTGGACAATTATAGCTCTCTTATAATAAAGTCAATTGCTCTATTCAGGTGTTTGTACACAGATATATTAGGGAAAATATGCTACAAACAATTTTTTTCTTTTTTGGTTAAAGACAGAAACCTGCATTATCAATGTTGCACTCGATTGTGGTGGATCTGCACTTCTGTCTCCCTTCTAACCTTCTGTGTACAGTGTATGGGTGTTGCTGCTGTCCATGAGACGCAGCTCTTGGAGTAAAACCAAGGGTCAAGGAGAAAAAAGTATTAAAGGGAAGAAGCCCAAGAAGGCTGCTTTGGGGCAGTGGCTGGCCACTCAGTAGAAGCAGATGGTGTGCAAGAAGGTCTGGCTGCTGTTCTCCTCTAACTCCTGCAGATCATCAATAATGTTCTTTCGTCTTCCTGTCCTCCATGTGCTGAATGCACTGGCAGAGCCACTAGATAAGGAGCACCCCCAGGCATTCTTCCTGGTTGTCTTGGATGTCCACATGGATCATGAACACCAGCTGACAGGTCTCCTGCTCTCTGGAACTCAGGTCGTTCACCACCTGGTCCTACAGTCTCATTTTGCAGGTGAGGATCAGGTCAAACAAGTCTTTCCAGTTCTGGAAACTTTCTGGCCAGACTTGATTCACTTATTTCTGTCTGACATGTGCAAAATGTCATTCTGTGTGCAGAATTCTTTGTCTTTCCTAAGGAGACCATTGTAATCTGATCATATGTGGGTTTGAAATCATACACATTGGCCCTGGAAGCTTCACGTGGGTCCCTGTTCCCAAGGACCAAACACTGAATGGCCCTTTGCTGAGGGAGTTGTGCACCTCGTGCGTGGGTCTGGTTGCTCTAGCAGGCCGCTGCCTCGTGCAGCTGGGATGATGGCATGGGGGTGGCTGCATGGACCGCACTCTCCTGCTCTGGGTCTCCCATTCAGCCACAGCACTTCCACACCAAAACTTTACATTTCTGAGGGCCACTTCTGGCCCAGGCAAGGTGGCTCAGTTGTTTGGAGCGTCATCCTGTACACCAAAAGGTTGTGAGCTCGATTTCCTGACAAGGCACACACCTAAAATGTGAGTTTAATCCCTTATCAGGGAGCATAAGGGAGGCAACTGATCGATGCTTCTCTCATATCAATGTTCTCTCTCTCCCCCCACCCATCCCTTCCTCCCTCTCTCTAAAACCAAAAATCATATCTTTGGGTGAGGATTTTAAAAAGAGTCAATTTTATCCAACTTTTTATTTCTCTTTTGTACTTACAAAGTTTTCAAAATTTAAATATTAGGTAAATATTTCTTTACAAATATTAG
Organism: Trachops cirrhosus; assembly: GCA_028533065.1. Taxonomy (NCBI): domain Eukaryota; kingdom Metazoa; phylum Chordata; class Mammalia; order Chiroptera; family Phyllostomidae; genus Trachops; species Trachops cirrhosus. The sequence goes on along the minus strand of CM052541.1, from coordinate 160,983,883 downwards.
GTGAATTTTCTTTACAAATATTTTGCTTTATTGTATATGGTTTAGGTAATTATTTTTATATTTCTGACATATAAAAAGCATATGGAACAATATAATTACACAGAGCTCCAATGCAGCTTAAAAAATAAGTACAAGCATAACTGAAGCCTGCTATATAACTCTCCCAATAACTTTCCCCATCTTTTGTGACAATGGCTCTCATGGCAGAAGGAGCCCACAGAGTCCAGTTGTCAGTCTCAAAAACCAGTTTAGTTAAACCATTACTGTGTCCCCCAGTGGAAATATTTGTTCCTTGGGAAATAAAACCTGAAAAGCAACAGAAATAAGAAGCAAAAGGTGTTGATAAGAGGCCCCATCTATTTCTGCACCTTGAATCCTAGCTGTGGGAGAAACAGTACCATACGGTGGTCTCAGCTTCAGATGATATACCTAATCCTGAAGGACATTACTGCAGCCCCCGAAGGAGTTTCTGTCCAGCTGGCACTGCATCTGAGTTTTTAAAAGGACATCCCATTGTTCTATCCGAACCGCTGCTTCAGGGTAATAGGTAGCATATTAACATCAGTGAAGTCTATGAACATTAGCCCATTGCTACACTTCATTTGTTATAAAATAATTCATCGGTCAGAAGCAGTGCTGTGTGGAATTCTATGATATTGACTAGACATTCTGTAAGTCCATGAATGATGGTTTTGCCAGAAGTATTGTAGATAAAGAAGGCAAATCCATATCCAGAGAAATGTCTGTTCCAGTGAAAATAAAGGACAAAGATGGAAAAACTTGGATGTAATCATCCTGCCAGCAGGTGGCTGCCAAGACTACCAGGGGATTGTGCCAGATTAGTGTCTCAGTTTTTGTACCTCAGCAGGTTGATCAACCTTGTGTTGCTGAGCACATTAAAAACCTTCATCCTAGCTTCTATGGCTACTCTCTGCATTCATTTAGGTAGACAGCAGTAGCTGGGGATGATTGTGACATATCCACAGAAGAGCTACTTTTTACTTGATTATTAAAATCTTCTTTTGTTGATGCCACTTGTTGGTGAGCATTAACTTAGGTCATAAATCTCTTCATACTCTACACAGTCAGAGTGGTCTACCTCATCTCTCTTCCCCTGACTGTTTTGTGACCTGTTTTCTGATTGTGCTCCTTCCAAGTCTCTGACTGTTCATCCAAACATTCAGCTTTTCATTGCATCCGGGTAGATCCACGTGTCTAGCCATCTCTTCTTCCAGGCAGAAATGAACAGCCACATGCACTGCTGTGAGTTCTTCCCATTGGAGGGGTTTTCTTTACCACTGTCCTTTAGGGCTGTCCCTGAGTGGAGCTATAGTCCTGCAGCTTTCCACTCTAGAGTGGTGGCAGCATAGTGGTCAGAGCCACCTGTAAACCACACCCCAAGTTCCGTTTTTCATCAGTCAGTTAGTCATGGGGAGTTCCCCATGAGGCCATAGGCACAGGGTGGGATGGAGGAAGCAACTTAGGCAGAAATATGGGCCATGAGTATCTGTGATATTTGCTCATACACTAGTTCGTGCCTTCAGGACCTGCTTGAACCTAATCTTGTACATATTACTTTCATTTGATGATAAAGTGCTACTGTAGCCCTGGCTGGTGTGGCTCAGTGGATTGAGTGCCAGCCTGTGAACCAAAGGGTCACAGGTTCGATTCTCAGGGCACATGCATGGGTTACAGTCCAGGTTTGCAGTAGGGGGAGCACAAGAGGCAACCACACATTGATGTTTCTCTCCCTCTCTTTCTCCCTCCTTTCCCCTCTCTCTAAAAATAAATAAATAAAATCTTTTAAAAAATAAAGTGTTACTGTACATGCACAGCATTTTGGCTGGATGCCAAATACTTGGTTCATGATGGTGATTCGGCAACCTAGCAGCCCATGATCAAGCTTCCAGTTATTTGTAGCTTGTCTAGCATCAAGCCAAAAGCTGCTTTTCTAAAGGAGGAGAGTCTTCTGTAAATAAGGCAAAACTTTGCTCCCAAATTGTTAAAGTTCCCATCTAGGAGTTATTTATGTAGGGACCTGCCAAAGGTTCCATACAGCATCCCTATCTACCTCTGCCACTTCAAGAGCCATCAGATCTGCTCAGTCATATGGCTTAAGTTGTAGGACAGCTTGTGTGGAAGCTGGAACCTGGTATAGAGCCTTCTCTTTCTCTGGTCCCACTCGAAATTAGCAGCCTTTGGAGATACTTGGAAAATGAGTTAGAATGGTAAGTCCAAAGGAGATATATGTTGTCTCTAAAAATCCAAAGAGGCCCACAGCTGTTTGCCTCTTTGTCGGTGTAAGATGAAGTCAGATGCAGTAACCTGTCCATTTTTAAAAAGGTGCATCAACATGCCCCAGACAACTAGACCTCTAAACATTTCACCATGGCGGAAAGCCCCTGAACTTTTGTGTGGTATTTCTGTGTTATACACACCCTTACATTTCCAAGGTGGGGAGGTTTTATTTTGCATGCTATGATGAGACTATCCTCCTCAACGGTATCAACACTAATAAGGAAGAGCCAAATGATTGTGAACAGGATCTTCAAACAAGTTATGAGTAATGCTCTAAAAGAAAGCAGAACGCTAAGATAAGAAATGGAATTAGAGGCTAAAGTCTTCATGGTAATTTGAAAGGAAGAAGGGGCCTGCAGGGTAGAAAACCATAAAATTAGTATATGAAATTATTCCCCACTTCATACTCCAACCTCCACCAAAAGGAGAATGTCACATTCAGGAATAATTCTGCAGGCCCTTTATCTTATCTTCCTCATTTTTAGCACTTAGTTATCTATTCTCCTCTCAACCTAAATGCTGAGTTTTATCTATTACCTCTGCCACAATCTATCAGGTTCCAATGGCTCACTGCTGTTTGCAAAAACAAACATCTCATTACCAAAGGGCTCTTTTAAATATGACTCCAACTCTCCTTCCAGCCTCAGGTCCCTAAACAGTCTATTCTCAAGCCATGTGGAATTCCTCACCTTTCCTCAACTGCCTTGTATGTTTTAACAGCTTCTAGTTTGCACACACTGGTCCTTCTCCTAGGATTGACCTCCCTTCTCTTATTCTGAATTGCTCAACTCATCCTCAAGACTCAACTAGATACCATTTCTCCTCTGATTTCCCTGATTCCCCAAACAAGTGAATCAATCTCATCCCCAAGTTCCCCTCAGCATAATTTTTATCGCACCACAACAAATTGTTATTTTCCTATCTATACATGCCTCTCAGTGAGTAGACTATGGGAGGAACATAATGAATATTTTCTTAATAAATGAGTAGATATATTTATTACCTTCTAATTTGCCCAGATCATTCACTATAACATTCACTCTATTTACCTACAATTTGCTGTTGATTTCTTTTAATCTTTAAGAGGGAACTTATTTTTCCAAAACAGTTATGTAAGCAGTTATCCCAAGTCACTAATGGAATGTCCCTTTGAATTGATTTGTTTAGAGGTCACTTAGAAAAGTCTGGTATTTAGGGTTTAATTCATTGATTTTGCGGGGGGTGGGGTGTGGTTTGAGCCTTGCATGAATCTTTATATAAGAAAGACAAAGAATTAACCAGTTAATTACAATGTTGACCTTCTTTTTATATTCTACTCTGTCAAAGTTACACACTTATCCTAGACTAGTAGACAGAGCCCTTGATTAAAGTCCTATTTTCCAATATACTGACTATGTAACCTCTAATAGGTAACCCCTTTACTGCTAAGTTATCTTTCCACTGTAGAATAAAGATACTAATTCTTGCCCATCTTACAGATTTCTTGAAATCTGTGTTTTAAGTGAGTACAAACACTAGTTAAATGTAAGTATTAGGAGTATTTTCTGTGCTTACTAAACATATCAGTACATTTAGTAAGTCATTCCCAAGATAACTCATGTACTCTTGAGATTTATTTAACCTTGTATCTCTACCAACCTGAACTATGTTTGACCAAAATAGGAACCTAATTAACACAAATGCAAATATCTAAATTTCAAAGATCAATGAGGCAATACCTGGAAAATTCAGGATTCTTTGCTTCATAGTTGGAGTTCTTTTTTTTTCTTCTGCCATTATTATGACTAATATCTTACTTTCATCCAAAAGAATTGAGTAGTTTGTAGTCATAGTAGTTTAGTGTAGCAGTCTTCGTGTCTAGGTAAAATTCTAGCTCAAGTATATCCCAAGATAGTATTATCGAATTTTCAATTGGTAAATATAAAGAACTATGACATGATAAATTCTGAATTTTTTCCTGAGAATGATAGAATCTCCATTACACCTGTTAACCTATATATGTAAAAGTTCACCAGAATACTACAATACACTGACAATTTGTTTTACCTAAATTAGAAGTGCCGGTTTACTCTAACTACATTGGAAGTGTCACTTTGCCCTAATCTTATGAATTGTGAAGAACTCCAACCTCAAGCAGGCCAGCTGCTTTGAAATAGCAGGGTAGTGCAGGTGTAACTGGACACAGCAGTGGAAATAAGGCTATACATCAAGGGAGTGCCATCCTGCCATTTAACATTTTCCCCTCTCCTAAAATCTCAGCTTGATTTTGTTTTATATTCACAGTTCAATTCTCCATGGAAGAAACTGTAAATTAGATTCCTGAAAAATTAAACACATTCATTCATTTCACAAAGGTTATTGAGTTCTTAATATATGACCAAAGGGCATTGTGCTAGGTCTGGTAATAGAAAGAAAGTTAATGGGTTTACTGACAATTCAGGGAGATAGACCTGTGAATGGCTTGTGCTATAAGGGAGCAACTTCTGGCTTTCCCCAAAACTAAAATCACCTTTGAAAGGGAAGAGATTTCATACCGTCAATGAGATTTAGGAAATTCAACGGGGCAGCTGATGGTGATTGGGAGAACTGTGTGAGGACCCAAGGTGCTTCCTTTGAAGGGGACTGAGGCACCACTGTCCTATGTACAATGTTTCTTGTATCTTGTAGCTTCTTTAATAAATGTTTCTATTTCTCATAGTACATGGATGGATATCTTCTGGACAGACCTCTTATGTGTAGTTACCAAAGAAACTATTTCTTTTTTCTAAGTAAACTTCTTAGAATTTCCATGTGAATAAATTCAAAATATAATGAAAATATGCTTGTGTTCTTCTCTTTTGTAATTTTTAAATGTTACTATTGTTAATTGTACTCTATATATTCTGAATAAAGTAATTTAAACTCTAGCTACTAACCTCTATTTTTCTGCCAATTTAGTTATTGTGAAACTGCCATATTTGTCTCATTTATAGCATAAAATAAAGGATGAAAACTGAATAAAATAAAATGTTTAACTCTATTTTGTATTTGTCCTGCCATCTTATTATTGGAACACTTTGAATAGTATCGACATGTGACCTGTGTAACTATCACAAAACTATATTGTAAATTGAAATGAAATGATAAATACTATAAATATTTGATGTCCTTTATCCTATTATTCTCTGTGTATGCTTTCCATCTTGATGCCAGATGATCACTCTGAGAAGAACAGGATGAGATTTCATATTTGTTAAGAGGTGCATTTTTTAATGCTTTGGAAATACTCAGGAAGTCAAGAGTTCAGCCACTGTAAGTCAATAATAAACCATTGTGTAAATTATAGAGGTCATTACCATATATCTCATAAAAGGTTATTTTCATATTTAAAATTCACTGTGAATTTATTTTTTGATCAAGAAATTAGTTGAGAGTTCTCTTTAAGCTACGACAATTCCCAGGTGTGTTTCTAATGAATTAGAGTCATGTCAGGACAGGTGTGTTGAAATTAAATTTCCTTTGTCTTCCCTTACTACATATTTCCAAATCTGGGATAAAAGAGATTCAATAAAACACTGGCAACAAGGTTCTTATTCTCTAAAATATGAATGGTAAATAAAATGTTCTAAAGGTACACAGAGATCTATTTTATGGATTTAGCTTTGTTACTGACTGGTAGAAAGCTGACCTTCACGAACAGAAATAAATCAAAAAGAATGCAAGGCAGCAGACATAGCCCCTTCTGTCCCTGCACCTGCACAGCACCTCTTCCGAGCCCTCCTGTAGTACCTGCTGCGTCCACAGTGTATTGTGTGAGTCCCATCTCCCTGCTACAACACAGCTCTTTAAGAAAGGCATTTTCTCTCACTTATTTTTTAATAACAGTGTTATTTTTTAATAACAGTTAACCCCACAGTACCTAGCTCTGATTTTACACATATTTAGCATTCAGTACACTATTTTGTAGTGTTTTTAAAAAAATGATATATGCCCACTAAAGACTATTTCAAGAACATAGTAAAAGTTAAAAAAAAATCAGATGAACCGCAGTTTCATTTAAACATACCAAAGACAATGTTTAAAAATACTACCTTTCCTTTATTTTTTTTCCTGTTTGCAGCCATTTTTATATAGACATAAGCATAATGTCAGAATAATTTGTATATGAAGTTAGACATTATAACACAGTCAGTCTCCATGCTATTTTAAATTCACAGTGTACAGTGAAATGATTGCATGACATTTCATTTAGAAGATATTAAAACAAAGTTATTCATCATTCTTTTGTTGTGAGGCATGAAGGTTGTTGCAAACTAAGGACAGAGGAAGTGAGTGAGAAGAAGGTTACAAAACACAAGATATGACAAGCATAAAAAAAGAATAGAGATGGTTCATAGACAAGAATTGAGAAGCAGAAAGAAGATGTAGAGAAGATAAGAGGTAAGCACTATAAAGTTTGAGGGTCATACATTATGACTGAGACAAACTTTTAAGGTAAATCAATTGCAAAACAGTAAGAGGTGGTAGACATATGAGAAAGGAAGCAGGAGTCACACATTATCTTAATAAGATCAGGTAAAGTGTTCCTGAGTTGGTTTTATGGTTGTAAATTGTTCTTGTTACCTGAGTAATCAAAATAAAAATAAAGTCACCTTAAAATATAGTGGTTGTTCTCCCAGGATTTGAAAACACAAGCATAAAAATTCTATAGTAAGAATACATAAAGTCTCTTATGCTTTGAAATTAAAATGCATTGTAATTGGAAAGGGTAGAGGAAACTATTTTTTTACTTATTTTTACACAGTATTTAGATCATAAGTTGGTATTGATGGTGGACATTTAAAAAGTAAATAAGAGGCCCTGGCCGGGTAGCCTCGGTTCGTTAGAGCATTGTCCTGATACCCCAAGGCTGTGGGTTCGACCCCTGGTCAGAGTACATATAAGAATCAGTCAGTGAATGTGTAAGTGGAATAACAAATCAGTGTCTTCGTCTCTGTCTCTCCTTGTCTCTGTCTCTCTCTCCCTTACTCTCTCTCGACAATCAATCAGTAAAAAAATTTAAAAATAAAAAGTAAGAACTTCCACTCCTGACTATAACAGAGAAATTGATAGTGGACTTGCCCTCCCACAATAAACAAATAGAAAACTGCTTAAAATATTTGAATGTCTATAAACAGTGGTTAACAGGAGGGCAATGATCCCTGTTAGAAGGGCGACAATTGAGGTCTGCTTTACGATCACCCTGACTGTTTCCCTGGTGGCCTTTTTCATACCAAAGATGGATGAGGGGGACCCATACACAACACAATGATCTCTCCAGTTGTGAAGATAGATCCTGGAATTTGGGTTGTCTGAGGCAACTAACTGTGCTGAATGCTCAGTTATACGTGAAATAAGGTAATTTATAAGGCAAAAAATAACTGGTCATCAGTAAGCTAAAGAATTTCCTGAGTCCATGCAAGGCTGACAGATTTCAAGTTTCTACTATCCAGAGTAAAGAGACCTTATTGAATACTAAGGTGTACACTGTAGAGCCTGCAAGCATAACATCATAGCTGTGGGGCTGATCTAGCACAAGCATAGAGGCCACTCAAGACACCCCCGTATCACTGCTGAAAAATGTCTCAAAAGTCTCAGGCTGACTCCTAAACAACTTTATCTCCCAGATACAATACCCTCACTAGAAAGGAAAATGTCCACATAGTGACTAACATACTTTATGTTAGCAGAATCAAATCTAAAGAATTAAACATGTGAAGAAGCAAGAAAATGTGGCCCATATCAAGATAAAAATAAGTCAAAAGAAAGAGATTCAGAAATGATAGAAAAGATGAAATTATGAGACAAGGACATTAAAATGACTATTATTAGGATATTTGGAAGGAACTCAGGAAAGTGGGAAAACTATAGAATTTAAAGGTAATTTTGAAAATTTTGAAGCTACAAACATGAGAATGAGTCTACAGGTGAAGTTATGGAATGGTCAAATAATTGGATGCACACAGGATTGAGGCTTTACCAATTTATTCAGGTTAATTTAAGAAAATCAGAAAAATTGCTAATTCAACCTTACAATTCTTCAAGAAACAAATGTCTGTTTTAAAATGGAAGACAGCATAATTTTCATAAGCCATATGCATGGGCCTTTAAGGCTGCAGTTTGTGCAGCATAATTGACCCGGATGCACTGTTAGGATCAAAAGAGGGATGAGAAGTGCTTCAGAAACCACCATAACAAATATGATGACAGCGTTGGTAATGACAAAATAGAACCTCAGGCAAAGGATTCTCTTTATGAGGTACTACCAATATCAAAGTTATAGTACAATGAACATTTATGTGCTGAAAAGCTTGGCATCAAAATATATGCAATAAAATCTATTAGAAATGTGCATAAACCAAGGATTTACAGAAAAAGCCACATGAAGGCTGCTCCAAACAGGTTTCTCAGGGCCAAACACAGGCAGCATCTGACACTGAACTGCACAAGAGGCCCAGAACCAACACCTAGCGGCCAGCTTCAAACAACATCAGAGCAGGATCCAATTGGTCTCACAAGTGGCCTATCCAAAGGGAGGTCTCAGTAGGCACCAATCCCTGCTAAGGCAAATTTTGCTTTGTGTGGTCAACACCTTCGCAACAGCTTACACACCACGCTCAGGATTGAGCCTTATAGTCAGGTAGCCTGAGGGTCAACCCCATGCATGAATGGGCCAATAGCAATCAAACCTCAACTACAACAGGAGGACCCATTTAACATACACAAAGGACATTCCTGGGGCACCCAGCTCAGGTGAGTAAGAACACTGCTCCACTGGACCCCACAGGACACCTACTACATAAGGTCACTCCACCAAGACTAGGAGTCACAGCAAATCTATCTAATGCATAGAAACAAGCACAAAGAAGTAGCCAAAATGGGGAGGAAAAAGAAACATGCCCCAAATGAAAGAACAGGAGAAATCTCCAGAAAAAAGGGTGAAATGAAATGGAGCCAAGCAATTTATCAAATATAGAGTACAAAGTAATGGTTACAAGGATGTTCAACAGCATGAAAAAGGACACAGAAACCATTAAAAAGGACCAGTCAGAAATGAAGAATACATCTGAAAAAAGGAATCAATTGGAAGGAATAAACAGTAGGTTGGATGAAGCAGAAGATCCAATCAGCAATTTGCAAGACAAGGTAGAAAAAACACCCTATCAGAGCAGCAATAACAACAAGATCAAAGAAGAAATCAAAAGATACCTCAAAACAAATGTACATGAGAACACAATAACCCAAAATCTATGGGACACTGGAAAGCAATCCTAAGAGGGAAATTCATGGCATTATAGGCCTATCTCAAGAAACATATGTTAATTGTTTTGTTTTGTTTCAGGAGACAGAAAGTCCTGAGGTCATGTAAGTTTGAGACACATCGGCTTAATAGGTTTATCGCAGGATTTCACAAAAGCTTTGAGAAAAAATGTGTGTTGTGAATCTCTAATAGGGAGAATATCAAACCTATCTGAACAAAATCTCTTTACATGGCTCCCCGTTTTTTCTGGATTCACCTTCTTTTAACATGGCTAAATAATCCCTCTTCCTGTAACAACTCCTCACAGAATGTATTTTCCAAAAAATCGAATCAAACGTATTTTTTTCAGTGGTTCATATTCAAGAGTTGATGGGAATGAGTCTCAGTTAAGATATAAAATGGGCCCTGACTTCTAAAGCAAAACCACATATCTTTTAACAAATACACAAACTGATCATGTAAAATTATTTTATATAATTTAGTTTGTGTTTGTATCAATTTCTTTGTAATAGCTTTGAGGCATTTGATAAAGGCATTTTACCTGAGAAGATTATTGAAATGTGTATGAACATTTTGCTGTAGGAACATCACTGGGAAAACATGAAAGGCACAAGCAAATTAATTCATGCATTCCTTCAGTGATTGTTCACTGAGCCCCTCCTTAAGGGGATTAGGTGTGCTTCTGAGAGAGCCAGTATGAGTTAAGGCCCTAGATTGGAAAGAGCTCAATTCCTCTAAATAATTAAAATGATTAATAGAGGGAGAGTGTAAGGATTCTGAGTGGCAGGGGGCAGGTGATGTCAAAGAGAAATTGTGAGTAATGGTACTGGCCAACTAAATCATCATTTGTTTAAATCTTAAATATTTAAATATTTAGAATTTAGGTAGGCCTAGTAATATACACTAGATCTTCTTATCTTTATATCCTAGATGCCTATAAAACTGTAAACTCCTTGAAGGCAGGGACAATCTCTTAATCACTTTTAATTCTTCTAAATATCTGGTACATTTTAAAAATAGTTTTTGAATATTCACAACATTGTCTCAACCATATCCTCAGTAGTCTAAGCACCCACTCTTCTTAGCATATTAATATATGCCTGTGAGTAGAGGTCACTAACAATTATGAATTTCAGTGATAATAAGTATAATTAATTCTGATGTAAATATAGTCACCGAGCACTACTGAATCATATGACAGCAGATAAACTTAAGATCCAGTTTTAACATCATAACTTGGGTTTTATTAATAGGCAGTAGTTATCAGTGGCTACCTGAGGGTCTGCCACTTACTGGCTGAGTGGCCTTTGGCAAGTTACTTGATTTCTCCAGGATTCCTATAAAGTAGGAATATTAATAACAAGTTAATACATGTAAATACTTATTATAATGGCTTCAACAGGTTTTGGGTTAATATTATTATCATTATTATTGATGAGGAGGAGGAAGAGGAGGCGTCATGTAGAGGAAAAGCAACTAGGTGATTACTTTTTCTGACCTGGAATAAATGTCTGTGCATCCAAATTAAATATAAAACCAAGAGACTAACTTAGAAAATGGATAGATAGTCAACTAAAACGCTCTTGTTGGCTTTTACTTTTGAAATAAAATATCATTCAGGTGTCTTAACTCTCTTAACTTGATACTCACATATTAAATATATATTACAAAAATATCAGTCATAAATGGACAAAAAATTACCTCTCATAATTCAAGCATTACTTGAGTTAAGAAGAAAACAAATCTACTGTAATTTAAAACCATGTTTTATGTCAAATTGTAAGATTTTCAAAGTGCATGTATATCCTGGAGCACTCCATTACTCTGCCTCAGTTAGAACTAACCCTTACAGCTGTAAAGAGATGATATACATGGTCTTTTTTAAATTGCTGGCATTTGGTACTCCACATATTTTTCCCTTTTCCCAGGGCATAATCAATAACCTTATAAATTAAGTCAGGATTCTCAATGTTAAACATTCTGACCCAAGTTGCAAGTGTTTTAATGTGTAGAGTCAAGGTAAAATTTGGACATCTATGTAGAATAAAACTCATATTTGAAATTGAAATACTAATTCAAAAATTAATATATAGAGACTCAACAACTGATTTTTAGGATAGCTGTTCTACTTTCTCAGACAAAACATTTATTTTATTTATATAAGAGCTACCAAGTTTATTGGTTGGCATTTATAATGCCTACATAAATCTCTCAGCCATTATAATACCTGCTTTTTATGAAGCTTACATTCTGGTTTAAATAGAGAGGGAAAATCAAGCTGTGGAAGTCAAAAGAACTTATGACATTGTTCCACTACCACTGCTTACTGAAGAGGGTATTATTGAAGAAAAACTGAAAAGCTCTTAAAGAATCAAAAATCAATCCATCTGCAGCTAACATTGGCTGCAGGCATTTTTGGGAGGAGTAAATGCACTTGAAAAATCTTATTTTACTTGTAGGTAAATACCAAGTCAAAAATCTGTTAATAGTTTCGAGAACAAATGACAGATAAAATGTACCTATAGTGATTGAATTATTGGTAATCATACTGTGGGTGTTTTGTTATTCACTTAAATAATATTCACAATCAAGCTTTACACTTTCAGTTGTTTATTTTTCTGCTTTTCTCCTCAATGACTGAAAGCACCTTATGGGTTTTGTTGTCAAAGCAACCATACTTTCTGCAAGACTCACTCTCTTCTCCGCATCTCTTTAATCCCAATTTTCTAAATCAAGACTTCTGGAAGAGAGAGGATAATCTGAATGCTGCCAGGGGTGTCCAACCTTTTGGCGTCTCTGGGCCACAGTGGAAGAAGAAGAGTTGTCTTGGGCCACACATTAAATATATTGCGACATGTAATCACACAAAAAAAATCTCATCATGTTTTAAGTAGATTTATGATTCTGTGTTGGGCCACGTTCATAGCCATCCTGGGCTGCATGCGGCCTGTGGGCCATGGGTTGGACACCTCCGCAACCTTTAACTTGGTTTGATAACCTTATACACTAAGAAGAAAAGTTTTTAAATTCTTCAAGGTTGCAAGGTATTCCTTAGTTAAATTTGTGGCATTGCAAATTTCTGCCTTTCTAAAAGTGACAATTGGTCGCAACTCATATTTCTGGCTTTTTATTTTATTTTTTTTAAAGTTTTAATGACCCTATTTCAATTTTTGCAAGTTTTTTTTTAAGATTTTATTTATTTATTTTTTTAGAGAGGGGAAGGGAGGGAGAAGGAGAGAGAGAGAAACATTAGTGTGTGGTTGCCTCTCATGTGGTCCCCACTGGGGACCTGGCCTGCAACCCAGGCATGTGCCCTGACTGGGAATCGAACCTGCAATGCTTTGGTTTGCAGCCCGCGCTCAATCCACTGAGCTAAGCCAGCCAGGGCATATTTCTGGCTTTTTAAATTAAATTCTAAAATAAGCCATAGATTAAAGTTTTTTTTTTTCCCCCAAGAAAGTCACTTGTTCTACCCATGCAAATATAAAAGAGGTAAATTGTTTTAAGGTCTCATTCAGGAGACAAGTGAAATTTGTTGAAATATTTCATCATACTACACCACACGTATCTCCTTTTTACCACTGAGGAAGAACAAAATAGAAAATGAAATTTTGCTTTGTGAGCTAGAGTTCAAGGCAATAATGTTTTGCACTAAAGTCCTTCTATTTTACTGGCATTTGGCGAATGGGATAGGAAAGGAAACCTAACTGATTTTCTCAGTAGATAATGTCATAGATTGCTTTTCTCTACATTTGTTAATATTATAAGGTTTAGCAACAGCTATTCATTTAGGACTGTTAACATACTTGGTTTTTTAAATGGAACCTAATCAACAAGCAAGCAAAATACAACCAGAGACATTGAAATTAAGAACAAACTTACAGTAATCAGAGGGGAAGGGGGAGGGGATAATGGGGAAAAAGGAGGAAGGATTTTCAGAAACATGTATTAAGGACACAGGGACAAAACCAAAGCGGCTAGGATCAAGGTGGGGAAGTGGGGATGGCTGGGGTGGGGGGGATCAGGGGAAAAATGGAGACAACTGTACTTAACAATAAAAAAAAAAATGTGAAAAAAAGAAAATATAAATCAATATGGGAAAAGTAAACATGATTTCCAGATTTTGATATTTTAGATCAGAGGTTTTAAACTCATTTTCACGGCGGAGCTACATCAGCCTCATGGTTGTCTTCAAAGGGCCAAATGTAATTTCAACTCCTTAACAGTTAAGGAGTAGTTACATTTGTACAGTGCTCAAATTATTTCAGCCCTTATTTAAATTCTCTAAATTTATATATGTTCTGCCTAAAATAAATATTATATTTTTGTAGTTATCTACTTCACTGGTATAAACACATCTGGTTGTCATGGGCATTATTGACTCAGATTTGGGGGGAAAAAAAGAAAATCTGTGTGGAAAGAACATTGTTCATTTGCTATTTTAATTATTAAGGTAATAATTTAGGAGAGTGTTTGTGCCTTTGACATTATATGCTGTTTTTTTATTTTTTTAAATACCAAAATCTGTCTTCACTGACAAAAGCATGTTTTTAATCAGAGTATGCTCTTCCAATTCTAAGTTTATACTGACCCCTATAGGTTATTATGTTATAATTTATTTCTGGCTTATTCTTACAGACCATGCAGTGAACAATATTTAAACATGTTTACATTTAGGACTTAATTATTTTAGGAGTAAAGCCATAAAATACTTTTCATAAGCCCTTTCTCTCCTTATAACGTACAACATAAACTATGCACAAATTCTGTAATCCTTTGAGAGAGTTTATTTTGGAGGCCCAAGATGTTTTAGCCCTCATTAATTTCAATCTTGGTCCACTGAGGGCAGAGGAACTAAGCAGCATAATTACTATTCAAGAGCAAAATACGACCTGATTATTTTCCTCAAAATCTGTTCTGTTCTCACAATAGCTATAGTCTATTAAGAAACTAACTTTAAAGTTTATGTGTATAAAGGCAGAAAGGACTTGGGACCAGAATTAGTCTGATTTCAACTAACCTTGGTGTAAGGACACTAATTCTAAGTTAAACTGGGGACTTTTAACCATTTCCTTAAGGATATGTATGTGGAATTACAGGACAAGATGAAAGGCTGCAGACTACTCAGTTCTGGGCACAGGCATCTCCAGGAACAAGTGGTAGGGAAGGAATTATCTAGACAACACAGAAAGGGGCATGACAGCAGCAGCCAGCCAAGGTATCAGAGAAAATTGTGCCACGAATAATCACCAACAATCTGTAACAAGAACTCTACACACATCATACACTTCCAAAAATTGCCAAACTTGCATGAGATACAGAACTTATTTCTTCCCAGTCTATTAGTAGCGATTGTACAAAAGGAAAAATTTTAACATAAGAGAAGACTTTCAACAGTGCTGGTTTTCAAGGAGCAGAAACTAGAGTAGCCCAGGAGTAAGTGTGGGATAGATTCAAGAGGTACAATGTCATGAAGTCCAGAAGGTTGGTTCCGTATTACTCTATAATAACAAACCCATAATGAAGAGTAGAGCATTAAGTAGGAGGTGTTCATAACCAACTTTTAAAAAGAAATTTCATTTTCATGTTTGTTCTGGAGAAAAACATCAGTGATAGACTATGCTATGTGAATTCAATATGAAGTCCAGGCTACCCTTGTTTTTTTTTTTTAAACTTGTACTTTAATATAATCTGAGAATTGGGGATAATAGGCATGAACTCTTTACTGTTTAGACAGTTATTTCCAGAGTATTATTAAGCAAAGGTATATTTTGACCCTTCTTCTGACTCAAAGCCAGGCATAGATTGTCATAGAAAATATAAAACTAAATATTTTCTTGTACACTGAAGATATGGTTTTATGAAGAGGTAGATATTATCATAATACTTAATAAGTGATAGGTCTATATTTCAAAGTAATTTATGCAGTTTCATAAGGATAATTTTTGTGCCTAAATCATCCTGGGGGCTATATTGGTTTAAATTGACTTTTATGAATGCATTGTTGAATTTTTTACTATTGCCAGAATAAGCCAGAAAACCTTGCTTTGCATTTTTCTCAGGCTGAAATGACCACAGTCACACTATACTTGTTCCACTTGTGAGCTTTGATTCTTTGTTTACCCATGTGTGAAAATGAACCCAGGCTGTTTTCTGAGGAAAACCTTAAGCTTGCTTATAGTGCTCCAGAATTCTCTCAACCCACTTCTGTGTATGTCTATTCTAACTTGTGTCTTGGTCTTACTCATGAATTTCCCTAAGATACTCTTTTATTAAAATATATTTTATTAATTTTGCTATTACAGTAGTCCTATTATCCCCCTTCATTCCCCTCCACCCTGAACACCCTCTCCCACCCACATTCCCCCTTTAGTTCATGTCCATGTGTCATAAGTTCTTTAGCTTCTACATTTCCCATACTATTCTTGCCCTCCCCCTGTCTATTTTCTACCTACCATCTATGTTACTTATTCTCCATGCCTTTTCCCCCTCTCTCCTCCTCCCACTCCCCTGTTGCTTACCCTCCATGTGATCTCCATTTCTGTGGTTCTGTTCCTGTTCTAGTTGTTTGCTTAGTTTCTTCTTGTTTTTGTTTCAGGTGTGGTTGTTAATAATTGTGAGTTTGCTGTCATTTTACTACACATGTTTTTTATCTTCTTTTTCTTAAGTAAGTCCCTTTAACGTTTCATAAAATAAGGGCTTGGTGATGCTGAACTCCTTGAACTTGAACTTATCTGAGAAGCACTTGATCTGCCCTTCCATTCTAAATGAAAGCTTTGCTGGATAGAGCAATCTGGGATGTAGGTCCTTGTCTTTCATGAGTTGGAATACTTCTTTCCAGCCCCTTCTTACCTATAAGGTCTCTTTTGAGAAATCAGCTGACAGT
>CM052541.1:160955158-160966920 GCA_028533065.1 Trachops cirrhosus | reverse complement strand
TTCGCTGTACCCTAAACTGGGGCTTTCCATTGGTGTTGAAATGGTACCAACAACCATTGGTTGACAGAGTCAAGACTTGTATACTGTCAAAGCATTGGGAGATAGAAATAAGCCATGGGTATAATGCCAAATAAATACTATAGGAATCAGTAAATGTTGCACATGAAGGTTATTTCCCCCCACTGTGGAGCATATCACTGATTGGATTTCTACCATACACAAAAGTGAGATTAAAAACATATGTGTGAAGGGCAAAACTTAAAACTTGGAAGAAAAATCCACAGAGGAAAAAAATCTTTAAAATCGTGTTACTAGGAAGGCATTAACAACAAAGTCAAGTAACTAAGGGCCAAGTTTTCTAAATATGACTACATTGTAATAAATTTTAAAACTATACTGAGGTTTTAAAGAACACCACAAAAAAGAGAAAGTCCAGACTGAGAGATAGTAACTACTACACACAATAGAATTTATATCCAAAAATACATGAAAGCCACCTACAAATCCATAAAGAATAGATGGATAACCAAACTGGTAAATGGGCAAAAGTCTTGAAAAGGCACTTTATACATAAGAGGATATCTTGGTTGTCAATAAACAAAAGTTCTCAACCTTACTACAATGGTTATGAGGAAAATGCAAATTAGTAGTATAGTGAGACATTTCACTTCTTTCATGTTTGCTAAATTAAAGTGTGATGAACTCAAATGCTAGCAAAGATGTGGAACACCTCTCCTACTGCCAGAGAAAAGGGTACATTGGTAAAACCACTTTGAAGAGCAATTTGCAACAGTGAGTAGATTGAAGATGTTGTAGCACAGGTGGTTAATTGGTCCCTAATATTCATTCACTATAACCTTCTCTTGGGGGAGGAGCAATGCAATGGGGAGCAATTATATTTGATGTTTTGTTTCTTGAGGACAGTGGAAAGTTCAGGGTTATGACATTATTCTCTTTATCTTTTTGTAGGTCAAAATATTTCAAAATTTAAAGATGTTTTAAGTTTATTGGGTAATACACACTCCACTTTCTGACCTGTTGCATTTAAATGCCCATTAGGCATCCAGATGAAACCCTTTACTGAGAAAAAAAAATGTGAACCTGGCACTCTTTCTTGAAACTCTCTACTATATACACTCATTCTTATTTATATTTGGTAGATCCTCTCCTGATCTCCCATAGTTTTGATTCCCCAAAATGTCTTCCCATGGCTTGTGATGAAACAAACTTGGTTAGATTAGAAGCTATGATCTTTATAGTGAATATATTACTACTACTGGCTCTATACAATATTGCTTTCATATAAATACTATAGGTCTGCCTAAGGAAAAGACACAGCTCCAGGATCAGAAATTGCTGCTGAATAGATCTCTAGACGAGCAATGAAGATTAAATGCTCTCTGGACATCATCCCTAAAAGTATCAAGGAGTCCAGAAAACAAGCTTCCATGTTGTGTCACAATATGCTATTACTCCCAAGAATGAGACCAGGAAATGTTAGGTAATCTGGGGAAGCTATCTGAGGAGTTGAGGTAGCCCTTTGGTATATACACTCTGCCCATTCTGGCTTGGCAAGGCACAAAAGCTAGTTAATCTTGGTAGGAAAATAAGGAAGGAGACTAGCTTGTATTGATCGCCTATAATATGCTACACATGGTGCTATGATTTAGAAGACTACATGAAATTATTTAGCCCTCACAACTCCTTAGGGCTGATATACAATTAATGAGGATATTAAGATTCTGAGGAATCAACTATCTTACTGAAGATATTTTCACAACTTATACTGAAAGTAGAATTTAAAATGCAGAAATTGGTAGGAGTGTGTGGAGATGACATTGACAATCAGAGAGAAGGTAAAAACTAAGTCAATAGCTTTTCCCCACCGTGTAATCCTTTCAGTGTTATTTATTTATTTATTTTGTTCCATAGTAAGGCCGCTTGAACTGTATATTTCTCTTTGGTTACCTGTCTTCAATTCTAACTGCAATGTAAAATTACTTTAAATTTTGTATCATTAATTTTTTTCTTTATTTTCCTTTTCTTCTTTTTTAAGCTTGCATTTTCAAGTGCTAAAGGATAATATTTCAGAGACATCAAGTTCAATAGGTCCAAACTAAACCCATTATCTTTTATCTAATCCCATTCCTTCCTTTTTGCCACCTCTCAGATAATGGCCAGAGATCCTCATTTCACCCATTCAATTTTTATAGATTTTATAAGACACTTTCTTATTATCAGTTATGACAACGACTATTTCGAGTTTAACTTATTCCTGTGTGTGAAACCCTTCTCCTAGAATATCTGCTGGGAGCAAGCATTATAAAAATAAGAACTAGAACTTCAAATGAAGACAAGTCCCTGGAGATGTCCATTATCATCTAACATGGGTTCCAAATGTGTTTCCAGTAAAATCAGTATGTTTGAGTTTTCACAATTAGTATTTCTCCTTGTTTTAGTAATTTAAAATGACTGAATGTGCAAACTTCTTTTAACATCTTAATAAGTTAAAATGCGTGTCAAGAGCCAAAAGAAGTGATACACTCAAATGAACAGAAATATTACAATAAAACTTGTCCGAGGCAGTGGGCTGCAGAAATAAACTGAGAAGGTAAGTGGGGGGAAAGAGAGGCAAAAGTGGAAAAACGAGAAATAAGTGGAGATAGGAGGGATGAATGTCGAGAAAGAGAAAGCAATCCTCCCAAAGCCATGAGAGGTTTCTCTAACCTTTAATAGGAGGGCAAAACAGCAACCCCAAACTCAGCTCTATCCTTTACTAATACTCAAATTCAAATAAAAAGTAATCGAAGGTGAGTTTTTTCACGTTGTGTTCTTAATCTGGCAAACTACGGTCAACTCTGCATTAGCCAGACGTTTCGGACCCCAAGTATTAGAAGACGCCTCTCGAAGGAAATTGCCCTGGGTTTCACCGGTGCGCATGCACAATCTCAGCGCCTCGCTTTCCCCAAGCACCCAACGCAGGCCGCAGAGGACGTGACGCAAAGCTGAGGGGCGGGGTAAACTCTATGCCGGAAGTGGCTCCTAGATCGTAAATAACCTGGAAAAGGCAAAAGAGGCGCTGTCTCCATTTTGTTGGCGTTTGCTTTTTTTGCCACGACTTGAAGATGGGGAGCGTCTTGGGACTATGCTCTATGGCGAGCTGGGTAAGTTGGATTTTGGCAGCCTTAGGGGTGCTAACGTGGGAGGCGGAAGAGAAAGGGGTTTGATTGAGCTGGGTGAGAATCGACGGGAATGTGGATCCCCACCCAAAAGGGAGTGCCTTCTGTTCCCATTTTCTATCTCCCCTCGTCGCTCCGACTTAGCCTGGGGGTTCTGGTTCTGGCTAAGAGCTGACTCGGGAGCTGCGGGGGGAACAGTAGAGATGGGAAGGTGACTCCGATGGGAGAAGTGAAAAAGAGAGCTGGAAGTCCCCCTCCCCACTCATCGTTCTTGAAAGCTGCTCCCCATTCTTCCAGGCCCCCTTTTGTTGTTTGTTCGTGTCTGCGTAGGCCATCTCTACAGAAGTCTTAGGCCTTTCCTTCTGTAGAGTACTCCATCCCTTCTCGTCATCTCTTCCCACGACCTCAGACTGCTGCACTGTCATCCTTGGAGGCCTCTCGGCCTCTTTGTTCTGTCGCTCAGACTCCAATTAAATACCCGTTATTTGGGACAGTCTGGCAGTAATATTGCTGTAGTTATATGTAGTAATATCGTTTTTGAAATAAGTAGTCCTATTCTGCGACTGCGTATCTGGAAAAGCTGGTCAGTTCTGCAGTAAATATTTTGTGCCGTTTAAAAAAAAAATATATATATGTGAGAGAAGGGAAGGGAGGGAGAAAGAGAGGACAAAAAACATACATCTGAGAGAGAAACAAACTCTTGGTTGCTTTCTGTATGGGCCCCAGGTTACCGAACCTGCAAACCCATACTTGTGCCCTGATTGGAATCGAACCGGTGACCTTTGGGTTCTGGGAGGATGCCCAACCCAACTGAACCACACCTGCTGAGGCAAAATTTTGTATCTTTTGACATAAAGCATTCTTGTGTAATCTGAAGTTTCATTTTTAATTATATGTACTTTGCATTTTGATTAGACAGTGTTAGAGTGAAACCATTTTTCATTTTAGTAGCAAGATTTCTTGATTGAGGTGATACAAATAAACTTTATTTAAAATAACCACATTCTCCCAAATAAAAGTAGACAAAATATTGACATTACAGTTAATAAAGATAGTTGTAATTTTGGTCGAGATATTGGGATTCAAATTCTATTTCTCTAACTCATGAATTCTAAATCCCACTTCTAACAATTGCTTGTCCGACTTCCCAAATGACTTCATTATGTACTTTAGCCAGCATTTTGATTATTTTATATACTTAGCCTTTTTCCCCCCAAAAAAGTTCTTGATATGGCTTGAATTATAAATGTTAAGTTTTAATAAAATAATAAGTGCAGGTTGCAAGTCCAATCAGGTCATTCTCATTTTTGGGCAGGGAGATTTGGTGTCTTTTTATCTAAAGAAACTGGAGAATCTGCTTGTACCTATTGACTGTTTCATGCAAAAGAGGCATATTAATGTAATAAATAAGATGTATTACAAAATGATAAATGATTATTATAAGATTGTTTTTACTGGGGAGGGATGTTATGTCATTTGATTCATAAAGTCAGGTTTTTGTCCAGTTATCAAGTGAGCATGTTCTTTGTATATAGGAAAGATTTAAAAAGAGGAGTACATGTTTCCCATTTTGTTCTCATCTCCAGATCAGTGATGAGCAAACTTTTTTACTTCAAGGACAATTACAGTTTCTAAGGTTGTTTTCAAAATATGTGTTTTAAATCAAAGATAATAGCTTTAGTGGACAATGTGGGGAAAATGATATTCCTATATATGTTTTTAAAATTTAGTTCTCCACCTTTATTGGCTACAGAACTGTAATAGAATTGACATTGCCTTTCCAAGGTACATTGGAAAGGTAGTACCAGTGAGGCAGTTTTCTTATCTTCTAATAATTAGATCTCTTGGCAGATAGCCTAGTTGGCCATGGTTATTCATGGTTCTAGATTTTTGTGGCCAGTCTAGGAATTGATTCTATAATATGCAATCCAGATCATCTTTCTCCCCTTCCTTCCTAATGCCTTTGTCTCTTTATTCCGGAATTGTTTCATTGCAGTGCAGTTCCACAGCAACTGAAGGGGAATTTGCCTTGTAATATGCAAATCCATTTCTTCCACAGTCTTAGCAGTCAATATGCTCATTTACTCAGGTTTTGCCAAATTTAAAATTTATTCAAATTTTCGTAAGTATTTATGTCATTAAATTGGATCAGTTAAGTCAGAATTAAATAAACCTCATCCTTCCTTTGCTCAAGTTCCTTTGGGCTTATCTTTGTAAAAGTATTTCTAATCAATCAAGCAACTGTAGAGAATGCCTAAATTATGGAAAAAGTATAATAGAGAAAAATTACATGTAATACTGTGTAGAGTTTGGAGTGTTACATTGCATTTTATTGCATTTTATTTATTTATTGCTGTGAAGGGGCCTAAGAATTAGATAATTCATAATCCTTTGTTCATGGGTGACTCTTGGGTGATTACCTTAAACCCTATCAAACATCTTTGGACCTCCTACCTAATCCTGTAACTACATTACCAGTGAGTTTCCCCACCCCAATCTCAACAAAATGTTAGTGACAAGAATTGATTTTTTTGGATGACTACACCTTGTATACAGTAACTGTCATTTTTTGTCCAGGACATTTAATGTAGTTAAATAGTTGATTAGAAAGAGCTAGCGGTTATTGACTGTGTATTTTGTGCCAGACTCTGCTAGATTTTTATTTTTTAGTACAACGTAGTGTTTTAAATGATTCACCGTTGCTACACATAGTCACACAATGCAGAGTATACAGTTAAAGTGTCACAAAAAAATCCCACCACCAATAACATTTCTTCTGTTTCAATGCATATGTACAAATGGATTAATCAATAGACAAAAAATACATTTTGGGGAATTGTAGCATGCTAAATATGTATTTTTAAAGATTTTATTTATTTTTAGAGAGGAGAAGGGAGGGGAGGGAGAAAGAGAAGAGGAACATCAGTGTGTGAGAGAGAATGATTGGTTGTCTCTCATATGCTCCCCACCCTGGGACCAGGCCCGCAGCCCAGGCAAGTGCCCTGACCCAGAATTGAACTGGTGACATTTAGCTTTTTGAGATGATGCCCACCTAACTAAGCCACATCGGTCAGGCCAACATACATTTTTAAACAAAGCATTAAATCTAATTTCCTGAATTTAACAAAGTGAAGGAATTTCTGAATGGTAAGTAAACATTTCTTCATTAGGAGAATTTCTTACAAAGATTTTTTTTAAGGCATTGTTTTTATAGCAGTGGTTCTCATCTGGGCATGGTTTTACTCCCTTCAGGGACATTTGGAAATATCTGCATACATTTTTCATTGTCATAGCCTGAGGTAAGCAGTGCTAATCTCTAGTGGGTGGTAGAGGCCAGGGATACTGCCAGACTTTTTACGATGCACAAGACGGCCCCCAACAACAAATAATTGTCCCAAAATGTCAGTATTGCCAATTCTGCTTTCCTCTTCATTTGGCCAGGGGAAAAATGGGATGAAATCTGGAGTTTTAAACTGCTAAAAAGACATTCAGCCAATTCTCTTATCAGCCTTACTTATGGAGGTATTGATAACTGGTGCCATACCAGTTCCTGAAGTACTTGGAGATTCTGCTGTAAATTTTATTGCTGCTTAACTTTTCCTTTCATGGCTTATGATTCAACTTTCTTGTCCTGTTAAGTCAGTTATTATACTCTATCTTTCATATTTAATACCCTGTTTTTCACCTTTTAATTTTATTCTTTTAAAAATCCCTTTTTCATTTTACTGGTGTTTCTAAAGGGAACATGAGTAAATTCATAGAATCCGTCTGCTATCTTTAACTAGAATCCCTTTGTATTATTTTTTATATGTGACCATTATGTTTTATAACTAGTTGCCTCAGTTGCATAGTCTTTGAACTAAACTAGTCATTGTTAATGTGTTTTCCTAGACCCTGTAGCATCAGCACACTGGGAAACTTACTGGAAACATTGACTAGGGCTCAGCATTCTGGTTTTATAAGCCCTCCAGTTAAGGGGATTCAAAGCTAAAAGCATACCTTTTTACCATGACGCCTACCAAATTTTAAAAAAATCTCAGTGTCATCTCCTAATTAACCAAATTTTGTCATCTAATAGATTTTTCAAAAATGATTCATGGATGCTAAAATCCCTGAGTTCTTTTGTATTTAAAAATGTCTGTTACATTCTTGAGAGATATTTTGGACTGATGTAATGGTACAGTTGACCCCTGAACGAGGGCGGACTGCTAGGGGCACTGACCCCCATGTAGCTGAAAATGTAAGTATGACTTTTGACTCCCCCAAACTTAACTACCCTTGGTATTTGAAGGGGTTTGATTTCAGGACCCCTGTGGATACCAAAATCCATGGATGCTCGCGTTCCCTCTATAGGATGATACACATCGATACATACCCTTCCCATCCTACAGATTGAAAACAGTGTAAGGTATTTATTGGGAGGGAAAATCGTAAAAGTGGGCCTGCATAGATCAAACCCAGGTAGTTCAAGGGTCAACTCTACACTCATTTCCTTCAACTTTGTAGTTATTTGTGTGGATTGTGTTTTGTCTTAATACTACCCTGTATCTAATCCCTGCCAAATATCTCACATGTGCATTTGACTGGTTTCTTCTGCCTGGGTAACTAAAGAGTTTTTTTTAATCTTTGAAATAATTAACCAAATGTATCTGTCTTTAATCATTTATTACTTTTTTCCCCTTCTGGAAAACAGTTTTATTTTGAAAATACAGTTTAATTTCTTTATCTAAGGAAGTTTTTCTTGTATTATATCTTCACCCTTTTCCTTTGTTTTATTGAGAGGATTCTCTGTTTTGAGGATACCAGTTAACTTTATGTTTTATATTGTCTTTGTTTTTCTTGCACGTTATTATTTCTGTATTCATTTTTGTCCTTTCTTAGTTGATAAATTTACATAAAGTTCATGCTTTGTATTATACAGTTCTGTGAGTTTTAGCAAATCATGTACTTGTGTAATAATGACAGAATAATTATCTCCTTAAAAAACTCTTCTGTCTCATCTCTGGGAACTCTTGTTTTTTTCTTTCTTCAGAGATCTGCCTTTCCAGAATGTTATATAAATAGAATCATACAATATATAATCCTTTGAGTCTAGCTTCTTTTACTTAGTATAATTTATTTGTGATTCATTCATGTTGTTGTACTTTATTTCTTTTCATCATTGGATATTTCTTTTTATTGTTGCATGGTATTCCACATGCAACATGGAACATCCACATGTTGGATGTACCACAGTTTATCCTCTCACTGGTTGAGGGGCATTACTAGATTTTGGTGGTAAAATAGCTATAAGCATTCCCATAAAAGTTTTTTTGTGTGACTCAAGTTATTTTGCTTAGGTAAATAGCTAGCAGTGGAATTGCTGTCATATATTAAGCAGATGGTTGACTCATAAGAAACTCCCAAACTGGTTTCCAATATGGCTATACTGTTTTTCATTCCCGCCAGCAAAGAGAGTTCTAGTTGCTCTGCACTCTTGTTAGTACTTAGTATTATTAGTTTATTGGATGTTAGCTATTCTGATATGTGTGTAGTGATAGCTTCCTAATAACTAATGATATTGAATGCTTTTTCATGTGCTTGTTTGCTCTCCATATTTTTTCTTTTTTAAAATGTCTGTTCAAATGTTTGGGACATTTTTTTTTTGGTTGTTTTCTTACTAAGTTTTGATAATTCCTTATATATTATGGATACCAATAAATTTTCAGTTACCCGATTTGCAAATATTATCTTTAAGTCTGCGGCTTATCTTTTCATTTTCTTAATGCTGTCTTTTAAAAAAAGAAAAGTTCTTAATATTGATGAAGCCCAATATATCAGTTTTCTTTTGTGGGTCACACTTTTCATTTTGTATATATCTTAAGTTAATTTTGATACATGGTTTGCTTGTGGCTTAAGGTAATTTTCTGTTTAAAAAATGGGTATCCAGCTATTTCAGCACTCTTGTGTCAAAAACATTATCCTTTCTACAGTGACTTGCTTTGACACTTATCAAAAATCCCTTTGCCATATTTGTGTAAGTCTGTTTCTGAACTCTGTTCTGTTTATGAATGTGTCCATTCTTTTCCCAGCCAAACCCTGTTTTGATTAAAAGTAGCTTTAAAAGAATTTTGATTAAAAGTAGCTTTAAAATTAGCCTTGAAATCAGAGAGCAGGGCTATTACAACTTTGTTCTTTTTCAAGATTCTTCAGGTTATTCTAGTTTCTTTGACTTTCTGCATAAATATTAGAAGCAACTGATTTATTTCTACCAAATTCCTGCTGGGATTGTGATAGAAATTGCATTGAATCTGTAGATCAGTTTGGAAAGAATTGACACCTTAACAGTATTGACTTTTCCAACCAGTGAGCCCAGTTTGTTGTACCTTTTATTTAGGGCTTTGATTTTTTCCATCAGTGTTTTCTAATTCTTATCATTAGGGATCTAGTATATTTCCCATGTATTCCTTGTCCCCACACATGCATAGCTTCCCTGATTAATCAACATTATCCACCAGGGTGGTACATTTGTTACAATTAATAAACTTAGATTGACGCATCATAATCATCCAAAATTTTGAACTTTTGAACCAAAATACATTGAACTTTTGGTATTGGACATTCTGTGGGTTTGGGAAAATATATAATGACATGTATCCACTATTATAGTAGCATACACAGTAGATTCACTGCTCCAAAAATCTTCTTTGCCATGCCCATTCATCCCTCCATCCGCTCCTAATCCCTATCTTTTTACTGCCTTTTCCACAGTGTCATACAGTCACAATCATATAGTGTGCAGCCTTTTCAGATAGCATGCCTCCCCCCCTTTTTTTAGCATTGATTAATATTCCATTGTCTGGATGTACATTTCATTTGTCTATTCTCCTACTAAAGGACATCTCAATTACTTTCAAGTTTAGGCAATTATGAATAAAGCTGCTATAAACATAGGTATGGCAGGCTGGTTTAACAATTGAAAGTCAATTTAGTTAATGTAATCCCTCATATCAGCAAGCTTTTAAAAATCACATGATCACATTGGTAGATGCAGAAAACATATTTGACAAAATTCAATACTTGTTCATGAGAAAAACTCCCCATAAACTAGGAATAGAGGGAACTTCTTCAAGCTGATAAAGGATATCAACAAAACATCTGCAGGTAACATATTTAATGTTGAGAAACTCAAAGCTTTCTCACTAAAGTCAGGTACAAGGCAAGAATGTTTCCTCTCACCACTTGTTTTCAACATTGACTGGAAGTTTCAGCCAGTGCAATAAGATAAGAAAAGGAAATAAAAGGTATATAGACTCATAGATGATGATAGTTATCATCTATGTAGAAAATCCAAAAGAATCAATATAAAAACTCCTGGAACTACTAAGCAATTAGAGCAAGGTTGCAGAATTCAAGGTTAATACATAAAAGTAAATCACTTTTCTATATACCAACAATTAAAAAGTGGAACTCAAAATTAAAAACAGTACAATTCATAATAGTATCCAGAAGCTAAAGTACGTAACTATAAATCTAACAAAGTACGCACAAGATCAATATGAGGAAAACTACAAAACTGATGAGCAAAGTCTAAAGGGACAGATATTCCATGTTCGTAGATTAGTAAGACTATTGTTGAGATGTCAGTTTCTCAAATATGATCTATAGGTTCAGTGCAATCCCAATCAAAATCCAAGGAAATTACTGTATGATATTGAAAAACTGATTCTAAAGTTTATATGGACATACAAAATACTCAGAATAGCCAACTCAATATTGAAGAATAAAGTTGGAGGGTTGACACTAGCTGACTACATGAATTAGTAGAATGCCATAGTTATCAAGACAGTGTTGTATTGGTAAAAGAATAGAGAGCCTAGAAATAAACCCATGTAAGTATAGTCAACTGATATTTGAAAGTTGCAAATTTTACCGTGATGGTTGTGGATATACTTTTATTTTTAAAAAATACTTGGGCTTTGTTCTTAAACATAAGTGAGTTAGTTGAAGAGTATTTGATATTTGGCATTTGCTTTAGTGAGACTGGAGTGACCTTTAGTCTTATGGCTGGTTTTTTTTCCTAGTACTGAATAATACCCTTATAACTCTACTTAATGCCTCATGGATTATAAGGATTTTTCATTCTGGCTGGTGGGAATACCAACTCCTCCTACCTACCCGGTTCCCTTCGGTAATTTATTCAAATGTATGCACCAATCAGTGCTTTCCTGAAGACATGTGGAAGCCTCTATAGATCTCCAGAGCTTATTTTGTGTAGTTTTCTTTTCTCTAGGATTCTACCCAGTGAAGCTACCTTCACTTCCTTGAACTCTCAATTCATATAGACTGTTGGTCTCATCCTGGATCACACGTCCTGTTCTAGAAACTCTCCCCAGGCAGGAATTTAGGCAAATCATAGAGCTCATATTATTTCCTCTTAGAAATTACTATCCTGCATTGCCTGTTGTTAATTGTCTGAAAAATGTTGTTTCATTTATTTTTTTCCCCCATTGATTAAGGTAGTAGGGTAAATCTAGTTACTGTTACTCTGTCTTGGGATAGAATTTATCCCAATGAAGAAGGAAACTTAATTCAGTACAAAAC
>CM052541.1:160896320-160955058 GCA_028533065.1 Trachops cirrhosus | reverse complement strand
ATAGGTCTGTCTTGAGTTTATGTGCAGTTCTGTTAGAGAAAGTCAGCCAGCTTGTAATCATGAATATTTCATTCTTCCCCCCCAAAACATTGATTGCTGCTGGTGATTTTACCCCCTTTATTTTGTTTTAACTGATTTTTATTTACTTTTCTTGCAAGAATTTTTATGTTTCGCTTTGCTCCATCTTTGGCCCAAAATTACTAAGTTTTAGAGTTTACAGATAATGCATGTGAGCCAAATACCTTTCGTCCCTTGGTAATTACTTTAACTTCAGTTCTTTTTCTTTTATGAATGGATGGAATGTAAATTTTCACTGTATTATTTTACACTGTACTGATCTTTAATGTCCTTTCCGCAGATACCATGTTTGTGTGGTAGTGCCCCATGTTTGCTGTGCCGATGCTGTCCGAGTGGAAACAACTCCACTGTAACGAGGCTGATCTACGCTCTTTTCTTGCTTGTTGGAGTATGTGTAGCTTGTGTAATGTTAATACCAGGAATGGAAGAACAGCTGAATAAGGTTAGTCTTTTTTTTTTGATTGGTTAACTGAACCTATAGTGTGTGTATGCATGAAACTGATTTTTGCATACTGGAAACAATAATATACAAGTATGATAATATGTAATCCCAATTTTAGTGTCTCATCTTTTAGGAAAGACATACAGTACAAGCTTGTTAAATTGTGTGATTGTGGTACAAAAAATGTGCTGTGGTAATAAGAGGAAGTAATTCTAATCAAGTAAATGTCAGTTTCAGTGGGTCTCATGGAAAAAGGGACATTCTAGGAATGAGTAGAACTTTTGTATTCAGACATTGAAAAATCAGAAGCCAAATGAGGATGAAGGGGTTTTTTCAGCAGAGAGTGTATGCTTTAGGAAGATTGATCGGTTAATTAGGATAGAAGTCAAACAGTTATGGATGGAGGCTGTTGCAGTGATGTAATAAATGTATAGAGGGCCTTAAATAGGCTTTGATTATAGAAATGACTGAATCTGGATTTAAATATGGGCAGTGGTAGGATTATAAATAATAACCAGGTTCTGGTCTTAGACAACTGGGAGAAAACTGTTGTTGTAAATACAGGGGCGGGGGTCGGGGAAGTAAGAAAGGGTGTTTTATTTTAAAAACTTTTTTTCAGGGAGTCAGGTTGAAAAAGAGATGAGAAGTACAACTTACTATAGTTTATAATATGTTGACTTGGGGATACTGAACTACATGTGTGTGAGACGGACGGCCTCTGTGTGTGCATGTGCAAGAGAGAGAGAATATCTGGCAGGGAGTAGAAAACATGGGTGTGTAACTTTGAAAAGAAAGGGGGGTGGTAGAGAAAAAGGAAACTTCTAAAGCACAGATGGCAGACACAAGGCCCGAGGGCCGAATCCGGCCCTCCACCTGGTTTTATCCAGGGCACCTGGTTTCTGCCCAGGGGCAGTGCTGAGCTCTAGCTTAACTGTTAAGGAGTAGTTACATTTATACAGTCCTAAAAATTACATTCGTCCCCTTGAAGGCAACTGAGAGAGGTCACACATCAGTGTGGCCCCAGAGAAAAAGAGTTTGACATCCTGTTCTAAAGAAACAGTGAAAAGAGAACCAAGAGAATGTACTGTTATGCAGACCTTAGGAAGAGAGTGTTGGACAATCAGTACATGACTAGTGTCTTGAAAAAGCAGTTTCTTTAGAGTGCTGGGGCTAGGAAGGGTGGCAGAGGGCAATCTGCCAGCCATGAGGAAATGCATCCAGTGGATATAAATAGCCGATTTGAGTTTTAATAAGATGGTGGTCTTAGCAGGAAACTTAATTAAGGAAAGGATTTTTTAGAATGGGGAGATTTAATTTGTAATTTGAGAATAGTCAAAGATAAGTGGTCTCATCTGTGTGTGAGAGAGCAGGAGAGGGAGGAGGAGGAGGTGATTAAGAGAAGGGATGTAGAAGTTAGCTGTCTTCCAAGACAAGGTGAATGACAATAGAAAATTGGACGTTGAGAGTATTTGTCAGAGAACCTCCATTTTAAAGCAGAGAGTTGTCAGCTTGGGGTTGGCTTTGGGATGAGGAAAAATGGTGAAAGTTTGGAAAATTTTGTTATTGTGATGCTCAGTTAATGTTATTCAAGTCCTGGGTATAAGGAAAAAACATACCAAGAGGTGTTGATAGGGTTTTGTCATGGATCCAGTTGACCATGGTTTTAAGAGTTTAGTTGGTGGATGTTAGTTCTTACCTCCAAATATTTCCACCTCTCTGCTTTCTGAGGGTCATCAAAGATTTGTATTTCCTAGAGTGCTAATGATATGTTATGTCATGTCCCTAGTACTGGTCACTGAGTTGTGAGTGGATGTGATAGACCTCAGCCCTCTACTTGCTGATGCAAGATCTCCTTTCTTTCCTATCACAACCTGTATATCATTTGAGATGGTGGTTTCTCCAGCAGCCTGGATTCCTCAGTTGACTACTCAGGACCAATTATGTAAATATATATGAGCAAGAAATATACCTTGTGTTTTAAGCTGTTATTTTGTGGTTAATGTACCAGCTTAACCTGACGATTATAGATGGCTGAATTAACTTAATGATGGAAATTTGCCAGGTGTTGTGCTGCCCTAAGGGAGTGGGATAATCAAAGGTGCTAGTGAGTACCTGTTGCCAAGTGATTGTGGGTAAGTACATACTTCCATAAGGTTTAAGCTGGGTCAGAAAGGTAGGATTTACATGAGACCAAGAAAGGGCTTATTGACTCTGTAGAAACTAGCAGAAGGAAATAGTGTCTTCTTAGCTTAATGTAATTTAGTTCTCATACATACAAATAGTATATATAGCTCTGAGACCTACTCCCATTTATTTCACTTAAAAATATTTTTGTATTCTGATTCCAATGTGACTTTCTGAAATGATCATCAGTCTTTTTTCAAGACTCTAAGTAAAAAAATAAAATCACTCCCAGTGATTATGTTAATCCAGATTTCATTATCAGAAATAACACTTGTAGAATAAGGTCCCAAAACTCTGAATTTAAGTAGCATTGGTTTTGAAAAGCTGTCATTGTCCTCATTAGGGTTCAAAAACTGACCTAGTTACTCTATAATTCTTTAAACTTTTATTGATTGTATTTTCCTCTTATCTAGGTAATTCAGTATATCACAGTAAAATGCAAGTTTTAAAAAATTTAGAATTAGTCTGCAAGTCAAAATAAGTATTTTGTTTAAGATATGCATTTGTGGTTTTATCATATGCTCATGTAAAGTGAAAAAAGTATTAAACGTCTATTTATGAAAATGTTCCAGACTTATCTTGATTACATATTCAGCATAAACTAAAAAGCAAACTTTAATTTTCTAAATCTTAAACTACTTGATTGTACAGAATTTTTTACTTAAAAAAAATTCTAGTTTACAGACTCTTGTTTTGTTGCATTAGATTCCTGGATTTTGTGAGAATGAGAAAGGTGTCGTCCCTTGTAATATCCTGGTTGGCTACAAAGCTGTGTACCGCTTGTGCTTTGGCTTGGCTATGTTCTATCTTCTCCTCTCTCTGTTAATGATCAAAGTGAAGAGCAGCAGTGATCCTAGAGCTGCAGTGCACAATGGGTAAGTGTTTAAGTACAGTCATGCTGCTTAATGATGGGGATACAGTCTGAGAAATGCATTGTTAGGTGAATTTGTCATTGTGCAAACATCATAGAGTGTACTTACACAAACCTAGATGGTATAGCCTGCTACACCATTAGGCTATATGATGTAGCCTATTTCTCCTAGGCCATAAACCTGCATAGCATGTTATTGTACAGAGTACTGTAAGCAGTTGTAACACAGTGTTAAGTATTTGTATATATAAACATATCTAAACATTGAAACAATACAATAAAAATATGCTATAAAAGATAAAAAATGGTATACCTGGCGAAAGCACTTAATATTAATGGAGCTTAGCTTGCAGAACTGGAAGTTGCTCCAGATTAGTCAGGGAGTGAGTGCTGAGTGAATGTGAAGGCCTAAGACAGTGTTGTAGACAGACTTTATAAACTCTGTACACTTAGGCTATAGCACTGGATATAAAAAACAACATGAGATCAAAAGGAAAAAAACAAGAGATGATGATGCAATCAAAAGATGCAGTGAATATGAGATAGATGAGGCTGCCATTACACAACATACAATTTTACAGGAAACTTTAAGTAGAGAGGAGTGCACTCTAAGATTTTAATAACAAGTATGGTATACTCTGAAACTAATATAATATTGTATGTCAGCTGTAGTTGAAAAGTAAATTTTAGAAAGTATGGTAAATACATAAACCACTAACCATTCTTTACCAGCATTATCTAATTTATATACTGTGCTTGTTTATACCAGGATCACCTAAACACACTACAACACTATGTCAGCTGCAGTGTTACTAGCTGATGGGTTTTTTTTCCGGCTCCATTATGATCTTATTGGACCACTGCCCTATAGGTGGTCGGTCTGTTGTTGACCAAAATGTTATGTGGTGCATGACTGTAAACTTCAGTGTAAAATTCTGAGTAACCTCTTCTCAGTAATGTTGATCTGTCTAAATAAACATTAAAGGTTATACAATTTAGAATTTTTTGGTTATTCATGGATAATAAGGTAAGAAAGTCCTCTTATGTGTATTTGAGAATGTCAGACTTTGGAAATATAAATGTTAAATATAAGCTGTTGGGTATTTATTGGTATAATCTCTGATACTTAATGTTTTATATTTTCATCCTAAAACGGGGATCTGCCACATCTATAACCAGTAATGAGGAGCTTGTTCCTCTTTCTCTTCTTAGACGAGTCTAAGTACATAAAACAGAACTCAGTTTCTTAGATATAATGAAAATACATAGGATGATGAATTACTTTTCTAAATGTTTGGTTGGCTGGGCAACCTAGAAGGAAACTTCAGGGTCCCTTTTATTAATCTCTGTTATTATAGAGCACCATTTCTGTTACTCTTTGAAAATGTTAAATTTTATCCCCCTCCCATAAATTAAAAAAAAAGTAGTATCTGCTGTTTCATATTTATTAACATATGCTGCCAAAGTCAGGAAGAATGAACCAGTGAAATATAAATAGTTATAAAAATGTGCTGACAGGTTTTTATTTTATTTTGTCCTTGGTCATTGGTTTTACTTTTTTTTTTAGGACTTTTATAACTGTCTTTATTAAAAGCTTTTATTTTTTTTATCCTCACTTGAGGTTATGTTTATTGGTTTTAGAGAGAGAGAGAATGTCGATATGGGAGAAACATTGAATGGTTGCTTCCTGTACATGCCCTGACCTGGCGGGGGGTGGTCAGACCCACAACCAGGTGTATGGGATGATGCTCCAACCAGCAGAGCCACCTGGCCACGGCTTAAATGTGTTTTTAAAACATCTCTCAACATGCATTACAGAATGACAGTTTCAAGCATTCCCATTCTTCTCAAAGTATCATGCACATAAGTACTTCTACAACCATCTTTGTTACATGTGCTTTTTAAAAAAGATGTAATTGATATGGCATTGCATAGGTTGAAGGGGTACAAAGTGTTGATTTTATATGTTTATTCGTTGCACTATATTAAACATAATAGTGTTAGCTAACACCTTTATTACCTTGTGTCTTAATTTGTGTGTGTGTGTGATAAAGACAATTAAGATCCAGGTTTTCAACAACTTTGAAGTCTTAACACAGTGTTGTTGCTTATAATCGCTATTCTGTGCACTAGATCTCCAGAACTTACTCACTTACTGGTTACAAGTTTGTACCCTTACAAAACATCTCCCAATTCCCCCACCCCCCAGACCCTGCTAACTACTATTCTATTCTTTTGTTCACAAGTTCACCTTTTTTAGATTCTGTATTAGTGATATATGGTATATGTCTGTCTCTGTCTGACTTATCTTACTTAGCATAATGCCCTCAAGGGTCCATCCACGTTGTTGCCAACAGCAGGACTTCCTTCTTTCTCGTGGCTGTATAATATTCTAGTGTGTATATATTACATTCATCCATTGACAGATCATTTTTATGTCTTCCCTACTGTAAATAACACTACAGTAAACATGGGAGAACAGACATCTTTCTGACATCCTGTTTTTATTTCCTTTGGATATTCACCTAGAAATAGGTCATATGATAGATCTATTTTTAAATTTTTGAGGAACCTTCATTCTCTGTGCCATAATAGCTGGTCTAGTGTACACTACGACCACCAATGCACTCGGGTTCCCTTTTTATCATATTCTAGCCAATACTTACTATTTCTTACTATTTCTTGTGTTGATGGCCATTCTAACAGGTGTGAGGTGATATCTTAAAGTGGTCTTGACTCATATTTCCCTGATGATTCTGCATACCTTTTCATATATCTGTTGGCTATTAGTATTTCTTCTTTGGGAAAAAGTTTCTGTCCATTCTTTAGTTGAATTGTTTATTTATTGAGTTGAATGAATCCTTTATATATATTCACACCTTATCCAGTATATGGTTTGCAGTTATTTTCTCCTGTAGTTTGCCTTTTCACTTTGTTGTTTCTTTCGCTGTGCCAAAGCTTTTGTTTAATGTACTCCCACTTGCTTGATTTTACTTTTTCTGCTGTGCTTTTGATGTCTTCTCCAAAGGCTCTTTGCCAAAATTAACGTCCAGGAGTTTTTCCCTGTTTTTCTTCTTTTTAGTGTCAGTATCTTCCTAGTAATCTTTTACGGTGTTTGGTCTTATGTTTAAGTCTTTACTCATTTCTAGCTAATTATTGTGAGTAATGTAAGATAGGAGTCCAGTTTCATTTTTCTGCATGGGACTATCCAGTTTTCCCAAGATTGTCTGTTAAGGATCATATATGAGGGTGTAATTCTACACTCTCTGTTCTGTTCCATTGGTCTGTGTGTCTGCTTTTACACAAGTACCATGTTTTAATTGTTGTAGCTTTGTAGTATAGTTTGGAGTCAGTTTGATACCTCTAGGTTTGTTCTTCTGCTCCTGATTGCTTTAGCTATTTGCAGTCTTTGTGTGGTTTTATAATTATTTTAGGACTTTTTTCTATTTTTGTGAAAAATGCCATTGGAATTTTTACAGGGATTGCATCACATCTAGAGATAACTTTCGATAGTATGGGCATTTTAACAATATTAAGTCTTCAGATCCATGAACACCAGATATCTTTCCAATATTTTTTGTCTTCAGTTCCTTTCGTCATAGTCTTGTAGTTTTTTTTTTAATTGTACAGATCTTTTATTTCCTTGGCTAAATTTATTCCTAAGTATGTTATTCGTTTGGATGCTATTGTGAATTGAGATTATTTTTTAAATTTCTTTTTTCAGATATTTGTTGTTACTGTATAGAAATTAAACTGATTTCTCTAAGGTGATTTTATATCTTTACTGAATTTGTTCACTAATTCCTACAGTTTTTTGGTTGAGTCTTTAGGATTTTCTGTTTACAAAATCATATCATTTGCCGATAACAACAATTTTACTTTTTTCCTTTCCAGTTTGGCTGTCTTTCATTTCTTTCTTTTGCCTAATTGCTACCACCAGAACTTCTAGTAGTGTATTGAATAAGAGTGGTGAGAGTGGGACCCTTGTTTTGTTCCTGATTGTGGAGGAAAAGCTTTTGTACTTTCACAATTGAGTTTGATATTAGCTGTGGGTTTTGTGTACATGGCCTTTATTATGTTGAGATACGTTCCTTTTATACCCAATTTGTTGAATGTTTTCATCATGAAAGAATATTGTATTTTGTGAATTTGCTAATGTTTTGTGGAGAATTTTTGCATCTACATTCATCAAGGAAATCTATACTTTTCTTGACACCAGAGCAGGGTGCAGGGACTGAGCTGGCTGGGCTTTGAGGCTCTGGTGAGTTGGTGGTGGCCTCGGTGACAAGGCTTCCTCTATGTCAGTAGGTGCTATGGAGCAGAAAGAAGTCTGGGCCCCGACCACAGTGGGGCCTGTGGCCATGGATGTCCTAGAGGAAGAGAGCTTCAGTCTTTCCCTTTCACCTTTGATGCATCTTCCGACTCTGATGCAGAATTTGGTGCTTCGGTTAGATACTTAGAGGACATTATCATGGATGACAAGTTCCAGTTATTACATAAAAAAATTTTATGGAGTAGTGCTACCAGGAGTCTGAATACAGGAGAGAATCAACTTCTGTACATGCCTGTTTTTAACCAATATATTTCTTTGATAGAAAAGTATATTGAAGAAGAGCTGCTGGAGTGGGTTCTTAGATTTAACATGGCAGCTTTCACAACTTTACAGCACCAGATGCAGTGGCTGGTGACATATTCAACATGCTACCGATTTCTAGCTTTTAAAGGAATGTTTCTGGACTACAGAGCAGTAAAAGAAGGCTGGGAACTGGACTTAAACAGTAGTTTAGCAGTCATCCAAAAGGATGACTTATTGTACAAATCATCCTTTTTGCTGCCTTTCCAGCACAATCTTTAGCACTAGGTCTCACCTCCAAGCAATGAGGTTGTTTTGGATAGCAGCAGCCCAATACGTGTATACTAGGGGAGGCTTCAGCTAATGATGAAAGAATACATCTTGGAAAGACTGGCTCTGTTGTGCGGCTCTTCATTTATGTTAAGTGTTGATGGGCCAAAAAAAAATACCTGACCCTCCTGGGACCTGTTTCTCAAGGAAAACCTTGTGTGTTCAGGAACCCTAATACCCCTCCCCAGACAGACACCTCTCTGAGGCTTTTCAGTCGCTCTCCTGGAGTAATCCCACATCCAGCATATTCCACCTGGAGGACCTTCCCCAGCTACATGTTGGTGCATCAGCACCCACCATCACCGGCCCTGTGTCCCCGCAGGCTTTGCATCAGTCTTTTACACGCATAAATGTTCAGTCCTCAGTGGGATTTTTGACTGTTTATCTGGGTGTTACCCAAACAGATGCCTGTCTTGAGATTTCTGGGTCTCTTATCATCACAGCTAGTCTTGGCTGGGCATCAGCTGCAAAGAGTGTTCTTTACCTAAAAGTGACAATGTGAAAATCAGTTCCTAGTCTTACATTTGCAGTCTTTGTATCACTGCCTTCCATTGCTACTGTTGTAATCCATCTGTTTCTAGAAGTCTCTTTTAAGCACTTTTGAAAAAATATTTTTATAGATCAATACTCCGGCTACCCTAGTGGATATAACCTTGGAACTCCCGTAATTACCCTTTTAAAGATCAAAGTATTACAGTATGTGCTTTGTGCATTTTAGTTAACAGTGCTATGAAAGCAGAAATACTGTTTTTATTGTGACACTCCAGTTTTACTGGGCACCAATGAATATGTTCTTATGTGGGAAGTAGAATAACCGATATCCTTTTCTTACAGCATGTAAGTGTTTGTGCAGGTTTTCTTGCAACCCTTTCTTTATAAATCAGTTCATGACATTTTCTGTTGGGGTAGAGGCTCTGCAAATCATTCTTGTCAGAATCTCCTACTAAGACAGAGTTCCACTGGTCTAGCTCAGCACGAGTAGAGATAAAATAACACAGTTCTACTGGTCATCCATCTGCTTCTATTTAGTACACTGGCTTAAGTAAAAATAACAATCTGTAATGACTTCCCACTTGGCTATTCTAGTTTTAAAGGATGAGCTATGGACTGTGTGTTTACTGTACTGACAATGGTGCTTATCACTTTTGTACCCTGAGTTAAAAAAAAAACAAAAACTATTTAGTGTTATAGTGTACCTTACATTTCCACATATTATTGCACTCATTATATAAAATAAGCCCTTGAAATGGAACTGGTATTCTCAATTTTGTTATAATGAGTTAATGACAAAAATATCTCCTTTAAAATTGTCCTAAAACAGTTTACATAATAGTCTTCACTTCCCATTTTCAGGAAATCATCAGAAAAAAATGAAGCAGTCACATAAGTGTAGCTGTTCTTTGAGATGCTTTTAAAAGATTTTATGTATGATACTATTTGTTAAATGAGTGTTCATTAATAAAAAAATCACATTTCTTACTGTTTTAGATTCTGGTTCTTCAAATTTGCTGCAGCAATAGCAATTATTATTGGGGCTTTCTTCATTCCAGAAGGAACTTTTACAACTGGTGAGAATGAGAAATACCTCTCTCTTTTTTTTTCTTAATTGTGTGATGTTGATTTTTTTTTTTTAAAGAAACCAAAAAAATCGCCTTGAACTGTAACTCGTTTATTGGTTTGGTTTGGTTTTTTGTTTTCCCCAAGTCGGCAAAATCAAATTTATGTAAAATGTTCTTTTTCCTTGTGTGTATTGTGATTGTGAAAATAAAATAAGAAAAACTGCACCAACCACTCATTTGTATGTTTTTTTTTTCTTTCAGTGTGGTTTTATGTGGGTATGGCAGGTGCCTTTTGCTTCATCCTCATACAGCTAGTCTTACTTATTGATTTTGCCCATTCATGGAATGAATCATGGGTTGAAAAAATGGAAGAAGGAAACTCAAGATGTTGGTATGCAGGTAAGTTTTTGTCTTACAGATTATCTTCAAGGTAGTTGAATTCTGAAGATGAGAGCAGATATGTAGACTATGGGAAAATCATGATTTTTATGGGGTTAATTTTCTATGAAGAGGTTTGCGTGTATCAGTAATACTAAAAGAATTCTTACAGCATTGTAATTGATGTTTATTAATAATGATGAGCTTGATTCCTGTAAAACAGATGAAAATTCGGGTGCTTACAGTAGGTAACAAAGATGAGGGAAGTGAGCCAGACTTTAAGTTTCTATTCAGTCCTCATGAAAGTGGTAGGGATTCTGATGCATTGGAGAGTATGAAGGCCCTGTCTAAAGAGCATAGCCACTGCTCATTTCCATGGTTACCCTTTGGAAACGTGAACCCATTATTGCCTTATTTCTTTTCTTTTTTTAAAGAAGCCATAAATCTGGATTTTTATATGAAATAATCTGAGTTTTAGCTAAAAAAATATATCAGAGTAAAAGCTGAATCCAGCATATCCTCTAACCTAATATTTCTCTCACACAACTAGTGTATTTGATCTCAGTGGTTAAAATAAGGAGCGTTTGGTATTCAGAGAAGTCAGCTTTCGTCATTGGGAGATTCACTTATATAGATAACCTCAGTCTTTAATGCAAAGTCTAATGTAAGAATTTTTGGTTTGCCCTCTGCTGCGTCCCCAGGGCCTGGGATGTTACAGGCATTTAAATATTTGTTGGATGGGTCCCCTGTCCTTGAGGCATATGTACATAAATATATGTATATTGAGCACACATTAGCACAGAAACAAACACATTGTGTATGTTGAAATTTATAGAGAAGACACTTAGGTTACCTTATTCAATATAATAATGACTATATTCTTTCATAACAAATACTTTTTTTAAATTTTAGTTGAGGAAAAGGATTGATTTTGGAGCTTAGCAATGAAAATAATTTTGTTTCAAGTGCCTTTATTTATAACTAAACAATTATGGATCTTTAAAAACCTTAAGTAATATTCCTGTCCTAGTTCTTTTTCTTTTTTGATTTAATCTTCATTGTATTTTTTCCCATTACCATTTAGACCCCTTATTTTTTTGTATTTTGAAAATAATGGTTAGTAGATGTAAATGTGTTTCGCAAACTCCGTAATATAGTTATTACCATTAATAACAATAATATTAGTATGTTACTAACTTGAAAACATAATAATAGTGACTAGGTTTAAAGACTATAAAATTCTTCTGTAATAAAGTTCAGAATTAATATTTTCCCTGCTTTTATAGTCTGCATCATGCTGACAATGTCAGTTGCTTAAATATATTTTTAGTAAAACAAGATTATTTTTAAACAAGGCCTATGCCTAATTTCTAATATTTGTGATACAATCTAATTGTCCAATTATATTTCTTTCACAGCTTTGTTATCAGCTACAGCTCTGAATTATCTGCTGTCTTTAGTTGCTATCGTCCTGTTCTTTGTTTACTATACTCATCCAGCCAGTTGTTCAGAAAATAAAGCGTTCATCAGTGTCAACATGCTCCTCTGCCTTGGTGCTTCTGTAATGTCTATCCTGCCCAAAATCCAAGTATGCTCTTTATATCATTAGTTTGTATGAAGCTTCTGTTTTTCTAAGTTTTCCTAAATCGTCAAGGTTGTTAGAATATTTATCTCCATTGTTTATGTTTGTAGGAATCACAACCAAGATCTGGTTTGTTACAGTCTTCAGTAATTACAGTCTACACAATGTATTTGACATGGTCTGCAATGACCAATGAACCAGGTAATGTTTTGTTTGCTTGGGTTTATTTCTTTTTAATCAGTCCTGCAATTTTCTTTTTTTTTTCAGAGGTAGTCATTTTGTGAAGTGGAAGCTATTTAAAAATTAAGAAAGACAAATGCCACACTATTTCACTCATTTGTGGAATATGAAAAACAAAAGAACAACAAATACATAAAGACAGACAACAGATTGGTGGTTACCAGAGGGCAAGGCGTGCTTAGGGGGATGGCAAAAGGTTAGAGTGGGTCAGCTGGTGACAGAAGGCGGTAGTATTCCCAGAAAAATAGAGTATGGAAATATCATTTCCGTGCATGCTGAATGGTTATATATTTTTTAGTTTCTTTCACTAACAAAATTTTAAGAAATTATATGAAAATTATAAGTATACCTAATTTGCATGGTGTATATGATAAATTCAGAGAAATAAAAGTGGTTCAAGTGCTTACTGATTTGATTGTAGATTGTAGTTTTTTTTTTACTGGTTATCCTTTTTGTCTGTGACTACCTTGCAAGTGAATATAATTGGGGCTTTGTAGTGAATGTCTTTATAGGTCAATTACACCACATTTCATGGGAACAGAAACCAATATACGTCATTTGAAGTGAAACAAATTGCTTGAGGAATTATTATTTTTTGAAAGGAAGAAAAGGGTCTTTTAGGATAGTTATAACACGCTGCGTCTCATTTTATTGAATTTAGAGAGACTGTAGGCGCTTTATCACTAGTTGGAGAATGGGTTTTTTTGTTTACTATATTAAAGATTCATTATTAATTTCATCTAGGTAAGTGGTTAGAAAAAAATTAGTAATTTGATTTTGAAAGTATCCTTATCTGAATGGCTTTAAGATAAGAATCATTTTTCACTAATAAGATGGTGATTGACATACTGGCTTTGTGGGGGGAAAACATATTTTGGAAACTTTACTGAGTATTTACCAAGCCTGCTTCAGTTCTTTCTTAGAAGAGTTAAGAAACTGAAAAAGCATCAGGTCATTGCGACTTATTTGGTCATTTCCACAAAGCATTTGCTAAAATTCTAATTGGCATGTGCCCAGCTATCTTGCCTTTATAGCAATGAACTTTGACAGATTGGTAAACTTCATAAAGTTAGTAGTCACTATTTGTATGTCGTAATACATGGTAAAAAGCCAATGCATTTTGGTTTAGAACACTTGAATTTTATTCCTCAGTTGGCTAGAGATTTACCATACTTTACAGAGCTTAATAACATTCAAGCACTTCTATAAAATTAGCAATATAAAATTGGAAAGGTTTCATTATTAATATAAATACAAATAGTCTTAAAGTATTTTTTTGTTATGCTTGTGCCTTTTTCCAGAAAACTTTTTTGAATTTGTTGTAAGGGTATACAGAGTTACAAAGAAGAACTACAATTAAACCTCAAAAAATAAAATTTTCATTTTATTCTAACAGTTTAATTTGACCTTAATTTACATTACAGAAACAAACTGCAACCCAAGTCTGCTCAGCATAATTGGGTACAATACAACGAGAACTGTCCCGAAGGAGGGGCAGTCCGTCCAGTGGTGGCATGCTCAAGGAATTATAGGACTAATCCTCTTTTTATTGTGTGTGTTTTATTCAAGGTGAGAACAGTTATGAATTGTTTTTAACAAGAAGTC
Source organism: Trachops cirrhosus (assembly GCA_028533065.1). Lineage (NCBI taxonomy): Eukaryota > Metazoa > Chordata > Mammalia > Chiroptera > Phyllostomidae > Trachops > Trachops cirrhosus. The sequence continues at coordinate 160,941,216 of CM052541.1, read as the reverse complement.
TATTCATTTATAAATCAATTTTTAATTCCCTTTTTCTTCTTTCTAAACCGTTTTCATTCAGCATCCGTACTTCTAACAATAGTCAGGTTAATAAGCTGACTCTAACAAGTGATGAATCAACATTAATAGAGGATGGTGGAGCCAGAAGTGATGGAGCCCTTGAGGACGGAGATGATGTTCACCGAGCTGTAGATAACGAAAGGGATGGTGTCACTTACAGTTATTCCTTCTTTCACTTCATGCTTTTCCTGGCTTCCCTTTATATCATGATGACCCTTACCAACTGGTACAGGTACATATATTTTATGAAAACTGCATGTGGAAATTCTGATAGCTCTTTCTTAATTCCAGTGTAAATACGGTGTAAAATACTTGTTAATACTTTAGTATATTTTAAAATTTTATAGCTAAATGAATGGTGAGATCAGGGAGTGAAATGCAGCTTTTACTTCCATGCCTTTGCGATAACAAACATTGAAATATTTCCAAATCTTGGAGGAGTTAAAATAGAAGTTTTCATGAAACTACCATTTCTTAGAGAAATACATTTTGATAGTTGATTCAACAGTTTGTTTTTCCTTATTTTTTAAATTCTTTAACCAATTGCTGACAAAATACAGTAAAAGATGCTTCTTCTGTTTTGTTCAAACTTTGTCATTAAGGCTTTAAAATTGAAGTGTGAATACATTAGTGTAGGTGGATCCTTAGAACGCTTCAGAGCTAATTCATGCTTTTTGTAAATCACTTTCAAAACTTATTCATACATCTTTTTCTAGTAAGAGGAAGGTAGCATTTTATATTTTAATTTTCAGAATTCTGATTTTGTTCAAATGATTAATGAAAGAGTTGATTTTTGAGATTCAAGGTGAACCGTATGTTTTGGGCAGTTCTGTTTTTAATAATTTTTAATGAATAATACCTTTAACTTGTAATAAGACTTTAAATACCAGCAAAAGGATTTTTAAAAAATTACTTTGCCTCATTTCTTTCAGAGCGGCCTTCACTGTCATTTGTTACTGAAAAATAAACAGTTTTAAAAATTCTTACAGTGCAACATATTAAGCTGTAAAAATCCACATAGTTCTCAGCAATAAGTGTTAAGACTTTAGACCAAAATATATTTGGCATGTTTCCTTAACACAAAAATCAGCTAAATTTGGGATGTATTTCCTCCCAGTCTTAAATCTGAGACTGGAATGGGGGATAGGAGAGAGTTCCCCTTATATACTTTGAACAGATTATATTCTTTATAAAGGGAAGAATGGGTAAGTCTGTTGTGTTATAATAACATCTTTCTTATGCAGAGGTTACGCTCCATTTCTCTGCTATTTCATAGCTACTAAGCTGGAAGTATACAAAAAGCCTGAGTATTTAAAACAGCTTTTAGGTGCTTATGTCTTTTACTCCTTTAAAGAAAATTATTGATGTTTACCTTCATATTAGTTATTAATGCAGAAAGCAAGGCAACAGATTAGTCAGCAACTATGTATCTGTTGTCACAAACTGTACACACAGAAAACTTCTGAAGCAATGAGGTAGCATGACGGCTGATAATTCAATACCTCCCATTTTGGTTTTCTTTTAAATTTCAGGTATGAGCCTTCTCATGAGATGAAAAGTCAGTGGACAGCTGTCTGGGTGAAAATCTCTTCTAGTTGGATCGGCATCGTTCTGTATGTTTGGACACTGGTGGCACCACTTGTTCTTACAAACCGTGATTTTGACTGATGAGGACTTCTGGCATGAAAGTCCCAGTAATAATCATTGCTCATTTGAAATTAACAGTATTTCCAACTTTTGTAAAGTTGTGTGCGTGTGTGCTTCCCATGAAACTTCTCCAGTGTTCTGGCATGAATTAGATTTTACTGCTTGCCATTTTATATTCTTGTCAAGTGTGTTGGTAGGCGTGTTAGAATGAATCGCAGAGGTTTTATGGTATGGTGGTGAGTTAGGAAAAGTGGACATCGTGAGGTTTATGTTGTTCTGTACCTGTGAAAATAATAGTAAAAACAAGGCTACTTGACAATTTGATTTTTAAATTGTGTTAGATCTTAAGCTTAGAAAGTATAAAGGAAGTGAGTGGCTGCCTTTTGAAATATTTTATGCCTTGCTCTATGGAAGACTGCAAAGAATATGACTATTTAAAAATTGTATAAGAAAGTCACTTAAATGACAGTTGTCTGAAAAATCTTTTTAGGTTTTTCCCTTGATATGAAAAAAGATAGGAAACTTATACAGATAGTGTTTGATGGACAGCAGTGTAAGTTAGGATGGAAATTGAGGCAGAGACTTAAAGAAACTCAGATTGGTAATGGAAACTCAAATTGAACACCCAATTAGGTTTTAATTTTCCCGGAGTAGGGATGGCCTTCAAAGCAATGCAGTCAGCTTTGTTTTGGTCATTATAAACACATGTAAAGTATGGGTTCAATGGAGACATTAGGAACTCTGAAGGATTTAGACAAAAGTTTTGAAAAGGATAATCATGAATTAGAAGGAAGTTGTTGAAAATCACGTTGAAATAGAAGGTGCTAAACTTTGGATAGGACAGCAAGAAACTGCAAAATAGTAAGTAGGCTTCAGTAGATACTTTGACAAAATCTAGTGCAGTCCTACCATTTTAAAAAAGAAGCAACGGAAGTACAGACTTAAACAGCTCAGATAGCTAATTAGTGGCAAAGCTAAGAAGGTCTAAGTCTGCCAGAAATAGCTGACATTCCTTCTGGCATTCACAACTAATTTCTATTAAAAATACACGCATAATAGATTTTACACCTGACTAGTGGTGGGTACTTTGTGTTGTGAATTGCTGGTGTCCAGCTTGCCTCCTGTCTGTAAACTGGGGCCCTGAGAATGGTGGAATGCTGTAGAATAAACTGCTTATAGTTCACTACACAGTTCAAAGGATGTTTAAAATGCTTTTGTATCTGCTGCCATCTAAGTAAAATAAATAGTTATAATCTTAAAAATTAAGCAGTATGTAACAGCTAACTTAGAAACTTAGTTACTTGTTTCATTAGTGTCTTAATCTTATCCCCCCAAAAACCTACATTTGCTTCTTTTAAGATATTTATTAATTTAAATGCAATGTAACAATACAGCTTAATTCCTCAACCTTATTCTGTATTGATATTGTGTTCCATGATTTGAACAACTGTATTCTATCTCTAAATAAATAAAATTCAGAGGAAGTGTGCAGTGTATTTTTTATCTACTCAAATTTAAGTGGCTGTAGTACTCAGACCTTCTTGTATATAAAAGAACCTGGCACTAGAGGGTTAGTCAACCATTTTCTGTCCTGAAATACTGAATTGTTTTAAAGGTGATAATTTACCCTTTTGGTCCTTTGAAAGTAACCCCTGAAGTTAGATCTCAAAGGTAATTAAAGTGGTGTTATACTTCTAAAGAACCTTTTAGTGTACCAGTTTAGTTTGGGGATACTACTTAACTATAAAAAGGAGTGCACTATTGGTATGACCTGAATGGATCTCCAGGGCAACTGTTTTTCCAGAGCAACAGTAGCACTTGACATTCACACCATTGATGTATGAGCAGTTTGGTTCCTTTTTGATACCACTGTTTTTTCCTTTTAGCTGTCCTGATAGAAATGTGATCTCATTGTGGTTTTGCTTTTCTCAAATGGCTAATGTTGAATGTCTTTCCACTGCAAATTTGCCATCCGTGTGACCTCTTCAGCAAAATACCTCTTCATGTCATTTGGCCATTTTTCAATTGGATTTTTTTGTTTGTTGAATTTTGAGAGTCATATATTCTAGATACCTGTCCTTTATCAGATATGTAGTTTGCAAATATTTTCTCCCAGTCTATAGCTTTTTTTCCCCGTCCATCCTCTTAAAAGGGTTTTTTGCAGAGTGAAGGTGTGTAATTTTGATTAGATTCAATTTATCAATTTTTTAAAAAACCCTAAATATCTCAATTATCTGTCTTGCCGTCCTTGGGTTGTTTTTGAGATGGCATGGAAGGTATAGAACCTTTGGGCTCATAGATACGTTCCCTCTGATATTCCAATTACTAAGTCAAGGTTAACTGAAAAAGTCAAGTTGATAGCATGTACCTTTGATTTACAAGGGGGGAGCCAAAAATACTGGAATTTGAGAAATTGTGTGTTATTAAATGTTTAAACTTCAGTCACATTCAATGTACTCTGGTGCAGTACACCTATCGAGACTTTTTTCCACTGCTCAAAACAGTTCTTGAACTCACTGATTTTGATTGTTTTTGGTGCTTCTGCCACTTTTTGTTTCACTTCTTCCACACTGGCAAAATGTTTCTTAGAAGACTTTTTTAATTGAAGAGACAAAAAGAGTTGATTGGGGTGAGATCAGGTGAATAGAGAGGTTGGGGCATGGGGTCATGCTGTTTTTTGGTCAAAAACTGCTGACATTCAGCAGTGTGGGCAGTTCTCATAAATCATGTTATGAAATGGGCAAACACATTGAGGAGTCTTCAAAACCACCTCCCTGAGGTTGAATGCAGCTTCTCACTGATGTAACTGCTACAGATGGGTTCCTAGGGCACTCACAGGGGAAGCCTGTGTTATAATGGACCTGCCCTCTAGATGATTCTGGTTTGTTTTTTTGGGAGTCCCTCATATGCTGAAAATGGCACTTCACCTCTGGTCTTTCCCAAAGCCCACAACCCCAGTCTAATGAAAAAAGCATCAGGTAATCTCCAATTAAGGACACAATGCATCAGGCCAATGTTCCCCAAAACTAGCAAGGTCTAGCTTATTTGTATTGTAGCCTGTTACCCATTCCTTGAAATGTGTTAATTTCCTTTGTAGCCTTATACGCAACCTGTTCTCAAAAAATATTTCATGTATGCTTGAAACAAAGGGCTAGATGCTAATTCTTAAATGTAGCATTCTATATATGCTCATCATAGTGACTGTCCTTGGTCATTTTCCCAATGTGCAGACCTACCTTCTCACACTTCAGCCTCTCAAGTCCTGGGTATGCCATGTGTATGAAACAAAGAGTAAATCTTCACTTAACATCACCTATAGGTTCTCAGAAACTGACTTGATACAACAAAACCTTACCACTGGCGAATTGATAAAAGCAAGAGTTGAGTTCTTCTGGCATATTTCTGGTCACAAAAACATCACCAAACTTCTAAATAAAGACCCAAAACACTTCCAGGATTAACACTGAAATAAATGTTTTTATTACCCTTTCTTAAATGGATGTATAAAACACAAGATGATTTCCAATCCACTTACTCCAGTTCAGGGTTGCAGGTGGCCAGAGGCTATCTATCCCAGCAGCTCAGGGCACAAGGTGGGAACCAAACCTGGACACAACACAAATTGCAGGGCTCGCTCGCTCTCGCTCTCTCTCTCACACACACACACTCACACTCACACTCACACACTCACTCAACTGGGACAATTTAGGGTGATTCACCTGTGTACATCGTTGGGATGTGGGAGGAAACGAGTCCTGGAGAAAACCCACACAGACATGGAGAAAACATGCAAACTCTGCACAGGGACCCCAGCGGGGAATTCATTTCCTTATCGTTTCAATGAAACCACATTGAACCAAATGGTATTTAAGGACCTGCTTTAGTGACACCCTAAGTAGAACATTTAGCTCTGTAATTCACAAGCTACTTCCTACTGCATCTCCTGAGGCAGGAGAAAGTTGGAGGTGGGAATAGAGATGTGTAGCCTCTCAAGTGTCTTCATATGGTGATACTTGTTTTCCAAATAGTACACAGACACTTCCTCTGGTAAACACAAACTAAATTATTTTTAAAGGAATCAGTTCCCAGATCTTGAATTTCCATGTGTACTCTTTCCTAGAGGTGGTCTGCCTGAAAAGATGCCTCAGGAGAAGGCTTTATCCTCAACAATTATTCTTCTCACATTAGACAAAACTGATAGACCTTTCATCCATTCTGAATCTTACCAAGGCACTTAGATAAAATCTAAGTAGAAACAATTTTAAATATTGGTGTGAAAGAGAATGTGTAATTGTTCATTTATATGGGGAATCTAAACAAAAATGAACAAACAAAAACAGACTCATAAAAACAGACCAAAGGGATGGTTGGTTACCCAGGGGGAGGAGATGAGAGAATGGGTGAAAAAGGTGGAAGGGAATATAGTCAATAATACTATGATAAGTTAACACGGTGACAGATGATGACTAGAATTAGTGAGGTGATCACACTGTAAATTTAACAAAATACCGAGTCACCATATGGTACAACTAAAATATCAACTACACTTGTATTTTTAAAAATGACTTGTAAACAAAATCCTTTGTTTTCTATTGAGTTCCTCCCAAAATTTAAAAGATGATGTAATTAAGTCACCAGCTGATAAAATCACTTTAAAAAACTTCATAATAGTGAATTCTGGTATGTAATTCCCAAGTTGTTCAATGAATTGAATGATATTATTAAAAAATCCTTCCATTTTCATCTAATTTTTGTTATAAACTAAGTTTGTTAGAACTTTACATCTATAAGAGCAAAAAATAAGAATAAAATTGATCTTACTACTATATTGATATTCTCTGAATTTTAAAAAATAGGGAAGAAACTCAAAGATCTGTTCATCCCACTAAAAGATGTACTTCTGATAAAAATTTTTTGTTTAGTAACAGTTCATCAAAATTTGGACTGTATATTAGTGAACACTAAAACTGTAACAAGCCAAACAGAAAATTCGGAAGGAGAAAGAACATAAGTTTGTTGCCCCCTTACCAGAACTTACAACTGTGAGTTTCTACTTTAGACTTCATGGGTCTACAGGATGGGGGGCTCTCCTCTAAACTGTGATTCCGGAAGCCAAGTTTCTTCCTTCTTGAGTGTATACTGGAAGCTACACACTCCTTTGCATCAAGTTAGTAGCGGACGGGTAAAGGGCAAGGATGACTGCATGAGGAAGGCTTTCACAGCCTAATCCTGGAAGTTCTATGCATCACTTCTCTTTGATTTATCAGAACTGTCATATAGCTACTCTGATTTACAAAGATGGAAACTAACTGCATGATGGGAAGAGGAAATGGTCTGTCAATCAGTTAACAGTCTCTGCCACATATATTTATAATGTTTTGATGAACCATGTATTTATAATTGGAGACTTTAACACTTAGAATTTTGAGCATACAGAAAAAAATTTCAAATTTAGTTGTAGAGAAGTGTGACAACATCTTTAATTGCATGACTTTTGTGCACAATAAATAGGGTAAAATTCTTTGAGGAAGTGAAATGAATGGTGAAATGTATAAAATCACTGTGGTATTTAGATTATTTTAGTTACATTTAAAAAAAACACCTGATAACTGTTTTTTAAAATAGTCATTAACATCCTAAATTCATTTGAATTATCAAACTTTAGATGAAAAAACCTTAAAATGTCAACCTAAAATTACTAGGTGTATCAAGTCTTTCAAAATCATTTTTAGAATACTTCCAAAGCTCCAGTATGTCCCCAAGGAGAAGAAATGTGATCATATCCCACAATGAAGAGAAGAGAAAAAAATCATCTCTGAAATTATTTCTCCTTTCAGTCTTTCAACTCCTTTCACCTGAAAACCTCTATGAAAAGTTTATGCAGAAAACTGTTCTGAGGTCTTTAATTAGTTAACCAAGATCCCACTGTCTGAGCTAAATATTTTAGGATATGCTAAGAAAAGGTTTACTATCCCTCTGTGCTAGGTTTTACTATGAATTTTCACATCATAGAGAAATTCCAAGGTATTAAGAAACAGAACATGCCCAATAGGGAAGCCATCTCTGTAATTCCTCAAGTAGCCCTATAATATATTCAGATACTAACCACATGGCTTCCAGCACCCTGCCTGAATCTTTAAGTGATAAAAGAAAAAGGTGGCCTTATTTTGCATGAAGTCTCAATAATCCTCTGAGCATCAGTTCCAAAGAGAGAAAGTGATTTGAATTTCTCCCATCTTTTTGCAGGACAAAAATCGTAAGCCCTTATCCACTGATAATGTTTTTTACATATTTGGAACAATGAGAGGCATACTTCTCTTAGTTCTTTATTAGAAACATAGTAAGAAAGCCACTATAATTTTTGAACAAAGAAATATAAAACATTAAGTTTAGAAACTTTATACTTTCCCTTATTGCAATACACAGTCTATTTTTTGGGATGAAGCACAAAGATTATGGTGTAACTAATGTGAGGGTCACCTCCAAAGAAAACACATAACAGACACTAGTATGCAACATTCATTATATTTATTTTACTAAATATTATGGTTCAAAAAAACAAACCAAAAAACTTGTACTTAAAACTAGCCCAACTAGGTGGACTGGGCTGACGCCATCCCCACCCCCTTCTATGTAGACATAACTGGAACCATATCAGACAGCAAGCACTCATGTACGTATACTTCGCCTTTCCTGTTGAACATGAATGGACTTCTCTGAACCAGGAGAGACAAATGAAGTTTTACAAGATACAGGCACTTTATGTTCCCAGTTTTAGAAATAAGCCAAGTGAAAAATACTTAGTAAAAGTAATTGGAACAGAGAAAGCTTTAGTAGTTCTACCATTAATTTTAGTGACTACACTCAATGCAGACAGACAGCATAAAACAAGTAAAACAAACAAAAGTTTAGTAACTCGGGTTAATGGGCATATATATAAAAAATAATTCAAATTTACTATAACTGGAGAAAAATGCCCATCTGAATCCAACTTAAAGATATGCCAATAATGTGCATTAAATCTTGTGTACCTACATAGCTGAGTATCATCTGAAAGCTTTGCAAGAGTGTGGTTAGTGAGAAAAGCAAAAGGTGCTTTTGATTCCACAGTATCCAATTAAACAACAAAAGAAAGCAATTTACAAAAAAAGGTACCAAATAATACTTTAAAATAAATAGTTCATCATTTTGATGAATATATACATGTAGAGTCCACTTCTTGGAAATTTAGCTATCTAAAAGTGGCATATCACTATCAAGAGGTGCAGGAGCAAGTTCACATAAATAGAACAGTGTGGCTTCACTAGCTTCGGCTTCTGTCAATGGTTCCAGACGAACAAGCTTACTTTGGGTTGGTTCTGGGTCCAGGCTGCTATCCAGAAGCTCATCAACTTCTATAGGTTTATCTACAGAGGACATAACTTCTGATGATGCTGTGCTTCCCTGTTCAACAGCAGAGGCAGGGTTCCCATCCAGGAATGCAAGAAGTGGAAAGGCTGTGTACTGGATAAGCTGTTTATCTATAATAAAGATTAGAAAATAGCACTTTTATCACCACCTTATACAGAGTTCAAGATGACAGAATAAATAGAAACAGAGATGTGCACATATGCAATCACTAACCCAGCAAAATAAGAAATCAGATACTTGTCAGTAAACATTAAACATTAAAAAATGTTCCAGTCAGAAAAGTTAGTCTTTTATTCGACAATTCAAAAATGAGGGTTGCCCTGGCTGGTGTGGCTCAGTAGACTAAATGCTGGCCTGTGAACCAAAAGGTTGCAGGTTCAATTCCAGTCACCGAACGTGCCTGGACTGCAGGCTAGGCCCCCAGTTGGTGTACAAGAGGCAACCAATGGATGTTTCTTTTGTACATCAATGTTTTTCTTCCTCTCTTTCTCCCTTCCTTCCCCCTCTCTAAAAAAAAAAATCTTTAAAAAATGAAATGAAGGTGTTTTTAGTTCTCCTAAAGTTAAAATAGAAAAACAAAACAAAACACAACTTAAATTTTAAAAACTATTACCTCACCAATTTGATTTCCTCTGTATGCTGGAACCTTGACACATTATGCATAGAAATGAGATCAGCACATTCTGTGTTCAACTGTTAAGTATGGCAAGAACTTCACTGGCATGCATTAGTTCCTGTGTAGGACTCCTAATTTTATTTTATTTTATGTTAGAGAAGGAGAAAAAAAAAGGGAGAGGGAGAAAGAGATACAGAGGCATCGATTTGTTGTTCCACTTCTTTATGCATATAAATTGGTTGCTTATTATATGTGCCCTGACTGGAGATCGAATCTGCTACCTTGGCGTATGGGGACTATAACTCCAACCAACTGAGTTGCCCAGCCAGGGTATTATTTCTAATTTAAAATTCTATAGAAACTAGTACTACATTTATACCTACCTGTTTTGGTTTTAGATTTTCTTCCCTCTTCTGAGACTGGCTGAACTACATTGTTCTTGGTAGTTTCTAATCCTTTATTCTCGGACTGAAAGAAAAATAACATAATACTTTTTCATATTTTATATATTCCTGAAAATAGCAAAACATAAAAACTGGTACGTGAATATTGTGAATATTGGTATATTATCTGGAAAATATGGGAAGGAGAAGCATCAGGAAAGAGATTTGAGTAGAGGCAACAAGAATGGTTAAGAAAACTTGCTGTCATTAAGTGGATGAAACAAAGATCTTGAACTAGGATGTCAGTAAGTATGAAAAAGAGGGAACATCTCAACAGTAGAGTAGACAGAATTTGTCAAGGAAAAACAATGGGAATAAGTCAAGGCTACTTGTAATTAAGAGGTAATTCTTAAACTAATTTTAAACAGTTTTCATTAAAAATGTACTAGACATTTCATTCACAGAGTAAATGAACATATTTAGATTAGCTGAGGATAACATAGTGGCATCCTAAAACTATTTATGTCTATATTTGGAGGCCTCAGAGATAAAGTGGGTCTTCATTTCCTTTACGTGGCTCCTTCTGTTCTTTCCTGTCATTTAAATTGCTTCTTTCAACCACTGTCTTCTCTTCTTACATCTGATTTTAAGGGAATTAAATCTCTAATGCGGTTAAATTCTTCCAGTGCTCTTTTCAACGATGTTCAGAGTGAGTTGCAGAGGTTCAAAATTTCTCGTAAATAGCCTTAAGTCCCAGATACCTGCATGCTGGTTGGGTACATATGGTGTAACAAACATACTAATTCCTGTAATTCCCCTGATATTCATCAAAAAATAAAGCAGTATAAGTTCCCAGGATTCAGAGAGAATAAAAACACCAAGATAATAAAAACTTAATAATACCTGTCCAAAAATTTACATTAAAATATTTCTCATTTAGCATTCACAATAAACATTAAAGCAATAACAATTTTTATTTTTATGCTTCCTAAAAATAGATATTTTCCAAGGATGCCACTGTTGTTAATATAAAACATATGAGAACCAAGATAACAGACAGGTTTCCGCTCCCATGCAAATTCTTATTCATTAGTAGTAGCCACCCAGATTTCTGTACTGAGAAGTATAAAGTATCCCCATTTACTAGGAAAGGATGTTGTAATCCATGTCATGTAATACCTAAATAAACAAGGGAATAAGAGTGGATGTGCCAATTATTTGAAAACAATCAAGATTCTAGAACTATAATGAAAAGTCACTCTCAAATTTAATTTTTCTATAGTATTTTGAAGTAATATGCAATTTGCTGTTTAAAAGCTATTTCTGAAAACTATATTTAAGCTACTAGTTTTTGGAACAGGGAGGAGATCCAAGAATAAAGAATGACTCAAATGTCTAAGCAATAAATAAACAGTGTATTACATTTACTAAATAAATGCATGATATGGGATGATTCAACTTAAGGTCTAACATTCAATAATATATTTACTAACACACAGTACTAAGTTGGTCCATAGAATCTTGTAACATAAACCTAGACAAACTATGGTACACATGCCAAACACAGCATGCTGCCTGCTTTTGTAAATAAAGTTTTATAGGAACACAGATACACTCATTCTTTTAAGTCCTATCTGTGGCTACTTCTGCACTAAAATTACAAACCTGAGTAGACGTGACAGAGAACACATGGACTGCAAAACCAAAAATATGTACTAACTGGTCTTTACAGAAAAAAATATGCCAACCCCTAACATAAATCAACCAAAACTGAATGTATAGTCAACTTTCTGGTTCAAAAGTTCACAGCTTCTTTCAACTCCTAAGTTACCCAGGTTATAACTTTGAAAATGCAAAAAATCTGGTTAGTCTATCCTCACACATAATAATAGTGAGAAAAATTACAATCCCTTACTGTAATCACTCATTTATTTGATATGTGTTCATTTTTAGACTGTACATTTGATTACACTAATCTAGAGTCTACAAATTTCAGACGACTTGATTTACCTTTGTAATCAACGAAAAACAGGGATTACTAAACAATTTGGTATAAATTTAAGATAAACAGAGCATATACCTATTCAAGACAATAAACAGTAAAAAGTAAAATAATGATTTCTAAATGTCCGCTCTTACAACCTCAAACTATCCTTTTTACTCATGAAAAAACAGTTTCAAAGAATTTCTTGTTAACATGTGTTATTCCCAACTGGAGTTCCTGTACCTTTAAGGAAATAACAAAAACCATTACTTAAAGAAGTCTAAAAGCCACACTTTGTTTCAATTTACCTTATCTGAAGTCTGTACAAATCCCTGAGCTTTTACTATATTCTAATAAAATGAAGAAACTTATTTAAGAATAATGGTGCAAGCTAATTCTCAATTTAAAATGCTGAGAAGTTTACTGAAGGAATAAGAATGTAAAATCAAGCACATAAAACATAAAGAAATCATAGTTTAATAACTTATTTCAGTGACATACTTGAACACGCCAAGTTTAATTACAAGATCTGCCAGCACTTTGAGGGCTGATTTTATACTGGTAGTTAATCATATAAGTACCAATAAAACTGAGCAATGATTTACCCCAAAACCAAAAGCTGATTTTTCATCTAAAATTTTACTATCTTGTTCACACATATTAGGTCAGAATATAAAATGCTTTGTAACTGGGAGTGACACTGCTCTCTACTTACTAGGAGTGTTTTCAGATTCTTATAGCTATGGGTCCTGAGCAACATGAATTAAAACTTACTTTTGTATTATTGATGTAATCTGTGGGATTCATCTGCACAGAACTAGTGAAAAGCTGAAAGACCAAACAAGAAAGATAAGTTTAAAAATATTTTTAAAAAACTAACTGTGTTCAAAATTTTTATACAGCCATGTTGGGTGAAGAGATGTAGCTCCTGTACTGTACTAGGAAGTTTCCATACAATAAAATAAATTTGGAAGAGAAAAGCAGGAAAGCAGAAAGAAAAACAAATCAGAGCAAGTTAGCCCATGCATTAGATGTTATATGAATTTCTCTATAAAACTATAAAGTAACCATTTGAGAAAAACTGTGGTTTTCCACAGCTTCCCTCTCCCTTCATGTCCTTTACTTTTCTTCTCCCTAAATACATTGGGCCTTAAGTGGCAAACAGGACTGAGTTCCTTGTCCTGACACTAAGCCTTCATTGACTATTTGCTATTCTGTGATACAGATATAGAATCTGCTCTATGACAGTGGCTCCTAGAACACAAATGGCATACCTTCTTGTTGGTTTTCACCTCACCTAGCAAGGGAAATTGTAGACACTAAGACCACTGCTTACTGTTCTCCTCTGTCCAGTCAGTTCACAGACATAACTTTTGTTAGTCCTAAGTTTCAAAGTCGTTAATTTCATAAGGATTTATTAACCATATAAGAAATACTTGACATCATAAACAATATAAAATGAAGACACTATTCCTGCTCTTCAGGAGCTTACAATCTAAAAGACAAGATAGGTACAACATCAAATAACAACATATGATCAGATACAATCCAGCATTATAAGAATAATGGATGGCGGAGCTCAAAAGTACTGAGGAGTTAAGAGAACAAAAGAAGGAAAACACACAGGCACAAACACACATACATATACACAGGATAAACAAAAAGTTTGGATGACACTATGTAACATTATCAGTCAGTCCCTGGGGCTGGTTAGAACCTGGAAAGGAGAGGATGAAGGAAAGAATACATTGTTATAACATTAGCAACAACGAAGAATAAGATGACCAGTCCAAATAACACAGGAGTTCTGAGTTGAATAGTGAATTGTATACATAAGGTTCAAAAAGTAAAGCATGGCCAATCAGGAGACAAGACCACATTCTGTTGGCTTTAAAAGCCTTGGGAATGGACTAAGCAATGAAATAGGGCAATTAAAGCATTTTAACAGAATCAGCGCACCTGAATAGTTCACAGGATAGAATGTAATGCAGAAGCCATAGGCAAATTCCCTCTATCCTGTCTAGACATTGACTCCTCTCAAAGTTCCCCATTCACAGACCTAAAAATATCCCCTTTTCATTCATTAACTGTTTCCCCTGTCATATCACATACTGATACATGAGTTCCTTAAGGGCAGTTATATGTGACTGCTAATCTCTGCCAGTTCAGCTTGCACTGCCTTAGAGACCTGACCAAATTTTGTCCCTACTGAGAGTGGCATCTAAAGAGGGCCAACAATATAAGATCCTCACTCATTCTTTGCCCTTCTCCCCACTACACACTGACTCAGGAATACCTTCATGTATTCCCAGCAGATCTACAGTAAGAACTAGGAAAAAAAGTAGATCATAGATGAGGAGTTGACATGGTTGGCTGAACTGTATGACTCCACAATGGGTCACTCAGTACTAAACTTTGCTGAGAGAACCCATGAACTCCTCAGCACACTTATTCATGCCTTTATCATCTTTGCCATCTCAGACAAGGCAAACTTATGGGTGGGTTTTTAAATTTATGACAATAGAACATAATTCAAGGATGATCTCCTGTTTGAATTATGCTCTACTATGAAGGTCTTGAATGAGAGAGGCAAGAATGGAAAACTTAAAAAGCTGAAAACAGTATCAAGTTTAGAAAATAAATGTTTGGTGTTAAACACAATTAATATAAGGCAAGATCTAACGGTTTTTTCTCAAAGGTATGGAATTAGAATTCAAGCAAAGTTTATTTTAAAAAATATTAAGAGCTGGAAGACAGCAATCCTACAAGTACAAACCCCTTCAGAGAGGAAGGGCAGAAAAAAAGAGAAGTAGAGAAAATAAAAGAGGATAAAAGACCAAGTACCTTGGGGAAGACCAGCAAGGTCTACCTTGGGGAAGTCCTACAAGCCAGCAGGAAAAAGAGAAGTTTCTAGAGGAAATGGAGAATGTTTAGGGAGACAGGAAAAGAACAAAGGTCCCAGAGCTTCTCAAATCAACAGAACAAGTTGATTTTAGTAAAACACTGATTTAGGAAAATCAGTAGTATTAATAATAATACTATTACTTACTTATAATTCTTACAGTGGCCCTTCAAGACATTAGATACATGTTACAGATGGGCAAACTGGGAAGGGAGGTTAACTTTCCCAAGATTAATACTCACATAGCTAGTATAGTAAGTAAGATGAAACAAAAATGAACCCAAATCCGACTCAATACAAACCTTCTTCTGCTAGTCCAGTGACCTAATTTGGGGGCAAAAATCACAGCCTACTCGCTATGAATAAACCAATGCAGAACAGGCTTAGAGTAAGTAAGTAAAACGTTACAGGTTTCAAAAGAAATAAAGAGTAAAAAAGAAGAAACAAATATAGCCACTCATTTAGAAAAGCAGAATGGTAAATGAGAAGAACAACACGTCAAAATGTTTTTTAAGACAGGGAAGATCTATACCTATTGAAGGCAAATGGGAAAAGATCAAGGATAGAAATAGAAAAACAGAGAGACAGGAGCAGGTGCACAAATTGGCTTCAAAGAGGAAGTAAGTACTTCCTCTAAGATGAGATTCCACATTTTATGAGAGGACCAAGGCAGGGTGAATTATCCTGTGTGAAAACAGTTGCCTGGATGCGGTCATGAGGAAAAACAAGTGTGATAAATGCCCCAAAGTTGAATTAAAATAATCTAGTTGAAGACTGTGAGGGTATGTAGAAGATTAGAATTATGGGATTTTATTTCTTTCTTAGTGATCTAAGAGAACAATATTCTGGAAGGTCCCTGGATTCAGAGTGGGGCAAAGACTAACAGGCACAAGGACAGTCAATTTACTATTAACCAATTGAAACAGGACATTAACATGGATGTTGAATTCACTTAAAATTGTAACACAGGTCAGCATGGAAGAAAGTCTTCAAAGATGGTGAAATCCATCCTGTGAGGCACTGATACAATGATGAAGTCTTGTCATACAAAGAGTGATGAGAAGCAAAGGGATAAGGTGGTAAAATTAGACTAAGGGGTAAGAAAGGACTAATTCCTTTAGCTTCACTGAGAAGCTCTTAAAAGGACAAGACTGTACAATCTTGATGTGAGAGAAGCTGCATTTTAAGGAAAAAAAATTGCCAAAAAAGGACCAAACAAAACTTTCAACAGACAGAAACATGTTCACAACAGGAAATGAAAATGAGGAGAGAACCAGATTCATATGGATGGAAGCAGGCCACAAAGGAAGCTTCAGTAAAAAAAGCTTAGGTAAGGAAGGGAGGGGTGACAGGCACACAAGGGAAGAGAACAAGAAAGGTGGTAAGTGCCAGAAATGGTACTAGATAAGGACTCACAAACAAGGCAACATTGGAGTCAAGTTCACACAGGTGGTGGTGGGGACTGGAGCAGGGAAACCTGAGAGCACAGGACATAAAATTTTAAAAAATATAGCTAGTATAATATATTTGAGTGGAAAACATTAATCCCCAAAGTTAAAAAGTTCTTCATGCTATTTCCTGGCTACATATTTCTATTACTAATTTCCACCAATTTCTATTCAGACAATTTATCCTACAACAAAACATAATACGCAACAAGTACAGACAAGACCTAGATACTAATGTTGAACACAGTTGATATGTTGTTATATGGGGATTAACTGAACTGCTACTCAGAAATGGGTAGTTATGACCATCTTTCCTGTCCTGAATCCATCTGTTCAATCTTTCTGATATACAAAACCATTGATTTAAAAAAAAAGAAAATGCAAAACCAAGTGCAGAGTACAAGAAAATGATGTATGGATTTATAAATAATATACATAAGACACACAAACTGCCAGTACAACAAAGATTATTCAAAATACCTACATCAACCAGGAGATCTGGGTCTATGCTAAACTGCCTTCCTGACAGCATGGCTTGGAAGTCCTCTAAACTGCAATCAATACTGTCAAGATAATCCAACAGCTCAACCCTAAGGAAAAAAAATTGAAATAAAAAATCAGTTAGGTTTTGTTTTTTTTTATGTTTAAAATTACACTGCAATCTAGCTAAGCAAAACATTCCCAGAAACTGCTGAATCCTTACCAATTTTTAATCTTAACAGATCCTATTCAATACTGGAGATTCCCGAAAATTCAGTTAACTGAGAATCCACAACCTGCACACAAAACTTTAGTGTTTACAGAAAAAAGGTTCAGCCTGATTCATCTTTCCTTTACATTATAAAATATTAAATATTTAACCTCTTATTACCTGTCATTGGAACTAATTTCTGGTTTTCTTATGCTATCAGTAAGTCCTTTTATAGAGGTATGCTATTCCATAGTCCTGATATAAACTAGTATAATACAATCACACATACATTACAGACATTCAAACAAGCATTTTGTTAAAAATAATCTGAGGAACTGCCGAGAAAATCCCAACACTGCTCTTGGGATGATTAAATCCTTCTCATAACAGCATTTGTGAAGCTCAGCCCTGACCAAAACAAAGAAAGGCAGACTACATTTGTGCATACTGTGAAAGGAAGATCAAAGAGAGAAAGAATATGTGAAATAAAAAATGCAAACAAAATTAGCCACCTAGATGAGAACTCACTTTCCCAAAAGATTGATGTTATCATTTAAAATGGAATCCATCATGGTCACAGGATCTTCTGTAGTCAGACTGGATGAGCCATTGAGCTGGACGGCACTAGACATGAGAGGGCTAGGGCCATCACTGCTGGAACTTAGGGTTTCTCTGGCTGGTTCATTCTGATCTCCACTCTGAATGACAGGTGCATACTCATCTTCGTTGTCATCTTCAACAATGACAATATCAGGGTACTGGCTACAGCTAGGTCAGCAATACAAGAAAGAACCAAATACATTTTCAGATCAATTCAATCAATTAATTCTATACATTCGTTCTCCTTGGAAATTCTCTCCCCAAACCACACTTTTAAATGCTTAAATTTCTTGGGAAAGTACCTTAATAACAAATATTCATAGTTCATACGATACAATACCACAAAGCATCAATTAAAGGTATTTAACTAAAAAATGAAAAAAACAGAATTCTCATTATTTTGTTGTTGGGAGTCCTTCTGGGACTAGAAAAGAGTATGCGTTTTTTTTTACCATATTTTGCTGTGTACAATGCACACTTAATGCCCAAATTTTTTACAATGCCCAAATTTTTGAGAGAAAAATAAGGATGTGCACTTATACATAAGTAGTGCTAAGGATGCACCTTATACATGGGTAGCATTAAGACCGTGGTGTGCATTACACACAGCAAAATACAGTAACTCTTTAGTAAGAAAAATAACCAGTTTTTTAAATTTTATTTCATAATCTCCTTACTTGGAGGGATCAGATATAACATCCTCATTAGTTTCTGGAATAACAGGGATATTTTCATCTGCATTATCATCGGTAACATCATAAATAATGATATCATCAGAAATCCGCTCCCTTGATTTTAAACCTTCAGTTCTACTATGTGGAACCTAAAAAAACAAGGAGAAATTATATCAAAAATGAAATTATATTATCTACCAAACAACATTATGTAAAATATGCTAAACTGGAACCTACTATTTACTAAATGTTGAGGATACAATAGCCAGCATTTAAACAGGTATGTTCTCTGTCCTTCTGGACTTACACACTAATTATATTCGTAGTACCAATTCACAGAGGTTATATTCTCTGCATTCTTTTTTTTTTTTTTTAATAATCTGTATGTCATGCCTCAGAATGTTTATATGGCAAGATCTTCAAATTTTAAAGTACTTTTTTATACCCCAAGGAAAAAAGTCAGGATATCACCAGAAATTTCAAGCACAAGGTTGCTGGGCTGATGAGGACTATTTCCTCTCAAGCTACTCTGTTTGACACATATTTTATTCATACTGATTACATGGTTTCAAAAATAGGAAATAATGAACACTTCACCTATTCCAAAGTTAAATGTCAGCCTGGCATTTTAGTGATGATATTTTTTTTAAATTTAGCTGCATTCAGACCATAGGTACATTAACAAAAAAAGCATTCAATTTTTTTGAAGCAAACTGAAGTCATTAATATAATGCAAATACCTATCAATTTTGACAAGAGGTAATACAGAGGCAGATATGAAGTATTTAAAATATATAAATCTAGTTAAATTACTCTTCTTTCTCTTACATGAATTTTCAATCCTAAAAATAAATTATTAGGTATGCTTGATTAGAAACAGTGGTAGGAAGAGAAAGCAGAGGTAAGCTTAACTCTAATTTTCCTGAGAACAAAAAGCCTGATACTTCAATAATAAATCTCTAACAGTATTTAAATTCTAAGATTTGAAAGTAACAATGATAATCAGAATACTAAAAGAAGTCTTGACTCTGGACTGGATGAATTTTTCTCTGGATACAAGTTTAACGAATTATTCAGAGAGCTTGTGGAAAAAAATGAAAGTAATCAAAAATATTTTTTGAAATTGCTAATAGTTAAAGCCCAGTCTGTGTATATTTATAATAAAAGTTGTAAACAACATAAAATAACCAGTGGATGAATGCATAATTACATTATTATAATAATCAATTAATATCATACAGTAGTTCTGGTTTATTAAATCTTAAAAGCAATACCAAGTAAAAAAAGCCACAAAGCAAAATAATATGTACAAAATGGTATCATTTATAAGTTCAGATATATGTAAAGTAATAATATTATTCATAGATTCACAACTGTAAAAAGACTTTGGAAATAATAAATACTAATTCAAAACAGTGATTATCTCTAGGTGAAACTGGAAAGGGGGAGAAAAACAACTTGGGAACAGACAACTGAGACTACTTACATTTATAATAGGTTATTTCTCAAAATAACCTAAAGCAAATAATAAAAAAAGTCATGAATTGAAAAAGCTGTAGGATAAGCACTTAGAATATTACTCAATAAACTCGGAATGCATGAAATAGAATGGTAGTAAAATTTAGTTTTGAGATAATATAAATTAGAATTTAACTAAGTATTACTTTATGATGGTGATTATCAGTTGGTTCTTTGACTATGTGCTGAAACAGATTCTTCTTTTGGGCTCCATTAGTGTTTAGAAGTAGAGGCCTGAAATCAGAAGACATTAATGAAGTTCAGTGAAGCAAACACACAAGCAATTCAAACAGCTTCTAATAATTTACTCATACATAAACACAATCATTTTCATAATTAATAATTTTGGTAAGCATACAAAAGGAACTCTTAAAAATTATTAAATCTCAGGAATAGAAACTGGGGGATGAGTATGTCTAAAACTTTTATTTCTCCATTTGTCTGTACTACTTTTGTTATAATGTAATGAACTGGTCTCCCCACATAAATTTCACTGCTGACTGAACTATAACACTCTCTAAGAAATGTGTTTTCATGGTAAAAAATAAATAGGTAATATCATAAGAAGTTCAGTAATTAGTGGAAGCAGAATTAAGGCCACAGCATAAGCGATGAGCATAACCAAGCTTTGCTAAAATC
Organism: Trachops cirrhosus; assembly: GCA_028533065.1. Taxonomy (NCBI): domain Eukaryota; kingdom Metazoa; phylum Chordata; class Mammalia; order Chiroptera; family Phyllostomidae; genus Trachops; species Trachops cirrhosus. The sequence continues at coordinate 160,920,644 of CM052541.1, read as the reverse complement.
TTAGCCTTACAAGATTATCTTTTTCTCCTCCCAGATACTCCTTTGTCTACTATTCTTATGTATTAGTTGTGACAGTGGTACTTAGTAACATTTATAGGAATTCAAACCTTGGCTGTATTCCAAGGTCAACAAACCATGGTTGACATAGGCTTTTAAAGACCTTCAGGAGTAGATTAAACATAAAAGAGATCAAGTAAAAAAAAAATTTTTTTTAAGACATGGCCTTTTTTTAAGAGCTTCCCTCAGGTTTCCTAATGCTACACTGAATTGCTGATGTGAATGAAATATAGGTTCTCTATTTAACTGTACATGTCTGTAAAGTGACCATTTAGGCTATCCTTATCTCTCAAAAATATCAGCAGTCTCACAGCACTAGGAAAAAATAACAGTCTTGAGATGTTGTGAGTAATTATCAAGGGACGAATGTTCATCCATTGTAGGCCATACATAGTTACACACTAAAATTTCTGGTTGTCCACGTATAAAGCAAAACGTTTTAACATAAAAACTTACCTTTTACGTTTTAAACTCACAAGTTGGTTATTCTGAACCAATGTAACAATAAACTGGACAATCTAAAAGGAAAATACAAATAATTTTTTTCCATTATAGACTCCTAGTTCTTTAGTCTACATTACCAACTTAAAAAAATTCAAATATTGTACATGTCCTCTACTCTAAGTCATATAATTTCTCAAATATTAAGATATTTGAAATTTGGATACATCTTAAAATTGGTATCAAAAGAAACATACTAGCCTCCAGGCAGAATAACCTGTGATAAAAGTTGCTACTACCTAGAACAAAGAGATGCCTAAAAATTCCTTCCTTCCTCCCTTCCATTCATCCATCCACATACCCACCCAATATTCAGTTATTTGTTTTGGTGATAAGTATCAAGTATGCCTTAAATATAGACCCCCAATTTTACAATTCTTTCAATAACAGGATGATGCAAAATAAAAGAGAAAACATAAAACAAAAACATGGTGTTTCATAGGCAACTTTTTCTTATATCAAATATTATAATGGTGGTAAAAAAAATGCAAACTCTCAAAATAAAAGATCATAAAATTTTCAAGTTAGAAAAGTTTATTGACTATAGAAAAATTATTGTTGAAGCACTAACCATCTGTCAAAGCTTCCTGCTGACTACCAAAAGAAGCTGGTTTAATCTTCCAAGTCTGATTAAATTTAGAGGAAAACTATTAAACAGATTAAGACATGCCACATTCCTCCATATTTTATGATAGTATTTCTTAAAGTGTGGCCCATGGAGCAGTAGCACTGGCCTAGAAACTTGTTAGACATGTGGATTCTCAGCCCCACTCCAGAACTGCTGAATCTGAAATTCTAAGGATGGGGGCCCAGTAATGTTGTGTGTTTAGCAAGCTGTCCAGGTGGTACTAATATGAATATGAGAGACATATACGGTATGGTACACCTTGAGATTATATCGTTAACTTCCTAAAAGAGCTAAAAGCAAGGCTATCACATGATGAATTATGAAAAACAGTGTATCACTGAGAGGCTATGAATGAAGAACAAAGGGATTAGAGGACAATGTAGACAGAAGAAAACTTCCTTGCAAACTTTGGGAAGTGTAATTACATAATTAAAACAAAGAATTGTCAATTAAAAATACAAATTGTATAGCCTTAATATTGTGTGTTCTCCCCCAAAAGAGGCTACTAAATAGTTTGCCTTACAATCAATATGAACTTTTCCATGGAAAAAATATAAACATTTTATTTTTTATTATTTTTTAATTTATTGAAATAATTGGGGTGACATTGATTAAAAAATTATATAGGTTTCAGTAACACAATTCTATAATACATTATGTACATATTGTATTGCATGTTCACCACCCCAAGTCAAATCTCCTTCCATCATCATTTATCCCTTCTTTACCCTCTCCTACCTACCCCCATCCCCCTTTCCCTCTGGTAATCACCACACAGTTGTCTGTCTATGAGGTTTTTTCCCCTTATTTTCTTTTTTTCTTAATCCCTTCAAAATACAAACATTTTAACTGAAGAGTCAGAAAACATTACAGTGTACGAGAAGGTTAGCCACTGCCTTACTTATTCAAAAAAAATACTAAGAGTTGACAAAAAAACATTTACACTTAAAGAAGTCCTTAAAGTAATTCAACTTCAATTATTTTTTTAGTTTATTAAAAGGTATTATCAGAAAATTCTAAAAACATTAGTAATTATATGTACAAGAACATGAATCACTGGCTACATTTCTCCTGACATGTTCTATATCTCACTTCTCTTTGTATACTTCTGCTTCACACCATACAGAATTTACAACCTGGAGATGAGGAATCTCACATGTACCACATCTAACTTCTGTACCTGATAAGTCTTGTAACAGAAACCTCACATAATTATTTCCAATTAATTCAAGGCCAAAGAATAAATGGCAAGAGTTAAAAATCAATTCCATGAATAGAGAAAAAATTACTGGCTGTCACCATACATTATACAAACTCCCTAAACCCTAGCAAAACATACAGATGCAAACTCAAATCTGAGCAGACAGAATGTTAGCTTTCATGAAAAACTGAAATGTTATATAAGAATTTTACAAAATATTCTTGCCATTAGGGGAAAAAAACAACAAATTATAGAGTGTTTAAGTTGGTATATAACCAAAATACCTTTTTTCTGGAAAAGAAACAAATTTTTAAAGTAAAATGTAGGTTAAGGTACATTATCATTTTAAATCATGTATTCTTAACAGAACTTCATGTTGAAATTAGCTATGGTAATTTTGAAAATATATATACTTAGACTTAGAATTAATTCTACAATCAACCTTTACTTGCACACTATTTTTTCTTTAAATATAGGCTATCTATTTTGACTACAGGCCAAAGGCTGCAACTACCATTCATCTCTGTTCTAAGCTGTTCCCCTAGATTCAAATCCTGTCAGTCATTACCCTATTTTTAGCATGAACAAGTTGAAGCTCTCCCACCCTCCCCCGCTAAAAAAAACTGTTGCTTAAACTTAAGAGTCCAGTTTTCTAAGAGCAAAAAAATAGCGACCTTAATTACTTTTATGTTTCATATCTTATTAACATATGAAAGCTGATACGAACAGATCAAATCACCAGGACACAATGCACCAGAGAGATTCTCAGTTCCCCAGTAATTTTCAGCTCAGATACTAAAATCTAGGATTTATTTTACAGCTTCTGTATTAATGCTTTTCTGTACAGATTAATAATAACATACATTGACAGCTCATTTTTTTAAACTCATAATTTGGTCGACTGATTTAAAAATACTAGTCATTTATCTTCTGAACCTGTATGTATGCCTTTCAGAGTAAAAAACAGTAAAAACAACAAAGCAAATGAACAAAAAAAAAGCCCCACACAGTAAAGCTTTGTTTTTATAGGAAAAATTGTTTAAGAAATTGGGAGCATATTAATTATGCTTCTATGAATAAAGTATCTTATAGGTGTTCTATCAGGCAAAGGTCCTTAAAGATTTATTAACTGGGAGTACAGAATGACCATATTTAGCTAATGAAAAGATTTTTTATTAAAAAGAACATACAACACTTGTCCTAATTTGTTTGATTTCATAGTTTTACTTCTATCTGTACACCCAAAATACAAAAAACTAAAACCAATCAGTCTATGCAACGGAGACTTTGGGTCACAAATGGTACTCAAACAAGCACAATTACGATCATGGGAAAAAAGCTTACCTTTCGAATAACTTGTTGCTGTTGTGCATGTTTTGCTCGTAATTCTGACACCTCCTTCCAAAGGGACTCATTCTCACTATATCATTTATTAAAAAAAAACAAAACAAAAAAAACAATTCTGTCAGAAATCAAGGCCTCAATATCTTTAAGCAAACCAGAGAATACTATAGATATAAAGAACGAGCCGATGGTTGCCAAAGGGGAAGGCATGGGAATAAAACATTTTTTAATTAAAAATAAAGATTTTATAAAAATACCAGAGAATTTAACTAGTTTTTATTATATATTTTTATTTATGAGACTCAAAAATCTTTGGTTCAATTATATAAATGGCAACTATCCTGATGCAAATCCAGAATCATTCCTTCATAACTCTAGTAGCTTCTACTCGTGGCAATATATACACAAAAACTTAGGACTCATGCCTACATCCATATAATAGGAAGCAATTTATTCCTTTGACAATTAGGTTCATTATTTATTATTTAAGCTAACCTTAAAACTATGGCTACCATGTGAATTCAGTACTAGTGCTTAGGAAACAATTCTTAAAGAGAAGTGACATTTACCTAGCACTTGCTACACTCCAAGTACTATGCTAACCATTTCATATATACTAGTAATTTAAACTTCTCTTAAATCCATCAAGAAGGAAATTATTCTCTATTTTATATGTGAGGACTCTGAGACTCAGAGTACTGAGAACACTTGCCCAAGATCACACAGATAATTAGTTAAATATTCAAGTAGAAATAAAATCTGCTCAACTCCAAACTATCTTAAGATTTGTCTCAACCACAAGCATATGAAAACACTAAAGAATATGTTTTTTAAAAGCATTTCCATATATGACAAACCAAAAAATAGAGGGTACCGAAAATGAGACTTTAGTACATACTGAAAAAAATACTGTACTTTTTCTGGTTCAGAAATTCAAAGATTCTCTCATCTGCTCACTAAAGGTAAGGAGGAGAATGGCTATCCCTAACACTTCAAGTATAAATTTGGAATCCCATTCCTTCAAGACTCAACCTGAGATTCAAGGAACTGGGTCAAAGGACATCTCAGTAGACACATATGATAAACCAGTGTAAGTTATTAAATAAAATATGCAAAATGGGGAAACTTAAAATTAAGGCCTAGTTAAAAAGGGTATCAAAGTCCAATATTACTCTTTTAACAAAAATACTAAAGTATAGTTAAACTAATGTCCCATATTTGAAATGGGATAGAAAATACACAAAATAACTACTCCCAAGACCTGGGCATCTATTAGGATGAGCAAAATCTCAACTATTTACTAAAAAAAACAAGTATACATCTACTCTACATATAAGCTATTACTATGGCAAATTAGGATAATGGTGCTAAGAACTGTAGTTACAAATCAAAGCATCTTTCTGCAGATATTAAGGTTTGAATAATATTTTGTCCAGTGTATATAAAATAAATATCAAGTAGAGCAAGTCTCTTGTGTCCTTTTTTCCCTATTTTTTATGCCCTACTTTTCCCTAAGAGATAGGTCACACAGAAAAGTCATAAAAAACATCTTAAAAGAACAGGTAACATGCAGTAAGTACTTTTATGCCTTTGTGTGCGTTCACATGTGTCTGATCATCTAAAAGCTAACCTATGTAGACTCAGATTTCCTACACCAATTTAAAGGTCTACTGTTTCCCATGTTTATTTTTCCTTTTGTTTCCCTTGTCTGGGAAAATATATTCAATAGAATATTGCTGCAAGGAATGTTCAAGATTTTCCTGCCTATTCTTTCTTCTATGGTTTTTATGGTTTCAGGTCTAACATTTAAGTCTTTGATCCATTTTGAATTTATTCTTGTGTGTGGTGTAAGAAAGTGGTCTATTTTCATTTCTCTGCACATATCTGTCCTATTTTCCCAATGCTGTTTATTGAATAATCTATCTTTAGCCCGTTCAATATGCTTGCTTCCCGTTTTAAGTACTAATTGACTATAAAGGTATGGGTTTATTTCTGGGCTCTCTATTCTCTTCCATTGATCTATGTGTCTGTTTTTATGCTAGCACCACGCTGTTTTGACTACTATGGCCTTATAGTATACAGTTTGATATTAGGCAGCATGATTCCTCCAACTTTGTTGTTCTTTAACAGGAACGCTGCTGCTATGTGGGGCCTTTTGTGGGTTCACATAAATTTTTGAAGTATTTGTTCTAGTTCTGTGAAATACGTCATTGGAATCTTGATAGGAATTGTATTGAATCTACAGATTGCTCTCGGGAGTACAGACTGCTCTCAGGAGTATAGTATGTGCTTCCACTTATTTGTATCTTATAATTTGTATCAGTGTCTTATAATTTTCTAAGTACAGGTCTTTTACATCCTTAGTTGGGATTATTTGTAGTTATCAAACTGAAATGTTTTTGCACTGCAAAAGAAATCATCAACAAAATAAAAAGACAACCCACAGAATGAGAGAACATATTCGCCAATACATCTGATAAGGTGTTAATACCCAAAATTTATGAAGAACTTACAAAACTCAACATCAAAAAAGCAAAAAACTCAATTAAAAAGTGGGCAAAGGGCCTGAATAGATACTTCTCCAAAGAGGACATAAAGATAGCCAATAGACATATGAAAAGATGCTCAATGTCACTAATCATCAGAGAAATGAATATTAACATCACAATGAGATACCATCTCACATTTGTCAGAATGGCTATCATCAATAAATCAACAAACAAATGCTGGCAAAGATGTGGAGAAAGGGGAACACTTTTGTTTTGTTGGTGGGAATGCAACTGGTGCAGCCACTGTGGAAAGCAGTATGGAGATACCTCAAAAAATTAAAAATAGATCTGCCTTTTGACCCAGCAATCCCACTTCTGGGGCTATATCCTAAGGAAACCACAAAACTAATTCGAAAGAATGTAAGCATACTAATGTTCATTGCAGTGTTATTTACAATTGTGAAGATATGGAAGCAGCCCAATTGTCTATCAGTAAATGAGTGGATAAAACTATGGGACATTTACACAATGGAATACTTCTCAGCTATAAAAAAGAAGAAAATTTTACCCTTTGCCAACAGTATGGATGGACCTGGAGAATATTATGCTAAATTAAATAAGCCAGATAAAGACAAATACCATATGATTTCACTCCTATGTAGGATCTAATGAATAAACTAGGAAAATGGGGACAGACTCATACATGGAAAACAGGATGACAGCTGGGGGTGGGAGGTGAGGGGATGGAAGATGGAGCAAAAAGGAAAAAGGATTTATGGACAACAGTGTGGTGATTACTGGGGGAAGGGGGATATAAGAGAATAAAAAATAGAAAAAAATACAATAAATATTAAATTTAAAAACAAACAACAATGAAATACATCTATTGTTTCATGAGAAAGGCTTTTGCATCATATAGTTTTGCATGCCCAGGTTTTTATATTCTTTCGACCACCATCATGAAAATACAGTACTGGGGTAAAGTCTATGGCTACAAATCAAAAATAAAGGGAACTAATACTTATTGAAAAATGATCTCTGATCTTGGTTTCAACAACATGACCTAAAAGTAAAGCACCAACCTCTAACACACTACACCCAACACACAAACACCAACCTATATATTAGAATTATATTTGAAAATAATACTTTACCTTTTTAATTCAGAAAGCCTGGACTCAATAGTTTCTTGTTTTATTTGAACCTTCTGAGCACTACTTATAATTTTTGTTAAATCTTCCTGACGAATTTTATTTTCTTCTGGTTTTGAAGATGAAACCTTTTAAAAAGCAAATTTAGGACATCAAACAAATACGAAATGCCATGGTTGTAATTCAAAGCTTCCCTATTATAAGATGTTTTTATAGTCTGTTCAGGAAGTGAGATCAAGTTCCAAAAAAACCCAGGATAGGATTCTAGGAAGAGAATAAACTTTATGGTTCAAAGAGAGAGGATAAGAAATAATTAGTCTATTTTTTTTAATGTGGGAAATTTCCACAAGCAGAAACACCTTAAGGGCTTTTTAATTTTTCATTTCCTTCTGTCAAACTCCCTCTAATTTTCCCATGTCTCTTTATTATCACATTCCACGTTTAATTAAATTTATACAGTAACAGCTTAATGCTAGGCCATTTTCTTCCATGGTCCACACTATCCTTTTACCCCACCCCTTCCTTTTGTAGATTTGGTAAAAATATCTTACTTCAGTAAAAAAAAAAAAAAATCATTCAAAAATGTCTTGTTAAATGTCTACTATATGCAAGGGACTTATCCTGGGCTTTCAATATTTGGCAGTAAACTATATAATAAGCCCTCCAGTGAATTTACATTCTAGCAGAAGCTTACATTTTTTAAGCTAAAAAAAAGGTGAGCTATCCAATGTGATGGCTCCTCAACCTCAGTCAGAATGTAAACATTTTCCTTCCCTTTGAAAGTGTTTGAGCCTTTAGTATAGTTTAGCACCAAGAAAGAAAAATAGAAGGAAATAATTAAAACTTTATTTGTGTGGATGGAGCACCAGCCTGTAAACCAAAGGGTCACCGGTTCGGCTCCCAGTCAGGGCACGTGCCTGGGTTGCAGGCCAGGTCCCCAACTAGGGGCACATGAGAGGCAACCACACATTGATGTTTCTTTACCTCTCTTTCTCCCTCCCTTCCCTTCTCTAAAATAAATAAATAAAAATCTTTTTAAAAAATGTATTTGTCTAAATCATCCCAACAAAGAACACTAGTGTATTTTTATACATTCTTAATATCAACAGCTGAAATATGTTTTAGCCAAGTATACTACATGGCAATGCCCTAATCAAATCATGTTAACAATAGCTCACCTTCCTTTTAATGTTCTCCAACAAGTCATCCTGGCCTTGTTTGAAGTAAGGATGCTGAAATTCAACAGGACCATCTCGTTCCTGTTTTACAATTCCAGAGTCAATATGCACTACTTTACGGAAACCATCTGAAAAAGATTCAAAATTCAGATGACTAAAACAGAGGAAAGTCAAAATTAATGATGCTCCTATATGATATATTTTCCTCTTTATCATCCTAATGGAGGAAAAAAACTGTTTAATCAGTGGCTGATGACACTAGTCCAAATAAATTGCGGTCCATACTCACACATATTAAGTTGCCTCACAAAGCTTGCCATGTTATTGTGCTTGAAGTATTTGGGAAGAATTTCCTTTGCAAATCTTTGTTCATCCAAAACTAGAAAACTTTGACCATTCTGAAAAAAATAAACAAGTCAATTAGTTAAAGTCCTCTGACACTACATGATACATATAAACCCCAAAACTGGGCAATCCTTTTATAGTAACTTCAGACCAACCATTTATTTCTTTTAATGTCAACAAGAAACAAGTTCCAAATAACTGCCAAACTGTAATTAAGCATTTTGATGTCAAGTTCAAAAGCTTAGCAGTGTCTCAACCAGAATCTCTATCATATTCTATGGTAAAATAGTAGAAAAATTTCCAGACTTCCAGCCAAGATGGAGGCATAGGGAGATACACTTTGCCTCCTTGCACAATCAACAGGAGGACAGCAACAAATTTAAAAACAAAAAATAACCAGAACTGCCAGAGAATCAAACTGTATGGCAGCCTGACAACCAAGGAGTCAAAGAAGAAACATTCATTCAAACTGGTAAGAGGGGCAGAAATGGGCAGCCAGGATGGAGAAGATGCACAGTAAGGTGACGGCTGGCAGACCCAGCAGTCCCACAATGCATGAGGATAAATGGGGAGGAACAACTGGGAAGCAAGACACTGCACAACTCAGGGTCCCAGTTTGGGGAAGAAAGCCTCAAAACCTGTGGCCGAAAAAACCTGTGAGGAAATTGCAAGGTGGGAGAAACTCCCAACAGTAAAGGGAAGGTAACCGGGACTCAAATGAATGATTTGGAAGAGAAGGAAGAAATAAACATTCAACCAGAACAGAATGAAGAAACAAGAATTCAAAAAAATGGGAAGAGGCTTAGAAATCTCCAGGACTAATTAAACATTCCAACATCCAATTCACAGGGATGCCAGAAGAAGAAAAGGAAAAGCAAGAAACTGAAAACTTATTTGAGAACATAATGAAGGAGAACTTCCCTAATTTGGCAAAGGAAATAGACATCCAGGAAGTCTAGGAAGCTCAGAGAATCACAAACAAGTTGGACCCAAGGAAGCACACACCAAGGCACATCATAATTACATTACCCAATTAAAGACAAGGACAGACTCTTAAAAGCAGCAAGAGAAAAGGAGACACTCACCTACAAAGGACTTCCCATAAGACTATCAACTGATTTCTCAAAAGAAACCTTGCAGGCAAGAAGGGGCTGGAAAGAAGTATTCAAAGTCATGAAAGGCAAGGACCTATACATCCAAGATTGCTCTATCCAGCAAAGCTACCATTTAGAATGGAAGGGCAGATAAAGTGCTTCCCAGATAAGGTCAAGTTAAAGGAGTTCATTATCATCAAGCTCTTACACGAAATGTTAAAGGGACTTATCTAAGAAAAGGAAGAAAAAAAGCTCAACAATAAAATGACAACAAACTCACAACTATCAACAACTAAACCTAAAAATCAAAAACAAAAACTAAACAAACAACTAGAACAGGAACAAAATCACAGAAATGGAGCTCACACAGTGTTATCAGCAGGAAGTTCGTGGGGGGGAGAATGGGGGGAAATGTACAGGGAATAAGAAGCATAAATGGTAGGTAGAAAATAGATGAGGGGGCAGTTAAGAATACCATAGGAAATGTAGAAGCCAAAGAACTTGTATGTATGACCCATGGACATGAACTAAGGGGAGGGGGAATCCTAGTGGGAGGGGGTGCAGGGCAGAGGGTAATAAAGGGGAGGAGAAAAATGGGACAACTCTAATAGCATAATCAATAAAATATACTTAAAAAAGAAAATTTGCATTAAATCAGAAACAAGAAAAACAAATACAATATGTGGCCAGCATAATTATTTAATATTGTTTTAAAGTGAACAATATTAGGCAAAAATAAAATTTGAGAGGCAGAAGTAGAATCCTTTTTGCCATAAACATAATTATATCTGTACAATCATTTGAAAAGCTGTAAGAGAATTTAGTAAGATTCTTGTTACTTTAATATTTAAAATCACTAATATCCTGTCATATAAAAATAAATGACTTGAATCTTACTAGAAAAATACAGTAATTAAAACATCAAGGTACTTGCACAAAGACAAACAAAACAACTCATACAACAGAAAGCTCAGAAATATTAAATTCTCACATACACAGTGTCAGGATTTTTTATAAGGGTGCCAAAACCATTTAATGAGGAAAGGACAGTATTTTCAAGAAATGATGTTGACAAAACTGGATACTAACATGCAAAAGAATGAAGTTTGAACCTTTACCACCTTAAATCATATACAAAAATTAACTCAAAATAGATGAAAGGCCTAAACTTATAAACATTTCAGAAGAAACCATAAGGAGAAGCTTCTTGACATTGGATTTGGCAATGATTTCTTGGATAACACCAAAAGCACAGGCGATAAAAGCAAAAATAAACAAATGGGACTACCTCAGGCTTGCCAACTTTTCTGTAAAGAACACTATCAACCAAAGGCAGCCTATTTGAAACTTGTATCTTACAAGTGGTTAATATCAATATATATAAAGAAAGTGGCCATCAGGTGAAGTGACTTCAGCGAGAGGGATCTGGATCGCTGGCTGGCAAGGCAAACCCACCACCCTTGCCACCAATCTTGTCCCAGCACACCTGGGATGCCATCTCTCAACTGGTGGTGGAAGGCAGGGGCGACCACCTCAGAGCTTCTGGTTGGCATGTTGGGACTCTGGCAGTGGAAGAGCATTTTGGAAAATCTTAAGCTGAGGGCAGAGGTGGAATCTGGGGACCGGCCATGTGTCAGAGATTTGAAAGGTTTCCCCCAAGTCTATCGCATGCAGGCCCAAGCTTCCCAGGGAGACACCAGTTGTTCTTGGGCCCCTGGGAGGACTTACAAAAATTTGTGTGGCTGGGGACTGTTAAACCTAAATGAGGTGAGTAGTCATAGGAACACAGATCAATCTTTTTTATCTTTTATTTGTCCTTTTTTTAAATATTGAATTTATTTGGGTCACATTGGTTAATAAAACCATACAGATTTTAAAGTAAAAGAAAAAAAAAGAACCTCCTCAACTCAACATCAACAATGGCAAAAACAAACAACCTGATTATAAATGGGTAAAGGCTTTGAGTAGACATTTTTCCAAAAAAGATACACAATGAACAATAAACACATGAAAAGATGCCTAACATCACTAATCATTAAGGAAATGAAAACCAAAGCCACAATATTACCACTTTATAGTGATTAGGATGGCCATTATTAAAACATACACATGGAGGGAAAAAAAAAGAAAATAAGTATTGGTGAAGAGGTAGGAAAATTAGAGCCCCTGTGTATCATTGCTAGTGGCAATGTAAAATAGTGCAGCCACTGTAAAAAAGGGTTTGGTGGTTCCTCATAAAATTAAACACAGAATTGCCATATAATTCTATTTCTACATGTATACCCAAAGGAATTGTGAGCAGGGACTTGAAAGGATATTTGTGCACCCATGTTCATAGTAGCATTATTCACAGTAGGCAAAAGGTGAAAGCAACCCAAGTGTCCTCTGATAGATGAATGGATAAAGAAAATGTGGCATATACATACGATGGAATAGTATTTAGCCCCAAAGAGGAAAGAAACTGAGACATGCTACAACATGGATGAACCCTGAAGATAGTACGCTAAGTGAAATAAGCTGGTCACAAAAGGGCAGATACTGTATGACTCTACTTACATGAGGTATTTAGAATACTCAAATTCATAGAGACAGTATAATGGGCTAGGAGGAAGGAGGGAACTGGAAGTTCTATCTGATGATTATGAAGTTTCAGTTTGAGAAGATGAAAAACATTCTGGAAATATGTGATAGTGATGATTTCATAACAAATGTGAATATACTTAATGGCACTGAACTATATACTTAAAAATGATTAAAATGGTTAATTTTATGTTATATATATTTTATCACAACAAAATTAAAACTAAAATGGAATAAAAGATTCCAGTAATAGAAAAGTGTCAAGTATTTAAAAATAAATTTAAAAAATATACAAGACCTTTCAGAAAATATTAAATTACAGCGGGACAAATACACTATTGTAAAACTATTAATTCTCCCAAAATTAACCAATACATTAAATTCTCTCTCAATTAAAAAAAAAAGATTTTTGGCGGCAGGATTAAGAGCTGCTAACACAAGGATATATTAAGTACTGAAGTTCACTGGTAAAAGTAATTATGTAGCAATATTCAAGAAAATATAAAAACAAGGTGGGAGAGGTGTTAACCATATCCCATACAGATAGTAGAATAACAGTGTTTACAAAAGTTTGGTACTAAAGAAAGGATAGACTAGAGAGTACAAATAAGTAAATATGAGAATTTAATAAAGAATAAACGTAGCATGCAAATCAGGAGGGAAAATCAAGAGGGAAAAGGATTAGTTAATAAACTCTTCATTTGGAAAGAAAAAACAAAAGCTCACTGCTGCCTCGCTCTTTATTATCAAGCATTTGGAAGCATGACATGCATAATAAACCCAGAAGACATACAGCTAGAAGGTAATAAATTTATTCATGGAGGCTGCTACCTACCTACCCTATCTCTACTTTTTTTATTTTTTAAAACTAAAATTGTATATATTTAAGTTGTACAACACAATGATTTCATATATATACACACAGTGAAATAACTGTCAAGCTAATATATCATCTCCATCTGCATAAAAGAATCAACAAAATAAAATAACCTAACAGAATGAAAGAAACTAATTGCAATAATATCTCTGATAAGAGATTAAGATCCGAAATACATGAGCATACAACTCAACAGAAAAAAAAAAAACACCCCAAAACCCACAATTAACAAATAGGCAAAGTACTTGTATAGACCTTTTTCCTCAAAAGACATAAAAACAGCTAACAGGTATATGAAAATGTGCTCAACATTACTAAATACCAGGTACATGCAAATCAAAACTGAAATGAGGTATCATCTCATACTTATCAGGGTGGCTACTATCAAAAAATAAAAGAATATGCTGGCAAGAATGTGGAAGAAAGGGAACCTTGTGCACTGTTGGTGGGGAAGTACATTGTTTGGTACAGCCATTACAGAAAACAGTATGAAGGTTCCCTCAAAAAAAAAAAAAGCACTACCACACAGGGATCTGCAATCCCTCTTCTGGGTATATACACAAAGGAACTGGAATCAGTACCTCGAAAAGGTATCTGCACTCCTGTGTTCACTGCAGCATTATTCACAGTAGCTAAGATACGGAAAAAACTAGATTAAAAAATTGTGAAAAACTGTGACATTTATATATTTATGTGATGTGTATGTGTGTGTATATATGTATATCTGTGTGTATATATATGAGGTCTGTCTGGAAAAAGTCCAGCCATTGTTAATGTAACAAGAACAGTTTGTGCGACATCGATGTAACCTGGCACCTAAGGAGAGTGGACTGAAATGCTGTATGTGAACAATGACAACTTCACTGTAGACAGTGGGGGTGGTAGACACTGTTGAATGAGCATGTTAACTGTGCAGCTGTCACATTCAAAATGACAGAGTGAGCAGAGCAACAAATCTGCTCAAATTTTGCATTAAGCTTGAACATTCCTCCATAGAAACTATTCAGATGACTCAGAAGGCTGCAGCTATGGGCAACTGGTCATTGGCAGCTTCATCACAACAATGCACCCACTCATGCATGACATCTCTTGCAGAGATTTTTGGTGGAACATCAAATCACCCAGGTGACTCAGCCCTCCTAGAGTCCAGATTTGGTGCCCTGCAACTTCTGGTTTTTCCCAAAACTAAAATCACCTTTGAAAGGGAAGAGATTTTAGACCATCAATGAAATTCAGGAAAATTTGATGGGGCAGCTGATGGCATGGCAATTGGGAGAACTGTGTGATATCCCAAGGTGCCTACTTTGAAGGGGACTGAGGTGTCATTGTCCTATGTACAATATTTCTTGTACCTTCCTCAATAAATGTCTCTATTTTTCTTAGTACATGGCTAGGTACCCTCTGGACAGACCTCGTTATATTCCACAATGGGACAGTATTATTCAGCTTTAAAAAAAGAAAGAGACCTTGCCATGTGCAACAATAAGGACGATCTACTTTCTTACTAGCTGAGTCACAATTTTGTTTGATGCTGCAACTACATTTCTCAGCCTCTTACAATTAGAGGTGGCCAAATAACACACCTAACTAATAAGATAAAGGTAGAATGTATTCAGTGGGGTTTCCAGAAAAGCTTCTAAAATGGGGGAGAGATTCATACTGTCAAACCTCTACATCCCATATTCCTGCTTAGTACTTGGAGCTAATGGCTGAAAAGACCAGAGGGAGACTAGGCAACTTCAGATGTAAGAGGACAATACAATTTATATCATTTAAGCCAATAGTAGAGTTATTTTTAAAAGTTCAATAAAGTTAAAGACTATTAACATAATATTTTAAACATTTGTGATAAAAGATTAACTGCACTAATTAAAAATTTCTAACAAATGAAAAACTCAATGTGAATTTTAGGGAGACTCGGTTTCATTCATAATTAAATGTACAGCAAAACAAATAATTTTTCACTTATTATATTGGTAAAATTTAAAAAGTTTAATAACTAGTATTGGTTATTACGTAATAACTTAAAAATGCATTAATTTTTTCCTATCTTCAAAGGACTTTCCCTCTCAATCTACCTACCCACCCTCATTTGTCTTTTCCTTCAATGCAAAATTTAACAAACATATTTTAAAGTGCCCTTTGCCAATTCAGGACCATCTACTAACTTTCACTAAGAACTGGTTTCTGTTTCTCTCACTCTACTGAAACCATTTTTTTTTTATGTCAAATGCCAAAAGCATTTCTTCTTTTCTGTCCTGATCTTCCTACACCTCTCTGTGGCATTTCTTTTAGCATTACTGACAATCCCCTCTTTAAATGCTCTACTCCTTGCTTTAAAACTACACATTATTGGCTATCCTATCTCTTGTATTTCCTTTCAACTGCCTTCCACCTATCAAGAGGTAGTGTGTTTTTGGTTTCTATCCTTGACCATGGCACCTATTATATACTCTTTCCTTAAAAAATCTCATCCACAATAGTGTATCTAATTACTGACTTCATTATGTATGATAATTATCACATCTACATCTCTGCCCTTGACCATCTCAAATTTCACATGTAGATTTCCTGTTGTCAACATTTTTACACAATGTTCTTTAACTATGTTCTACCCTACTATCAATTTCAAACATAGCTTCCTATTCCCCCCAAATCATCTTTTCCTGTATCCTCCAACCTGTCATTCCTCCCTTCCCTTTAAGATACCCAATTAAATTTGACACCAACAACCAAAAAAATAAATTAAAAACTCTCAATTTTAACAGCTAGTATTTAAAGGAAAATACTAAAAATGTTCCCTTTACAAATAAGGAATAGGAACCCCATGATCGCTCACTCCTATCTGACACCCTTCCTGAGGTCTTAGCCATTGCAAAAGAAAACAAAATGAAGGTACAAGGTTCTAAAAGAAAGAACAAAATTGCTATTTATACAGATGTTACAGATGTACACTTAAAAAGAACCCAAATCAGTAAAATGATTAGCGCACTGGTTTACCATAAATGTACAAATGGTATTGCATTTCTCAGCAATAGTTAGAAATATATTTTAGACTAAAGGATACCACATACAACATCTGCAAAATACACAGAAAGAAATCTAACAAAAATGTACAACACCTAATTGCAAATTATAAAATTTTATTAAATAAAATGAATTTATAAATATGTCTTGTTCATGGGAATATACAATATTGTAATGATATCTATTTTATAATTTCAATGCAATTCCAATAAAAAAAATCCCAATTTTTTTTAATGGAGCTTGATTTTTGAACATATACAGAAGATCTAAAACCAAAATAGTTATGATACTCCTGAAGAATAAGTTGCCCTCCCAAAAGCAAGACTTTTTTATAAAGTTATGGTAATTAAGATATGTGGTAAGGGCATGTGATATGCAATTGTCTGATGGAACAGAATAGAGAACCTAGAAACAAAACCATAATATGTAATTTTGCTATAAGACAAAGGTACCAAATTACATATCACTGGGGAAAGGAGAAACGACTCAATAAGAGGCCAGGACGCTAAATATTTATATCAAATATAATGAAACTGGATCCCTCATATGACACAAAAATCAATTCTAGGTGATTAAGATATGAAATGTTAACCTTTATATGAAATGTTAACCTTTAAAACTTTCAGAAGGAGATGGAAAAGTATTTCTGTCCCTTTGGGGTAGGTAAGGGAAAACATTCTTAAGAAACAAAAAGCATAAACCACACAAAAAAAGGTATTTTAAATTATACTAAAATTAAGAACCTGTGCTCATCAAAACAATGTAAAAAGATAAGCCACAAATGGAGAAAAGATACAGGCAGCAGATATATCCAAAAAATGAATATACAGAACATACAAGGAGTTCCTACAAATAATAAAAAATAAATCACCCAATAGAAAAATGGTCAAACATTTCACAGAATAGGAAACATAAATGGTCAATAAATACAAAAAGGTGTTTGAACTTATTAGTAATCAGGGAATTATAAATTAAGACCTTGCTGAGATAACAGTTTACATCCAGTAGAATGGTAAAAATGAAAACTCAAATTTTGAAGATATGTGTTAATGGAAAATCTCATATACAGCTAAAAAAGTATATACTGGTTTGATCTCTTTGGAAAACAATTTGAACTAGATTAAGGTTGAACATTTCATACCACATTTTCCAACAATTCTACACTTTAATGTAGGTATATATACATTACAAAAATGTTTGCTTATATATACCAGCAAAGGTGTATAAGAATATTCATAATAACATATTACATCTCTTCTCATTCTTGAGCCATTTTCTTCCATTAACTTCTATGACCTCAGTCCCTATCTTTCCTTTCATTGGTCCTTCTCAATCTCTTTGGCTAGATTTATCTTATCTTCATACTCTCTAAATGTTGGAATATCCTATCTTTTAGTTCTTTCTATCTTCATGTCTCCCTGGGTGATCTCATCTAGTCCCAGGGCTTTTACAACTCAGGAGATCCAAATTCCACCCTGAACACCAGTCATATCCAAACACCCTAATCAACATTTCCACATGGATGTCTTCCAGTGTAGAAGTCATTCAGGCTGTTCTTAGATATTCGTTCTCCTTCCTAACACTGCACTTCCCCACCTCTTTTAAAATTAGTGTGACCATATGACTAAGTGTGGTCAATGAAAATGTAAATAAAATAATTTTCAAATAATACCAGTGATTCATTTGTAATCTCAAAGCTTATATGCTCCAGCATGTAAGCTCCCCAGCATGTTGTCAAATCATCCTACATCTTAGCAAACAGTACCATCATTCATCCTGCTACTCAGGCCCAAACTAATTTTTCTGTCTCTCCTCCAACTTCAGCCAATTTATCAGTAAGTTCTGCAGCTTTGCCTTTAAAGTAGGTATCAAATCAGACTACTTCTCACCACTTTCACTGCCACTACCCTAATCTCAGCCACAGTATACTCAAAACCATAGTAGTAAACTGTCATAGTCTTCTAACTAGGTCCTTCATTTCCAATCTCCTCACCATCGCCCTAAGGCCCTATACAAACCATCTGCTCCTGCCTACCTTTCTGACCTCACTTTCACATTCTCTAAAGATACTCTAATCACATGAGCCTTTTCAAATCATATGAACAAGCCATGTTCAAGGCCTTTATATTTGCCATTCTCCTCTGGTTTATCCTTTCTAATCATTCAAGTCTCTGCTCAAAAGTCACCTGTTCAAAGAGGCTTTCCTCATTACCTAAAATATCCACAAATCTGTCACTTTACATGCTAGTGATCAATTTATTGCTCCAAATTAATTCACTGTCTACTCTGCAAACATGGAGCTGGGTCCCATAAATATCTTTTTTTCCCCCTAGATTGCATGTTGTTAAAGCTTTGTCAGTAGAAGACACAAGAGAGATATTAAAAAAGGAAGAAATTCTCCTTCCTGATTCCAGTGTGTCCTCAACAGGCTCCTTCATTGCATAAAGGTTCTTCAGCACCTAGCTCTTGCAGTACATGGAATACCCCAAGGATAGCAGCTTCCCTTGACATTCCCTCTCCTCTGAAGGTTTCAAATTAGAGTATCTCTAACAAGACATCTCCCCATGAACAGCTTTCTAGGGTACTCTAGAGCAGCAGTCCCCAACCTTTTTGGCACTGGGGACCAGTTTTGTGGAAGACAATTTTTTCAAGGACCAGCATAGGAGGAATGGTTTCAGGATGATTCAGGCACAATATTCAAGCTCACCTCCTGTTGTACAGACTGGTACTGGTCTGCAGCCCGGATGTTGGGCACCCCTGCTCTAGAGCAAGGGCTGATAAACATTTTCTTAAAGGGTTAGACAATAAGTATTTTCAGCTTGCAGATCATAGGACAATAACTCTGCCCCTGTAGCAAGAATTCAACTATATGAATAATATGTAATAAAGTAAGCATGGCTATGATCCAATTAAACTTTATGTATTTATTTGCAAAACAGATGGCTGGCTCATGGCCATAGTTTGCCAACCTCTACCTAGGGGTTATATTTCCTGGCATGTTCTGAAGGATGAATTCCCAGTAAGTTCCACCAGTGTGGCACCAGTAACTTCTTTGCTATTCACTGAAACATGGTCATACTCTTTTCAAAATGGTCAGGAAGACTTGGGAAGGTTTTTACTTGGGCACTCTAACTTGGACACTACCTTAGCCCTAGTAGTGATGGCTGCCTCTTGTAACTGCTATTCCTTTATTCTATAAAGTTTTCTTTACTCCAGTTCACCTAATATAGTTAGAATTCTATTAAACTTTCCCTATTCAAAAAAGTGTGACTTGTCTCCTAAATGGGCCCTAAATGGCACTCTCTCTTTTCACCCTACTTTATTTTCTTTATGGTACTTACACTAACTACATTATATTATTTGTGTCTGCTTACTTTTTAATTATCAGTATCCTTCACTGGAATGTAAGCTCTATGAAGGCATTTTGTTCACTACTAAACATAATACTAACATACTGTCTAGCCGTAACAGATTCACAACAAATACTTGTGAGTGACTGAATAAAAGAATTTGTGTCACAGTACATCAGATTTTATTTTTACTTTCTTTTCTTGAGTTTTATAAAGGAGAAGATGAATGCCTCTTGGTTATTTTTGCTCTCCCACACATATTCAACATTCATTCACTCATTGTGTCTCTCCACTTACAGTATTCCTGCAGTCTCCATTCTAAAATTAGTAAATAACCTGAATGTAAACATTCCACCTTATTGATGGTTTAGACCTATGAGGTTCAAGCAATACAACCCAGAACTCTCTACATACTTTATAAGAGAGTGGAAAGCCATTACTAAGGATAGTGGGAGAAACGAGTAGCTTGTTTTTAGGTCTCACCCATAAATGCTGACAAGTTTCTGAAGAGTAGCAATAGTTGTTACTGCTCCAATTGGTCCTCTTGGTTAAAAACATAAACTATACTTACTAATAATCTAATACATCAGTCCCTTTACTAAAACATTTTTCAGAACAGAAATTAGCAATCCTTTTTTAAATAATCAGTCTATAACTTCTTAATGTTCACCAACCATTCCTTCTGACTCTTGGGCTCATTCTCTTACATATACAAACTAAAAATACTTCTCAATCAATCTTCAACTTTTCTCTAGGTCCACATAAGGTGGATCTCTGTCACACTTGTGGTCTTTCTTGTTTTCACTTGGCAATAATGTCATAACATAATGGCTGCTGAGAAGTACAAAACGATACCGTAACATTGGGAGGTTTAAGAGCCTACAGACAAACTCAACCAAGATAACTAGAACACTGGACAAATTCTATTTTTACACCCTTTCCCTTGTATGTCTAAATTAGTCTCTGCTGATTTGAGAGGGATAGGGATGTACAGAATGCCAAAGGACACACACAAAAGAAGGTGGATATAAAGTCTTCAGTGGAAATCACTTCTTGGTCTCCTCAAGCAATCTGAAGGGTAGAGACAAAAGTAATAACATTGGCAAAACAGTAACTTTCCGGTTTTTTCCTTTTTTTATACTGCTTCACTTCAACATACATGAGTATTCAATATCAACAGCAGTAAAAGCTGCTTCTTACTATCAATGGCAAGAACTTCCATAACCTCATCTCCGAAAGTCAAGTTTCCCCAGTTGCTTCCAAGCTAAACCTGTGTTCTCTGTTTAGCACTTTTTTACAACTGAAACAGCTTTAGGTCATCCAGTTGTACTATCTGTCCTTGATTCAGCAATAGACTACCTACCAGAGTCAAAATAGCTCAATAAAATTTTGAAGATACAGGAAGTGAAGGAACCAGAAAAAGAAAGTAAAAAGAAACTTCCACGGGATGAATATGTGAAAAATAAAACAAATACAGTAAGTTTTAAAGACACTCTGGGTCTCAAGACATTTCTATTATTTGACTCAATAAAACAGTATAATTCTGATTGCTTGGAATATTACATTTCTATAATTAATGATGAGAATGAAATATTTCACTTCTAATTTTTGTCATAATACAAGTTTCAAAGAAAACAAAAGTCACACAAGTCTTTAGGAATATTAAGCCAAGCTTTAGGTGGTAAGAGTTTTCTCCCCTTGCCTTACACTCAAGCTGGAGGAGTGAATTATTCTCCACAAGTGAAAAAAAATTGCATAAAATATTGCCATTCCAAAACATCTGCTGCTTCTAAAAGGTATTTTTTATTGTTGTTGAATACAGTTGTCTCCATTTTAAAAGGTCTTAATACGATTTTCACTGAAATAGTACAAATGCTAAATTACCCAACAAAAGTTCAGCAAAACAAGTTTGAAAGAAACCAGAAACAACTTCTTTTAAATAACTTTTTTAATAGCAACTTTTAAAACATAAGAGTAATTTATTTTGGTTTTTCCATCTAACATCATTGTTTAATTAAAGTTTTACCTTTCATTGTCACTGTTTTTGGAAAAATCTGTAGGAGTAAGACAGCTTCCCTAAGCCACTAAGCTTTGGCCCCAAACAATATTAAATCCAGAACTGTCCATTGACTTGTGAAAGGGTAACACTTTGGTAACTAAATATTGTGCCAGCCTACATTAAGTGTTGTGGTGTTGCTGGAACACTGATCTAGGTCAGAAATTTATGTTAGACTTCCACCTCAAATAATGGCTAGCTTTGTAATCATGAATAACTAATCCTAACCCTCAAATCCTTATCTACAAGTCTAAACTAGATGATTTCTAAAGTTCTTTTAAAGCATAATTTGATTTTTATCATCATCCTTAGCACTCTCATTATATATTTCAAGAATTTCACTGATTTGTCAAACATTAATTAACTACCTACTGTGTCCCTGGCATAGATACTGTCCCTGCCCTCAATGAATTTATATGTTAGTTTTTCCATTATATATTAGAAAATGTGCAGTTTAGACTTAATGGGAAAAATGGGAATGATTTTAAGTTGCTTATTTAGCTTAGAATTCATAAAATGTTGCATTTATGGATTAGTATGAAAATCTCCACATTTGATGCTGCCCATAAGAATGTTATTAAAATATTTTGGCTAATAAGAATTTATTAGACCTGCCACTGACATAACGCCCTTTAATTAAAATTAAACATACAGGATCTGGCAGAAGTAATGCCTGCTTGTGTGTGGTTGGTAGGGTAATAATATGGGTGTAATAATTTACAGTTTTTATTTGAATATTTCACCTAAAGTGTCATATGGTGTGCCTGAGTGTGCTATTGTGATGTTACAGAAATACATACTTACGATTTTATAATAAAAGGGGGCGTTATTTGTGCCAGACTGTATTCACATACCATTTCTAGGCAATAAAAACAAGGCCCATGCAAGCCAAAAAAGCATGATAAAGTCAGTCTGTGTGGGAGGGAGACTCTCAATCCAATAGGCAACATGAATACAAGGCTGAGCAGCAGCAGTCTGTGCTGATCCATCCTTGTCAACTTTAATCCTTCTGACTGATGAAAGCATGAGACATCTGTTTATTTTTAAGTGTATGCAGGCAACTGGCTTCCCTATTTTCACCTTTCATTGTATAACTGTACAGAATTCATCAAATGCTTAATACCATCCAGTTGATGGTACCTTCAAGAAAAATTAAGTCCTAGAAGATTTTAAAAAAAGGACAAATGACAATAATGTAAGATAGAATATGGTGTTACAGTAGTCAAAACTTCAAGTACTCAACACAGTGCTCCCTGTTAAGACAAAAGTGAATAATATAACTGAGAATTCCTATGACAGGAAAGGAACAGAAGAGAGAGAAAGAGAAGAGATAATACTGCGCAGGTAGTTTTGATTTCTCCTCCAAACCTCTAAACAAGAAAATATCCCTAACAGATGATCATCTATAATAAGTAGGGGAAATCCATTGCCCTTCACAAAACAATTTCAACGACCTAAGAGTGCATTCTAACGCAAACACATTGTTCACCTAAAAATCATTCTGCTTAGAATTTTAGTGTTTGGAAGTTGAAGTGGTCTTGGATCACCTAGGCAACCCGTTCCTTTTACCAACCAACGTCGAAGCACAGGCAGACAAGATAAGGAGCTTGACTAAGGTCATCCCTCTTTAGTGGCACAGTTGGGATCAAAACAACAATCGAGACATCCCATCTATTACTCTGAAGCAACTGTTAATGAAATTTAGTGACTCATTTGAAATAGCTCCTTACTAAGTTACTCAACACTTATAAGCACTTTTATTAAAATAATCATAAAAATCCGTGTACATAAATGGCTCAGTATCTCCTATTTTCTTCTTAATATTTTAAAACCTATTGATAAGCAGGAAGCTGCATTTGAGCACCTGCCTCCTTCCCTGCTCACTTATGCTCCCCTCATAAAAATCCCAGATGTACAGTGGAGCGTACGTCTGAGGAGAAGAATCGGGTCGCTGGGGTAGATTTCCTTAGATAAACCCCGGCGTGGAAGATCCCGCCCAGGGCTGCCTGCTCTTAACCCGCGAACCCAGCGGGAGGACCGAGTGTGAGTGTGCAGTAAGGTAGCTCCCGCGCCCTCGGCTCATCGGCCGCCCCCGGCTCGGCCCCGCAGGTCCCGAATGCCCACCGGGCTGGACCGTTACGAGGCCTCCTTGGCCGCGGCGCCTGGCGCGGGCCACCCCTCCCCCACCGCGGCCTGGGATTAGCGGCGCCAGCCGGGGCTCGAGCAGCTCCCCGCAACTCTCCGCGGGAGCAATAATACAAGGGGTCCCCCACGAGACCGAATACCGAGGCCCGCGGCGTCCCGCCACCCCACGGGCCTCGCACAGGGCGTCGAGCCACAGGCCGCGAGGGACAACCCCGCGGGAGAGAGCGAGAAAGGAGGCGGTTAGTCAGGGGGCTCGGAGGCCGCTGTACTCCGACCCCGTACCTGGCTCCAGGTGATAAAC
>CM052541.1:160860201-160896220 GCA_028533065.1 Trachops cirrhosus | reverse complement strand
GGGTGGGAGCAAAAGGGGGCGCTGCCTTCTCATTCGCCTTTTATGCAAGAGCCCTTACTGTACCGGACCTTTGGCCTAGGGACCATGTTTGGCTGCTCCACGTGGGAACAGATTTGGGTTCCTGGGCTGTGACTGAGAGGCTACAAAATGTCTTCAGAGGCCTGAGTCATAAGTTTGGCAAGCACGTCTGGTTTGTGCCAGTTAGCAGGAAAGAGTACAATAATAAAGATAGGAGAAGGGAGCAATTTTCAAGCCTGATGTGTTAGGCTACAAATTGAAACTATCTTACAAATAATAAACCTTGTTCTTAAATTTTAATTAGGAGAAAATGGGCTATTTAAAATACGATTATCCAAAAAAAAGGAATATAAGTAACTCACTCTTTATTAAGTATGTACTATTGTCAATCAGGAGCTTTAGTAGGCACTTTAATTCAACAGACATTGAATGCACACTACGTACTCAACAAAAAAAGAAATAGTCTTACACTATTTTAATCAACTGAAATATTTGTTCCTACACTTTTGCGGGTATATTCTTATTTGCTGGAGATAATTGGTTATAGTGGAGAAAGAAATATTGGACAAGGAGCTAGCCTGTTTGAGTTTAGCTTCAAGGACACTATGGTGTGTATTACCACTGCAGTGGTACCTTATCAATTGGAGTAATCCCTTAATTCGTTGGTGCCATTCTTCGTTTCCTCATTGAGAATAAGAATATCTCTATTTTCAGCCATGTAAAGTATTATTAGTGACATAGTAGGTGTGAAAATGCTTTGAAAATAAAGAGTTATAACAAGTCAGAGCTAATAACTCTTTATACAAAATTTAGCATGATTGGCTTATTTCCTGGATACATGAAAAATAATACATTAAAAAAGATATGTTTAATTTCCAATGAGCAAAATTAATTGAATACTGACTTTGGTGTTCAGCACTGGTCTGTCTGATGAAGCAAATCAGATGTATTGTGGGGTGCAGCTGATAGAGAAACTAGTATTTGATGAGCCCTTATATATACCCAGGTCCTTACATATATGTATTATCTCATTTAATCCTCATAAACACCCAATTAAGTAAGTGTTGTTACCCCTTTTTTTCCAATGAAGATTCTGAGGCTCAATGTGAATTAATTTACCCTACATCACAATCAGTAAATAAAACAGGTATTTACATGCAGGCCCTAAAAGCCCGTTGGAATTACTCTTTACATTGCATAATGATGACACCAACTCCTTGTGTAAGATGCTTATATTCTAACTCAAGAAACAACATGAACACAATGATCAGCAGTCATTAGTATTTAAAAATAGGAGCTAAATTTATGGTATAAAACAAGTACATAAAAAGTTTAGGAAGACAAGAGTTAAGTGAGTTAAGGTGGCAAGGGAAGATTTCAGGGAGGATGAGGATGTTAGGTTTTCTCTTGAAGTACAAATACACTTATACAGCTGAAAGGAAGACAGACATCAGTGAGAAAAGATGGAGAGGCTAATGAGCATGATCTGTCTATGAAGAGATGCAGCTCAGAGGGTAAGGTTGGTGGTGTCTGAGAGGGAAATGTGGCCTACTTTCATTGCATTGTGTTATTCCCATCTGAAGAAAAGTGTGGTTAGATACAAGTAGAAACTCTTCTTTAGGCATTTAATCTGTACAAGCACTGGCTTCAGCCTAGTAGGGCCCATTCCTTGTTTAATGCTCTGCTGTCACCTACTTGAAATTCCTAATTTGTAGACAAGGGATGCTGCATTTTCATTTTGCACTGGGCACCTCAGGTTATGTAGCTGGTGTGCTTCCAGTGTATTGCCCCTTATAGATCAGCAGTTCTCAAACTTAAACATGTATCCAAATCACTTGGAGAGGGAAGACTGCCAACACAGCAAGTGAATAAGAATAACTTGGGTAGTATTTATAATACTAATAAGGCAAGCAAAAGGGCTAAGGTAATAACCAGGTAATCTCATGATGGCACCAGGAAATAGATGATGTGTCTAAAATTCCATGGCTGAAGTTAGAATTGAAAACATGTTCTTTGTAGTCTGAAACATGTGTTTTTTTTCCTTTATACCATTGTGCCTCCAATTTTAGCATATGTCAGAATCACCTGAAGGGCTTCTGCAAAAACAGATTGCTGTTTCTCCCCTCGGTCTATTCAGTAGGTCTGGGGTTCAGGCTAAGAATTTGTGTTTCTAACAAGTTACCAGGTGACACAGATGCTGCTGGCCCTGGGGTCACACTTTAAGGGCCACAGGTCTAAAGAAAAAGGCAAACTGACCTTCTCTTGCAAAACATATACAGATTTGTTGTTACCCTTCAGCTCTTAACAAATTCCAGACATTCTAGGGATAATTTAAACTACTGTATTTTCTGTTTCTATGAACTTAATCCTAATATTGATTGTAATTAATAAACTTTTAAAAAAACTTTATTGACTAGAAACATTTTTGGAGGGAAGAGAAAAATCATTATTGGCCCTTCAGCACTTATTTATAAAACTGAGAAGCAAAACCCAACCAAGCTTATTAATTCAAAATCATTTGCCATTCATAATATTCCACAAATGTCAGAAGAAATCAATTTAAGCCAGTGACAACAATTTCGAAATGTTTACAATATTGGAGGATACAGATGTCACTTTTTTACAGTGAATTGCCTCCTGCTGACTCTAAAAAAAAAGTTGGAATATTTCAATGGCTCATTTGTAGCCTAGAGTGCAAAATTTAGAAAATTTAGAACAGCACTAGAAAATATGAGCGACCCAGACCTTTGCCTAGGAAACAGAAAAGAACATTATGGATCACTTTGATGCTTCAAAGCATCTGATTCAGATTGTATGAGTTTTGTCTAATCAATTATGTGAAAATAGTTGGAATTAGCAGTGGAAACAGAACCTTTATAGATTATTTTCAAGGATAACATGATCGAAGCCAAAGGTAAAATGGCTTAGAGGTGTCCACCTACACTCCTGTGTGGGCGGTGCTGATTTTCAACAACCTAGGGGAACTTTGGCAAATTACTTGACATCTGGAATCCTTCTGTGTAAAATATGAGTGAGAATGCCTGCTATACTCACTTCATAGTGTGTTTTAGGGGATCAGATAACTTACTTCTTCCTCCAGTCCACCTTCACAATCTTTACAGATATCTTGCCAAAGCAAAACTCTGAAAAGGTCACGGAATGGTTTGAAGTCACTGTCTAACTTAAAACCATTCAGTGATTTCCCACAATTTTCAGAATAAACCCAAACCCCTTAAGATGGCATAAAAGACTTTCTGTGATCTTATTCTACCTACCTACCATTCCAGTCAACGTCTACCACGCCTCACAAACACAGTATCTTTAGCCGCACTTGGCAGATTGTGCTTGCATCATTCATTCTTGTATCTTTAGCAGCAAACACAGTGCTAATCATATATGAACTGCTTGATAAATATTTTTGAATGAATAATCTGAATTTTTGAAATCCTTTGTTTTTTTACCTAGTAAGGAAACTCCTTACAATTTAAGTCTCAGTCCATATAAACTTTTTAGTTAATAAGAGAAGAAAATGAAGACGAGGGGCAGCACAAGGATAGCTTAACAAAGAAGCATATTACCGAGGAGCTATTAGTGGAGCAAATATGAGAATCCTGACGTTAATGCCAGACATTAATGGAATGTCGTAGAGTTCCAGGCTTGAGGTCATTTGTCTTTGAACAAACAACTCTTTGGTGACAGCAGCAAAATGCTTAAAGACCCTATAGTAGGCTTTTGAATAAGTTGACAGCTAGAAGACTGAAAGTTAATTTCTTAAAATTTTCAGGAGTGTCAAAGTACTTTGTTTTTCTATAAAGCTACAACCTGGACACAGAAGGCACTGGCTGGAGGATCTTTTTACGTTAGGAAATGCGTTAGTACCATTTGCACTAGATGGGCAACGGAACCACTTTACATGAAAGTTCTATTGTGTGCCAAATTTGCTGGAATCCAACCAGTAACCCATTAAGGGTGACAAAGAAGTCCAGGTTTGCGCAGGGCATTTCTGTTTTAGTACTGAGTCCTCTGTCCCAGATACTACCTCAGCCGGAGCAAACCACAGTGATTGACCACTCAAACTTCTGCCTCTTCCTGCTGTTGATGTTGGACAAGAAGCAGGGACTCGTTAAGCTAAGCCAGCTAACTTCTATAGCAGCTAGTGCACATGAGGGATCTAAAACTTTAATGCAGCTCTTAGCCTTTCTGGGAGCAAGGTGGAGGTACTCTTTCACAGGCACCCCAAACAGCCAGCTAATAAATGGAAAGAATCCATGTACCCCACAAATCAAGATCTTGGTGGAGGCCCAGACCCATGTACAGAGATGTTGATAAGAAAGAAAACTCAAAGTTAGAAAACTTCAAAGGACTGGAAGCATCAGAAAAATGTAGGTTAGTGACAGAACCTTCGTTATAAACCTTTGCTATTTTCACTAAAATAGCATCATGCTAGGGCACTAGTTTCCATTTCCCTGGGACTGGTCTCACTCTAAGTGGAGGTAGTTGCCAAAATAAATGGAGTTTGGACTTAATCTTTCTGTATAGTGGGGTTAAATGATGATTTTATTCAAATCATTTAATGGTGAAGATGAAAGCCCCCTCAAAGAGAGAATGAACTGGGTCATATGGCTTAAATATAAAATTGAACTGGAGAAATTGGCTTCCTTAAGGAGGTAGCCATTGTCACAGATGTGTGCCATGATTTGAGAGGTATGTAGGGAGAGGTGACAATGATCGAACACTTCTGACCTCTTTAAACTTTAGCCAAGTACTATGAGCAACACTTAGGGACCAAAACTGGCAAGGGAGACATCCTTTCTCGTCTGTGTGCTCCAAGTGCAGTTCAGTACAGCAGCGATCAAACGGAGGGATCTTAGCCCAGAATGGATGATTTGACCTTTCAAAGAAAAGGCTGCCGTCATTTGAATCAAGGATCTACAAGAACACCTGAAAAAACTGCGAAGTCTTTATTTATAAAGCCCTTATACATGGTGATTGTTACATTTGCTATCATTTACTTTTAAATACAGCCATTTAAAGTGCTACGCGGTGTGACAGTTTATTTTAATTCACAACCTAGGGGCAGTTAGTTAACATTTGAAATGTCCTAATTAGGAATGCTTTCTTCAGCAGCGGGTAGTTAGCATTTGAAAAACTAATAAAAAACCTATTCTATGAAGGCTTTATCTTAGAAATTTTCCAAGAGGATAATGGAAAAGGAAAGAATGTTTCTTTGGTGGAAGGAATGAAGTTCCTGATGATGTGTATTGACTAGAAACTGTATTGGCGCTCTCACTCTTCACTACTTGGCCATCAAGACATCCTGAGCCCAGGTACCTGCGCTCTTTCGTAGGTACCCTAACCTTCGATTCTCACAGGTCCTCAGGTCCTTTACTCAAAGCAGTTTTCAGGTCAGTCCAGAGGTTTTGTGTAACCTGGGTCAAAAGTAAAAATGGAGGCCCACATGCATGTTTTAGAACATTTCAAGATCACAGAACAGGTTAACAAGCTCTTGAATAAAATGTTCTGTTTTTCTACCTTGACAAGTATATATTCAAAATAACAAATTTGAAAGATGTGTGTAAAGTTATAGTTTTTATATGACATTAAGTTGGCAAAATATCCAAAAAATAAAATTTAATTATCAGGTGTCGTGTTGATTGGGAAGTGGTTTTTGAAATGACTACTAAAATAAAGACGTATAATTCATAAGACATGTTTATTCTATGAAACTGTTTTTTCTTGCCTTTATTTCAGCAAAATTATTAGGTTGTCATCAAGATTTTCACATAATCTGTATCCTATTGTAATGATCAAAGTATTAAATGGTCAATTGTATTCAAGGCATAATTGTATTTACAATCCAAATGGAATATATTTTATTAAATATTATTTAAAATAATTGTAAAAATGTGAGAGAGTAGTTATATGCATGTTTTAAGTTATAAATTACTCAGAATTATGTAATAAAATGTAAGCTTAAATGTAAATTATAATAAATTTCAAAATGTAAATGTGTCCACCATTTGACTATTATAAATAATGTTGCTATAAATGTTGCTGAATACACATAACTTTACGCATTTTGCTTTTCTCACTTGACAATGCATGGTGGGAATTCTTTCAAGTCAACTGGCATAGTTACAATTTACTTCTTTTAATGACTCCATGGTATTCCACAGTGTGTGTGCAGCACAAAATATTCAGCCATTCTGCTACTGGTGGTGGGCATCTGCTTTGTTTCAAGGCTTTTATTTATTTTTTCACTATGAAAGATGCTGCAGAAAAATCCTTAAACATAAGCCCTTAAATATGGGTGCTTTTGTTTCTATGGATTAGTGAATTAAGATTTTCATGTATAATTTGCATGGTAAGTTGATACTTTCCATTACTGCATGTTCAGCCGATTAAAAAACCCCACACTTGAACCAACAGAATGTTATTGTATACGAATCCAATACTGTGACGCTCCTAGCAACCAGAAATGTCAACATCATGCTTCTCTGGCAAGAGCAAATCGTTAAGTGTGATAGGATAGAATCTAATATGTAGTGCTCAGGGGAGTTTTGTCTCTTTGATAAAAATTAAAGGAGATGCCTTATTTTTGATATTTTCATAACACATTAATGCAAAACTGTAGATTTTGTTACATGTGACTTTGAGGGCACTGGCAGCTGAAAATATATTCTATGTTGCTTCTGGCCTTATTGAGTTCTGGTGTATTTTCACTGAATTAAACTTATAATTGTCAGTAATTAGCTCCTCCAGTCCTCCTCAGCTGAGCAAGAAGAATAAAGAAAAGGAATTCATGTTACAGAGATATTAATTTAAATAGAGATATTTTCATTCTCAGGAAATTTGATTATATTCTCATTGAGTCACAACCAATATGATCTATATTTAGTTTGTTGATTTGGAACTTTTTCACTTTAAAGCCCATGTCTTCCCAACGCTTTACCTAGGATTTACCCTCTGAGGACCATAAAGGAATCTGAATCACACCTGATATCCCAAGTCCCATATCTGATATGGGACTGGAGTGAGTCCGTAGCATTTCCAGTCCACAGGGTAGCCTTTTCTTTAGACTCTCTTCACTCCTCTGGACCCTGTAACTGGGATTCCGTTGTAGCTTTCCGATTTACGCTTCAATTTCCATTCCAGGTCCAGAGGTCTGACTCAAATACCCACCCACCCACTTGGCTGGGCTGCTTACTTAGCACTTAGAGTTGGCCACAGGCCAGCTAAGACTTTTAGAAGCCAGTTAACAAGACTATTATAGTAAGTATAAGAAAGTGTAGTAAAGTTCTGCTTTTTTTCATGATGACATCCTTGATGCTTTCTGAAAATATAAAAATATGCTATAAACAACAATAACAAAACCTAAAAGAAATAAATACAAAAACATGTTTAAGTCTTCTTTGCATAATGCTTAGGCAATTAGGTGCTCTGGTCCTAAATTTTTCTTCAACCTGATAAATCATTCAGCTATTGATGCTAGTTGTTATGGGCTGGAATTCCAACCCACTCCCCCATTCATATGTTTAAATTCTAACTCTTAGGGCCTCAGAATGTGACTGTTTGGAGATAGGGACCTTAAAGAGATAATGAAGTCAAATAGATGGGCCCTAATCCAGTATGACTAATGTCCTTATAAGAAAAGATTAGGACACAGACGACACACAGACTGAAAAGTAAGCATGTGAGGACATAGCAAGAAGGTAGCCGTCTACAACCCAAGGAGAGAGGCCTCAGAAGAAACCAAACCTATTGCCATATTGCTCTTAAACTTGTAGCCTCTGGAACTGTGAGAAAATAAATTTCTCTTATTTAAAACGCATAGTCTGATATTTTGTCATAGCAGCCTTGGAAAACGACTGTCATTTCCTAGGTGAGCATTGCAGCAACCCAACTATTCCTCGGCTTCTCCTTTTTGGGTATCAGTACCGGCCCAGGTAGGGGAGAAGTTCCCTTAGCTCATCCCCTCTTGCAGGTTGGTGTCGCTGGAAGCCCTGCGGCTGAGACTGCTGAAGTACTCTCTGCAGGAGGACTGTGACCTTCACCTGCAGCAGAACTTCAGGTCATCCAAAAAGTGGAGCCATTCTGCATACTAGAGCAAATTTAATTAAAATGTGGACAAACCTAGTTGATTTGTGACTGGATAAACTGACAAACATTTTTAATGGCTATTAATATTTTTACTAATCAAAATTTGATAACATAGGCACTATTCTTAGCATAAATGAGTTACAATTTCTCTGTATTAAAATTAAATTTAAATTATTTTTTCCCTGTGATATTTGTCATTAAGTGGAAAAGATTTAATGAAGATAAAAAATTTGACCATCAATATTTTGGATGTGATCAAATCATTTTTTTCTCCCTTTGCTAGCCTGGTGCTTTTAAACTATCCTTTAACAAGTCAGTACATGGCTCTGTGCTACTTATTTTTAACTGCAGCTGTATACACCAAAACCTTGCAAAGGTTCCCCCTTTCCCTCCAAGTAAAAGCCGATCAGCGCTTACCTCTGAGCTTATCTATTACTATTCTCATTTCTTTCCAGATGTACTGGATTCCTTGTAACTTAAATTCCAGGAACACTTTAATTAAGGGCCTTTGCACTGATGGCTGCCTTTCACCCAAATGCTTTTTCCTACATTTCCTCAGGGATAATCTTCTAAAGTCTTTGCTCAAATGCCATCTTTTCTATGAGGCCCATTCTGACCAGCCTAGTTAAAATTGCAGCTACTTTCACTAACACCTCTCCATGCATCCCTAACCCTTCTTATTTTTTCTGCAGGGGCAGACATCTTTATTTTTTCACTGACATATCCCTAGGTTCTAGAAGAGTGCCTTTCATATTATAAGTGCTTCATAAATATCGGTTGAAAATGAAAAAATGAGTGAATGAGAGGAGCAGATTTTTAGGTAATACTCTATCTACTAAGTTTATAGCCAGAGCTGGCTAAAGGACTTGTCATAAAGGCAGGCTCTATTTAGTAATGTACTAATTCTATTTCAAGCTAACAAAGAAATGGCCCACTCATGGGGTCAAGAAAAAATTTAGGCTGAACTTTCAAAACAAAATATTAATATTTTGGTGACATTACAATTAATTCTAACCTTTTATATCAGTTTTCAACATTTGATATCTCTTGCTAGATTTCCTTGGATATCTGAAATTGACATTTAATTTTTTAACTTTCCTCTTATTGTTGACACTATTACAAACATTCTCCTTTCCCCCCTCTTTGCCACCTCCACCCAGCTCTTACCTCCTCTTCTCCCTGCTGTCTCTGTCTCTGGGTTATGCCTATGTGTTCTTGGGCTGCTCTCTTCACCTTCTTTCATCCAGTACCTCCTCCACACCCACCCTCCATGACAGCTGTTAGTCTTCTATGTATTCATGCCTCTGTTATTGTTTTTCTGGTCAGTTTATTTTGTTCATTACATTCCACAAATGTGAATTGTGCGAAATTCTCAGTTATTCTTCCATATACGTCCATGCTTTAACCTCCTTAAACTATTCCCTTCTTCATGTTATTCTTCATTTTGTTCTCTCCATTGAATCTAAGAGTTTTCACATTTAATCCCATCTCCTCAGAGAAAAATATTGTATTTTCTCATTGTATTGATATTATACTGTCTTGATAGTTATTTGTATCTATTTCTTATTATATTATGAGCAACAGAGGAAGGGAATCATGTCATTTTCATTTTTATCTTCCTTTTTCATTCCTGACCCCAACGCTGGTGCCTGGTACATGTCATATACTGTAGGCATGTGGTAAACATTTATAAAACAAGAAACTTAGTGAATAGGGCCACAGACATTGTTCTTTCCATTTTATAAACATTGAAAAGAGGTAGCTTTTTCAATAAATATGAAAAGAGAAAGAGCAATTTTTGAGACAATATCTAAGATTATAGAAGGAAGAAAACTTATGGATGGAAGAAAAAGATGAATAGGAAAAATGGAATATTATTAAAAAGAAATTAAAGATCATTAAAAAATAGGGGCTGAAATACAATGTGATAGGAACATAAAATAAAAATAGGAAAGAACAAATAGGAAGCATTTGGAGAAAAAGAGTTGTGGAAAGGAAAGAAAACAAGACAAATAAAGCACAAAGGAAAGGAAATGTATGAAATAAAAAGAAGTGAGAAAATATGAGGTCACAGACAGGAGTGAATAGGGATTTAAAAATGCCCCTTTTGTGTCTGTATGTAACTGGGCCACCCTAACAAGTCTCTCTTAGTATAAGTCATGAATGAGATGATTTGTTTTGGCCTAATTCCTGTTCCCCAAGGTGGAAAGTCTTCCTGTAAGGAGCCTGGACTTTGCACTGATTGGTGCAAAACTACTCTTTTTTTTTTTTTATTGTTGTTCAAGTACAGTTGTCTTCATCCCCCCACCCACCCAGAAGTACTCTTAACAGGAATCATGTGAGGTGCTGAAATATTTGAAAATGATGTTTCTAAAGTATTTGAAAAATAAATTGACAAGATCTTAATTATATTTATCCAAGAATTAATATTTGGTAAGAATGGAATTGACATTTTTTCAAACTACTTTCGAGAATAAAGAGACCTCCCAATTATTTCAATCAATATGCTTTCCACACCCTCACGGAGCAGAGTTTTGCATAGGCAAGCCTGGGACAAATTCAGGCGTGGTTTGGAGGTAGTGAAATTATGAACTTCACTTTCACCGTTCGGCCTGCGCCTCTTGCTCCCTCTGCTGTTCATGCTGCGTCACTGCTGCGACCTTAAATGCATTATTTTAGGCCACTGTGTTAAAAAAATACAACAGAAAAAATTATTAGAAAAATGTATATTAATGGAACCCTAGTGTCATTTTAAGAGGAGCAAAAATGGTGTTAAATATGATTAACTTCCTCAGTTCAATTCTCCAAGCATTAGAATTGCTCATTTTTAGCAAAACTATATCACTGATTATACTGCAGAGGTGTATTCCCCAGGATGAGATTTTTCTCCCCTTGGTTAACAGTAGTTTTTTTTATTATTAATGATAAAATATAAATGCACAGTAAGTGATTCTATTGGTAGGTATGTTTTTTTAAGGAAATGTCTAGATAGTATTAAAGACATTGTTTGTCTGAATAATTTCAATGATTCATTAAGTCAATAGAACTTTGGAATACTACTAAATCATGGTTCATATTTATTTAAATTTTTAAAAAAACATTTTCTTAAATTTAAAAAGTGTGGTAATTTCTGAGGTCTTAGGAAACCATTTCAGCATTTTATTTACCAAGCTTTTCAATATTTTCCCTGTTCGTTTGTTCATTTGTTTGTTTATTTATTTATTTATAGAGAGATGGGGAAGGGAGGAAGAAAGAGACAGCGAGAAATATCAATGTGTGGTTGCCTCTCACGTGCCCCCTTACTGGGGACCTGGCCCACAATCCAGGCATGTGCCCTGACTGGGAATCGAACCAACGACCCCTTGGTTCTCAGGCCAGCACTCAATCCACTGAGGCACACGAACCCAGGCCCTAATATATTTCTATCAGAATTTCATCTTCTGTGCTATAGCTTTAGTTTAAGAGTGATTCTCCAAGTATAGAGAGTAATTTTTGACACTACTGTGTAAAACGTGGGTAGGAGTCCTGATGTCCCTTCAGTTCTCCCCTACTTTTCCTTCCACCTGTCATCTTTTGTTACTGTACTTTTACTTTTATTGAGGGCCGCACCACTTACATTCTACTCCATGCAATATTTTCATGCTTTGTCTGTAAGGTGTTTCTAAAATATGAAATTTAAAAGACACTGTTAATGGTTATTATGATCACGTAAATATTATTTCCTGCAGCGTCAAGTAGTACATGAGATCATATGAATTGGTTTCTTTTTTCCTTGCATCATTTGCCTTTATTACATTTTACATTTTCTTCACACTTCTTAACATGCCGTTTATGGTACTGTGGACCTTTTCCCTGCCCTGTTTTCCTGCTTGTGCCTTCCTTCCCCCTGGGCACCCAGTGTGGCTGGCTGGGTGCCCTGCTGTCCTCCTAGACTTGCCTTCACTGCTCTTCTGAGTAGAATCCACTCTTGCCTGGTATTTTCTTTCTTGGTTTATTCCTTCTTTTTGTTGGAGTATATCCTAAAGGAATTTCAACCAAAAGCACCATAGTAGCTAAACTTTTGAATTTCTCGCATGGCTGACAATGTTTTTTTTTCCTGCCTTCACATTTGATGGATGGATTTGCTGCATACGGGCTTCCAGGTGGAAAACAATTTTCCTCAGAATTTTGAAAATCTCTTCCATTATTTTCTATCTTCTAGTACTGCTGATAATTCTAAGAGTGTATTTTCTTTCTTTTTAAGGAGTTTGTTTTTATTTCCACGCTGAAAAATTTAAATATATTATCTTTATTATTTTAAAGTTTTTCAGTGACATGGCTCAGTGTGTCCTTCTTTTATCCATTATGCCAGACACACCACAGGCTTTTGCAGTCTATAGATTTTCATGGAAGGACTTCAGCTGTAGGAAGTTTCTTCTATTATCATTACTATCATCTCCCTTCAATTGTCTCAATTCTCTCTTTTTAATGTTGGACATCCTGGAGTAATCATCTATGATTCTTATTTTTTTATATTTTCTATTTCTTGTTATTTAGTTCTATTATTCTGGAAGATTTTTTATTCTTCATATTTTAATTTGACGCATTAACATACATGCTTTTCAATTTTTTAATTTTAATAACATACTGTTCTTGCTTTTTGTTTTATACATGCAATAGATATAGTATTTTCTTGACTATCTCTGAGGATGCTATAAGAAGTATATTTTTAAATCCCTTTGTTGGTGAATTGTTTCTCCTTTTCCTGGAATTATTTTTGCTTATTTTGATCTTTCTCATTAATATTTCAGGGTTTTTCCCCCCTCAGCTTTTTGGTGGCTCTGGCTTGTCCATTTATATATAAGAAAGAGAAAATAGAGTAGCCGAGTGAGTTTCTGTCAGAGGCGTTTACTGCACTGGCAAGATTTCTTTCAAGGTGTGTGGGAGGGGAGCTGAACCTTACAATTTGCAACTCCTAAATGTCAGCGTTCCAACTCCCACACAAGCTGCACTTCTTCTTCCCAAGCAGTGTATTCAATTTTTATCAGAAATAATGACTGCTTTTCCTCCTTCCCTCACTCTTTCCTGTCTCCCTTCCTTTTTTCCTCTCTCCTAGCTTTCTCCACTCACCCCACTTACTGTCTTGGTTTTTCTTTTTCTTTCACCCAGTGTTGGGATGAGGATAAATGCTAGGCAATTGGATCTACTGAAAAAAAAAAAGTTAGGTGAGAGAGATGGGTGGGGGGAGATAATGTGTTTTCTCAATGAATCTCTGTTTTTAGCCCATACCTCACTTCTACTCTCCACTCTACAGCAGTTGGCACTGGGCCGATTAGCTTCCTACTGTAGCCCTTTCTATGTTTACTTCATAGCATTTTCCTTCGCCTCCCTTGACAGTCACTAATTCATCATCTGCTCTTAGTCTTTCCAATGTTTTGTTGAAATTATTTGTAGATTGTCTGCTTTCTCCTTTTCTCACTTCAGTTTATGCCATCTTTGTGTTTACCTTTACTATCATTTTAATGAGTCTTGGGAAAGAGAGGAGATAAACATAGCTTGTTTTTCTTTCTCTTTGATCTTTTCCCCCCTTGGAATGAAGATAAAATGATCATTGTTATTCATGAACATATTTGTTTATTCATGAAATATTTATCAAGCCCTTCCTAACTCTGTGTCGTGCACTGAAAATTTAAAGAGTAGCAAAAACAGAGAACATTTGTATGCTCATGGGGGCACCAGTGGGAACAGGTGAGAGAGGGTAGGTTGATCCAGTCTCGTGGGGCTGGTCCCCTGGGAAAGCGAGTTTGAATTGAGACCTAAGAGAGAATTGAAAATGAAGTAATTAGATTAAATGGGGTGGGAGGGAGAGTGTTCCAAGGAAAAAGCAACAGGATTTACAAAATCCCAGACTTGGAAAAAAGAACCAGGGGTGTCCAACCTGAGCAGGCCACATGGAGCTCAGGATGGCTGTGAATGTGGTCCAACACAAAATCATAAATTTACTTAAAACATTATGAGATTTGTGTGTGTGTGTGTGATTACGTGTCACAGTGTGTGTAATGTGTGGCTCAGGACAACTCTTCTTCCAGCGTGGTAAAGAGATGCCCACTGAGAGGAACTACATGAATTCTGGTGGCTAATACATGGAGGACAAAGGGAAGAGCAATGTGACATGGGGTAGGTGAAGTAGGTGCTGACCAGAAAGACTGCTGAAACGAGCCTTCTTAAGTAGACTCAGGTCTGGAATCTTGATCTGTAAAAACATGGGGAAGCCAAAGATTATAAAAGGGCTTACATATCAAATCAGTGGTCTGGATGATAGATTAGATTTGGAAAGAGAGGGAGAAGCAATCTTCAAAGGTGACTTTCAAGTTTCTCAGTACTGTAGACTAAACAAAGGAGATGTGAAAAGGAAGCACATTTTGGGAGAAAAACATAATGGCTCTGAATGTGTTGAGTTAAAATGTCCTTTGAAATAAACAAACAGAGATCCTGAGTTGGCTTTTGAATATGTGGATGTAAGATCTATATTTGGTTGTTAATTGGAAGTCAATGGCACATAACTATTAAATGAGACTTTTTTTTCATTGAATTTGTTGGGGTGCCATTGGTTCACAAATCATACAGACTTCAAGTGTACAACTCAATGAGACTTCTTGCCAAGATGGAGGCATAGGTAGATATACTTTGTCTCCTCATACAACCAAAAGAAGGACAACAACAAATTTAAAAACAAAAAATAACCAGAACTGCCAGAAAATTGAACTGTATGAAAGTCCGACAACCAAGGAGTTAAAGAAGAAATATTCATCCAGACTGGTAGGAGGGGTGGACACAGGCAACTGGGCCAGAGAGGATGTGTGACAAGGGTGGCTGGAGGATTGGGCAGGTGAGACGGTGGCTGGTGGACCAGGCAGTTCCATATATGGGTGTGGATAAACTGGGAGGAACAACTGGGGAGCAAGATAGACTGAGCAACGCAGGGTTCCAGCATGGGGCAACAAAGCCTCAAAACCTCTGACTGGAAAAACCTGTAAGGGTTGCAGAGGGGGAGAAACTCTCAGCCTCACAGGAGAGTTTGCTGGGGAAACCTACAGGGTCCTAGAATGTACACAAATGCACCCACCTGAGAATCAGCACCAGAAGGGCCCAATTTGCTTATGGGTAGCAGGGGAAAGTGACTGGAAGCTGGCCAGGAGCCCAGCAAGTGGCATTGTTTCCTCTCTGATCCCATGTGTAGCACTACAACGCAGGGTTACCCCACCCTGGTGAATACCTGAGACTCTTCCCCTTACAATGTAATAGGCGTAGCAAGACAAAAAACATATGGCTCAAATGAAAGAACAGATCAAAGCTCCAAAAACAGAACTAAGTAATGAAGAGATAGCCAACCTGCTAATCAGGATGTTCACAGAAATGGTTGAGTGTGGTTGCAAAATAGAGGAAGAAGTGAAGACTATATAAAGTGTAATAAAGAAAAATATACAGGGAAACAACAATGATGGGAAGGAAACCGGGACTCACATCAATGATTTGGACCAGAAAGAAAACATAAACATTCAACCAGAACAGAATGAAGAAACAAGAATTCAAACAAATGAGGAGAGGCTTAGGAACCTAAGTTATCTGATGACAACTTTAAATGTTCCAGCATCCAAATCATAAGGGTGCCAGAAGGAGAAAAGAAACAGCAAGAAATTGAAAACTTATTTAAAAACACAATGAAGGAGAACTTCTCCAATCTGGTAAGGGAAATAGACTTCCAGGAAGTCCAGGAAGCTCAGAAAGTCCCAAAGAAGTTGGACCCAAGGAAGAACACATGAAGGCACATCATAATTACAATAGCCACGATTAAAGATAAGGAGAGACTTTTAAAAGCAGCAAGAGGAAAGGAGACACTTACCTACAAAGGAGTTCCCATAAGACTATCAGCCAACTTCTCAAAAGAAACCTTGCAGGCAAGAAGGGGCTGGAAAGAAGTATTCAAAGTCATGAAAGGCAAGGACCTACATCTAAGAATACTCTATCCAGCAAAGCTATCATTTAGAATGAAAGGACAGATAAAGTGCTTCCCAGATAAGTTAAAGTAGTTCATCATCGCCAAGCCCTTATTATATGAAATGTTAAAGGGACTTATCTAAGAAGAAGATGATCAAAACTCTGAATAGTAAAATGACAACAAACTCACAACTATCAACAAGTGAACCTAAAAAAACCAAAACCAAAAACAAACTAAGTGAACAACTAACATAGGAACAGAATCACAGAAATGGAGATCACATGGAGGGTTATCAGCGGGGAGGTGGTGGAGAGAGAATAGGGAAAAAGGTACAGGGAATAAGAAGCATAAATGGTAGGTACAAAATAGACAGGGGGAGGTTTAGAATAGTATAGGAAATGGAGAAGCCAAAGAACTTATATGTACAAACCCATTGACATGAACTAAGGTGGGTGGGGGAATGTTGGTGGGAAGGAGGTTGCAAGGAGCAGGGGAATAAAGGGGAGAAAAATATGGGACAACTGTAATAGCATACTCAATAAAATATGTTTAAGAAAGTGTACAACTCGACAAAATTTATGCACACTGCATTGTGCACCCATCGGCCCATGTCAAATTCCTTTCCATCCTGATTTTCTCCCTGACCCTTTGCTCACCTTACATACCTCCCACCACCTTTCCCTCTGGCTATCACCATATATAAATATATGTTCCATGTATCCACGCCTCTGTTTCTATTTTGTTTGTTAGTTTATTTTGTTCTTTAGATTCCACATACAAGTGAGATCATATGGTATTTGTTTTTCTGATGACTGGCTTATTTCACTTAGTGTGTTACTCTCCAGTTCCACCCATGCTGTTGTAAAAGGTAAGATTTTTTTTCTTTTCTCTCTGTCTCTTTTTTTATACCACTGAGTAGTATTCCATTATGTAAATGTACCACAGCTTTTATATCCACTCATCTACTGATGGGCAGTTGGGATGTTTCCAAATATTGGCCATTGTAAATAACCCTGCAAAGAACACAGGGGTGCTTATATTCTCTTGAATTAGTGTTTCAGGTTTCTTTAGATACATTCCTAGAAGTGGGATCACTGGGTCAAAATTCAGTTTCAGTTTTAAATGTTTGAGGTGTCTCCATACTGCTTTCCACAGTGGCTGCACCAGTCTGCATTCCCACCAACAGTGCACGAGGGTGCCCTTTTCTCCACATCCTCACCTGCATTTGTTTGTTCATTTATTGATGATAGCCAGTCTGACAAGCGTGAGGTAGTATCTCATTGTGGTTTTAATTTACATCTCTCTGATTAGTGACATTGAACATTTTTTGTGTGTCTATTGGCCATCTGTGTGTTCTCAAAATGGATTAAAGACTTAAATGTAAATCATGAAACCATAAAAATCTTAGAAGATAATATAAGCAGTAAAATTTTAGACATTTCTTACAGCCATATTTTTGCAGATATATCTCCTTGGGCAAGGGAAACAAAGGAAAAAAATAAACAAACTGGACTACATCAAACTAAAAAGCTTTTACACAGTAAAGGAAACCATCAAAAAAAAAAAAAAAAGAAAAGATGACCCACTAACTGGGATAACATACTTGCCAGTGATACATCTGATTAGGAGTTAATTTCCAAACTATATAAAGAACAAATACTACTCAACACCAGGAAGACAAACAAGCCAACTAAAAAAATGGGCAAACGACCTCATTACACACTTTTCCACATAGACTATTTTTTAATGAGACTAATTAAGGAGAAGGAGCATATAGTGAGAAGAAATGAAGGTATAGAGATTTAGTCCTGATTAAGTGCTTTTAATATCGTATAATAAAAGGAAGAAGCCTCTTCTCATTTTTTGAAAATATGCTTATAAGTAACAGTAATAATTGTTTTTACAAAATAAGTTGAGTGTCTGCCATAAAGATAGAGTTGCATATTAAAAATGTTTACTCCCAGAAGGTGGTGTTACTGTTAAGTTTATTCACTTTGCTACAAAATGCTGTGAGGTCCAGAAAATACTTGGTAAAAATGTTTGGTGATGAAATTTGATTTCTTTATTTTTTGGTAATAAAACACTTAAGTTTGTAAGTTTTTATAATCTACATTTTGGTTTTCTTGTTTGCTTGTCAGTAATACTTTGTGTGTGTGTGTGGGGGGGGTGGTGTGTGGAGAACAAAATAGACAAAAGTTTTTCCTTATCACTTAAATTATTTATTTTTGTAACACAAAAATTATTTTGTAACACAAGTGTTACAAATAACTAGATTTTAACTTAATGTTAGAATTAAACCTAGCTGTAGGCTCTTCAATTTATATGGGAAATTGGAGTTTAAATTATGTTCAAGAAAAAATTTAATTTGCAACCCTAAGAATTCCTGCTAGATTCCATTTGATATATGACTTGAGTTAGATAGTATTGGAAGTCATATTTTAGCAGGGCTACATGAAAATTATCTCAATGAGATGAAAAATTCTATTTTATAACTTGATGAGACTGTTCAGTCTGTCTTCATAACCAATACAAGTGTTTATGTTCAATATAAATTTTTCCTCTAGGTGGTGCACAAGGCACATTTATGTGAGAAATCAATAGAAAATTCCTAAAGCCTTTCTGTATTTTATTCTGCATCTGAATAAAATCAAATCTCTTTTACCTACTCACTATAATGTAATAGTTAACATTACATCACATTTTTGAGATACTGGCACGTATACATTAATTGCTTGGAGTATAGTAAAGTGCAGGTATAATATTTTGGTATTATAAAATTAATTTTTAGCCCTCAATAAAGGAAATTTTGATATATCACATTCATTTCTCTGAGTTACTTCAAGTGAATGATAGATATCCAAATATCAAGACCATCATCAGCTATACAACTATCAATGCAGAATGGAAAACAGGTCTACATTGAAAATTAGCTCTTACAGGTGTTGATTGCTGACATGCCTTAATACACATTAAACAATTTCTGTCTCTTCCTGAGCAGCAATGAAAGGCACAGGAATTCTGAATGCAGTGGTGTGTGTAATTTGGATGATCTTTCCCCCATGTTTGTTGCATAGGTTG
The DNA here is from genome assembly GCA_028533065.1 of Trachops cirrhosus. Classification (NCBI taxonomy): domain Eukaryota; kingdom Metazoa; phylum Chordata; class Mammalia; order Chiroptera; family Phyllostomidae; genus Trachops; species Trachops cirrhosus. Next base: position 160,877,046 of record CM052541.1, on the reverse strand, counting down.
AGAGGCACCACGAGAGTGCAGGGCAGGCTTTCCTGCAGAATATGGTGCAGCCATGGACTGATGAGTACTGGAATGACTAGGCAGAGTCACTTTTTAGGTTTTAGTATGGGTTGTAATAATAATAAAAAAACTTAGGTTGCTTCTCTAAAAGAAGCGGTGAAGGGGTGGAGAAATTGAGGGAAAAGGAAAAAGGACTCACGGACGTGGACAACAGTGTGGTGACTGCTGGGGGAAGGAAGTATAAGGGGACTAAATGGTAATGGAAAAATACAATAAAGATTAAGTTAAAAAATTTAGGTCGCTTCTCTAAAAGAAGTAACTATGTTTTAAATAACCCTAAAGTCTTCCTTTAGGATGAAGTTTGAATAATTCTTTATGGTTGCATTTTTTTCCTTCTGAATGACTAATTGACCCAGAAGTTTAAAACTATGGTACCTGATTAAGTTTCATGTTTCTCAAATTATCATCTTCTTTGTTTCTCCCTTTATAGTTAGTAACTTAGTGCAGATGTTTTGCAAACTTTTAACAAATGTGAGGTATTAGTATTGCTATGATAAACATTTCTGCAGAAACTTGTCATTCCAGGGCATATTATTTCAAGGAAGACTTTTTAAGTCCAAGTGCATAGTGTAGACAGTAAATAAAATACCTCTGGAGTTCAGAGTTCTGTTGAGACCTCAAGTAGAAAAGGAAGTCTCAAAATGCGCCTTGAACAAATGGGATGAGCAAAAGCTCAGAGGAAGAAATTCCTTCTTTCCCATTCATTTCCCCTTCAGTTTTTCCTTCCTCATTATCCTTCTGATAAAGTTTAAATATAAAAAAATCATCCCAATATGAAAGAGAGTTAAGCAACATGGAAATTTATAATGTAAAAAGTAGACTTCACCTTCCTTGTCCCCAGCTCTAACACATTCCCTGGGGGTAGCTATTATTAAGAATTAGGTGTGAACATTCCCTGATATTTTAATAGAAAAATATTTGTATATTTTATACCAATGTGCAATAGCCCTGTATCTATACTGCAACTTTTACTTTTTTTGCTATTTACAAAAATACTTAAGAGATTATAAGATTGTCAGCATGTTTTAACAATTCTAACCTTCTTTATACAACATCTATACCCCTGTTAATGTACGAACGATATTCAGCATTCTAATCTTGTAAGAGTTGTACAGTCTTTACATTCACTATTATATTGTATTTTCTGTGAATGCAGAGAGAGTGCTTATATATTTTAGAAAATCTCTTAATTTTTTCATTGTTGTTCAAGTACAGTTGTCTCCATTTTCCCCTTACCACTCTGCCCTGCCCCACCCACACTCACCTCCCACCCTCCGTCCTACCCCTCTTTGCCTCTGTCCATGGGTCCTTTGTATGTGTTCCTTGACGATGCTTCCCCTTCGTTTCCCTGTTATCCCCCTTCCCCTCTGGTTACTATCAGTTCTTCATTTCAATGTCTCTGGTTATATTTGCTTGCTTGTTTGTTTTGTTGATTAGGTTCCACTTATAGGTGAGATTGCATGGTATTTGTCTTTCACAGCCTGGCTTATTTCACTTAGCATAATGCTCTCCATTGTGAAATAATTATATATTCATGGGAAGTGGAAAGATATGTATAGGGAAATCCCATGCACCCTTCACCTACTCTTTCCCAATGTTAACATCTGTAATACACTATTAAAACGAGGAAATGGACATTGGTACAGTTAATCATACACAACAGTCCTCCTTAACTATGGTTTCACTTTCTGTGGTTTCACTTACCTGTGGTCAACCGAAGTACAAAAATGTTAAATGGAAAATTCCAGAAATAAGCAATTCATAAGTTTGAAATTTTATAATGTTTCAAGTAGCTTGATGAATCTCATGCCAGTCTGGTCCATCCTACCCTTTGTAAATCATCCCTTTCTTCAGCATCTCCATGCTGTGTACGCCACTGGGTGGTTGTGTAGTTGACTGTGCTGGTGTTGTAGTGCTTGTGTTCAAAGAACACTTATTTCAATTCATAATAGCCCCAAAGTGCAAGAGCAGTGGTGTTGGCAATTAGGATACACCATAAAGTGTTCCTTTAAGTGATAAGGTAAAAGTTCTTGACTAAATAAGGAAAGAAAAAAATCCATATGCTGAAGCTGCTAAAATCTACAGTAAGAATGAATGTTCTATCTGTGAAATTGTGAAAAAGGAAAAAGAAATTTGCACTAGTTTTGCTGTTATACCTTAAACTGCAAAAGTTAAGGCCACTGTGCATGGCAAGTAGTTAGTTAATATGGAAAATACATTACATTTGTGGTGGAGGACATGAACAGAAAGTGTGTTCCAATTGATGATGATGCGTTGCACCAGAAAACATCAAACCTATATGAAGAGGTCAACAAGGGATTCCCTGAAATGAGTGACATGAGCTGTTTACTGCAAATAAGGGGTGGCTACACAGATTCAGGAATAAGTTCAGCATTTGATCACCTCACATTATCACAAGAAGAAGGAGGATGAGTACAATGCAAGATATATCAAAAGAGACCACATTTAGGCAACTTTTATTACAATATATTGTTTTAATTTTCTTTTATTATCAATCACTGTTGTTAATCTCTTACTGTGCCTAATTTATAAATTAAGTTTATCATAGGTAGGTATATGTAGAAGAAATCATAGTGTATGTAATATTAAGTACCATCCATGGTTTCAGGCATCCATGGGGGTCTTGGCACGTGTTTCCTGTGGATGAGCGGAGACTACTGTGTGCAGCTTCCTGTAGGTATGACCACAGATGGCGCTGTTCATCTGCACAGAGCTCCCTCATGCTGTCTCTTCACAGCTGCACTTTTAGTTCCTCACCCCTGGCAATCACTAACCTGGTCATCTCTGTAGTTTTATTTCGTGAATGATCTATAAATGAAATGATAATGTTTATAACCTCTGCTTTCTCATTTCTTTTAAGAGCAATACCATTGTTTTTGTGATTCCTCTCCCCAACACTCCCCAAAAGTTTGGTATTATTTATAAAGTTTCCTTCCTTTTACCAGTCTGGTACTAATCTATCCCCCAATTCCACCATGCTTATTCAATAAACTTTCTTCTACTCTTGTGTTATTAGGCAGTTCTGGAGGTCACACTCACATATTTACTTAGGCCAGACAGTTGGCAGAGCTGCCTGATGTAAGGCAACAGGGTATTGATTGGGCTTTTAGAACAAGAGTGACTTTGAATTTAGAGAGGAGCAGTGCATAACATCTATGTGAATACTCTTAATTCTGATTCAGTTGAGATAGACAAGAAGGATCTAAAGTTATTATTGTCAGAATTGTAGGGACATTCATTTGGGTAGGTGGCAGAAATACTAGAGCTCCATAGATAGGAAGACTTTCCCACCTGCAGGGCAGTCAGGGGTGTCAGGACTCTCTGGCAGGCCTCCCCCAGGACAGAGTTGTAATGTTTTTAGCTGTGTTAAGGATAGAGGGTAATGTGTGCTTTATGCAGGCAAATTGTTCCCCCCAAAAACAGGAGGGGAAAGTTCTCAGCTCTGCCTACCTGGTTTCTGTTCCCAAATTCATCAGTTGAATACACTGACTTTTCCCATCCTCTATTTGCCACATTCCATGGATTTTTTAGTTTTGTTGTTTTTAACCCATGGAGTTTGACAATTCAGCCCATAGCCAGTCAAGAGTGTGGCTCTCCCTTATTTAGGAGGAAATGAAATTTCTGGGACAGCTTCCCTCTTCATGAGGCCACTCTTGTCCTACCAATTATTGAGCCTTCTACCACCACTAGTTACTAGTATAGATTTAACACCCAGAGGCTCTGAAATAATTAGATTAATTATAATCAGTGTACTGATTATATCAGAATTTTGCATATAAGGCAGACTGAGTATAATGTCCTAAATGATGTATTAGAGTTTTGCAATAACAGTGAATGAAAAATTTGATATTCTTGTAATTAACTGCCATCAACACAGAGATGTCCCAAATTTGAATAAAAATGCCTTACAGTTATAAAATTTCCAAAGATATTCTAAATATTTAAAGTCTCAAATCAAATTCTATTGTTTAAGCTAAATTAAAATCAAAATTCAAATCTTCCCCAATTTTTGTCTGAGTAGAGTGAAGATTTTTTTTTTTTTTGCTTTTTACATTTGTGGCCAGGATTTTTCACACAAATACATGTAGATCTTTTAGTCAAATCCATTAAATTTTTCATATACTTGACCTTAAAAAATGTCATGAGTTAATAGGACAAAGCATTATCTGAGCACCAACCCTACACTCACCCAATTTAGAAAATGGGTGAATTCCAATCTCTGAGAGCAATAATCCCAAGCAAAACTGTGTTCCCAGAACCCTGCACTTAGTTTTGCCAAAGTCCCAGTAGTATTTGAGAGAAGGAAGTTAGATGGAGATTTTTTTCTCAGTTCAGATTTGCTGTGATTTCTGTCCATGATTATAGTTCTTTCCTTTCCATCATCAGGAGCTTGAAAGCCTGAGATCTCTCTAACAAGATTTAACTTTGGCACTATCCCCTGACCAGAAATTGGGGAGAAGAATCTATCCATGTGCTCTGTATTTCCCCCCCAAGTTTACAAGTTATAATATCGGCGACTTTGGCCCATGGGTCTCATTTGAGGTGTTTGTTTTTTATTTATACATATTTAAATGCTTTATGTTTATATTTATCCCTTTAAATATTGATCTTGTGCTTCTGGTGCTCCAGAGCTTAATGAGTGGACTCTGTGTAGAGATATAGTCATTGGTATCTTGTGAACAGGCATTTTCAGCCCTGTACTTGTTCTTTTCTTTTCATATGAATTGTCTAATCCCAGAAGCCATCTGCTAGGGAAGTTTCTCCCTAGTATCTACCTGAGAATTACTCTTAATAGATTTTTGAACTGAGGTTGCATTTGATAAGTCTGAAAATGGCGTTCCTAGTGGCTTGCTCTTTAAGGCATTGTACTTAGTTTTTAAATGTTCCAGGGTTTAAGTAACATTATTTTCTCCCACATCCTTTTCAATAGCTACATGTGGGATATCTGTCTAGTTTCTCTTCTCTCCACTGCTGTGTTATGTATGAAAAGAATTATCAGTTGTATCTTTGATCAGCTTCTTAAGTTGTTTTCATCTCTAGCAATGTTTGCTTGGGTTATTGGGTCAGCCAAAAAGTTCACTTGGTTTTTTCTATAAGATGGCTCTAGTAGCACAGAGTTGTCTTTAACTTCATTTGAAATAATTTTGTTAGATATTGTGATAGCTGTCATATTGACATGCATTAAAAATCTTATCAAAATTAGTGAATTTTTGTGTAGCTATTTTAATATTGAAGATGAAAGAAAATAAGTGACATTTTCAGTTTATTATGCTTTTTATTTCAAGAAAGGTAAAAATGCAACTTAAATGAAAAAAAATTTGTGCAGTGTATAGAGAAGTGCTGTGACTGATCAAATGTGTCAAAAGTTGTTTGCAAAGTTCTGTGCTAGAAATTTCTCCCTGGATGATGATCCACGGTCAGGTAGACCAGTTGAAGTTGATAGCAACCAAATCAAGACATTAATGAAGAATAATCAATGTTATACCATGTGGGAATAGCTGACATACTCAAAATATCCAAATCAATGTAATTATTGATGAAAATGAAAAATATGTCTTTTACTTACAGAGAAAATTAAATAGACTTTTTGGCCAACCCAGTAATTGCTTTTTTCTTTAGTTCATTCTTTCTATTTCTACCCTATTCCTCCAGGTTGTGTATGGATGCTGTAGTGGAATAGTAGGACTGCCAAAACCTTTGCTTGCTAAATATATCTTGTCCAACTTACATGTTTTGTGTTGGATAATTGCCCTTGGGAGATATTCTCCCATAAGACCATCATCTAATTCAGACTCCATCTACTTTTGTTCCGTCTGACTCCACTCTAAGGTGCCATCCCCTAAGAGTCCTAATTTCACCCATATTTCTGGTACGTATTTTTAGGACAGTGTATCAGTCTGAAACTTGCTTAATAATTCTTGCTATGATGTTTCTGATTTTCTCACCTCAAGTCCATGCACATTTTAATTTTCCTAACAATTTAGTATTGCCATCCTACATTTAAGGAATTTTTCCCTAACTACTTTTATAATAGACTCTATATTTACAGCTGGGGAAGCCACTTCTTACTAGTTTTCAGCATCCTGGTCTTCTGAAAAATCATTCTTGTTTTCTGAGATTTTACTGGGAGCTGTTAGATACCTCTCTTTCTTTTCTAAAATGCCCTTTTTAAACAGGAAGCAATTCTGGATGCATGTCTTTTTCCTTTTTACATGTTTCTATTCCAGCCTTCAGAATCTCATTTTTCCATTGTACATGTTTCTCCTTTCTTCTATATTTTAATTTTCTCTTGTGAACATGTCTCTCTTACTCCAGCAAAGCCACCTCTTTTATTTGTGTCCAATTTTCCACCTGGAAAGTGAGTTTAAAAAGGCAAAATGGAGTCAGACTTTAGGTGATCTTGCATGCAAACTCTATCCTATATGTTTCTCTAATGTGGCTGCATATTAGAATTACCCGGGGAGCTTTAAAAAAGCCAGTGCCCAGGCTCACTCCCAGAGATTCTTAGCTAATATGATGGTGACCAGACATTTGTGTTTTTAAATGTCTCCCCAAGAACAGTGAAGGGTCTAGAATTTTCACTTTATCTGTTAGCTAAAAAGTTAGTTTTCCATAGTTTCAAGGATGCTGGTATAAAACACAAGACTGTTTAGTCAGAGATAGAAATATCAGTAGCCAGAGTATCATATTTTTTTGTGTGCTGGCTCCCGGAGCCCTAACTCCCATAGGGTTATGATGCAAAGAGGGCCAGATGGCACCTGTACACATAGTAGGTTTCATTAGAGGAGAGGATTTATGAGTTTTAGGGGTCTGAATATTTTATACTGGAAAGTATCATGCCTATTCTTTGGTCCAGAGGGGGAGATACTATCTCTATTTTCTATATAGACATCTGTGAACAGATAATCTGACACAAAGAGCGGTCAGTGCTTAGTTGCACACGATGAGAAAATGTGATAGCTGTGAAAACTGACTTTGAACAGAGTCGAGAGCACTTCAGTAGAAGAAGGACAATCCTAAAACTGTTTTAAGCAGGTGAATAAAAGAAGCTATTTAAATAACATAGAGATTTTACCAGGAAAGTTAACAGGCAAAGGTAACAGCTTAGAAGCTATTAGTTTATTAACTCAGGCAAAGTTGGAAAAGGCTTTCACCAGGTCGTGGCAGAAGGAGGACTGACACACGAAGAAATTTTAAAGAAAATTGTTTAGATATGTGGGGATGAAGACAGTGACAATGGAATCCAATTTTCTTTGTGGCAAAGTTAATGTTGATTTCTTTAATCGATAAAGGGCTTTTCGGGTTATCGATTTCTTTTTGAGTGAGCTTTGGTAGTTTATACTTTTAACGAATTTACTCATTTAATCTAACTTTTTAAATTTACAAGCATAAAGTTGTTCATTAGACAGACAGGGGTGGAGTATATAAATTCCCACCAGTTGAAAATACAGATTTTGTTCCCATTAAGAAAATGATATTGGTTGTTTCCTTCCTCCCTTTCTCCCATACTCCTTCCCTCCCTCCTTTTCCCACTTCTTCCTTCCCTTCTTCCTTCTGGCCCGTCCTTCATTTTTTCATTTTTTTCACATTTCTTCTCATATCTCTGAGGAAGCAGTGAGGCACAGGGAAAGTGCCTTTAACTTTGCAATTGTTTAGACCATCCATCAACAATTATTTATTGAACATCTACTGTGCACCTGGAACTGTTTTACAAGCTGAGAGTATATCAGTGAATTATACTAAGTCTGCCCTAATAAATATAATATTCAAATGAGTGAGGACATTATTTGATCTTTGAACTCCCGTTTCTGCATCTTTAAAATGGAATTTTCCCAAAATAGGGTTATCATGACTTAATAAGGTAATGAATGCTAAATTCCTGGCATATAATATGTAGTTATGATATAGTACTTATTGTTATTTTCACTATATTCTTTTTGGTCCATACCAGCTTTTTCATTTTTTTAGAAGTTTACTAAATTCCAGGTAGAGTGGGCTAAAGTCTGAAGTTCCCTGGCAACATGCATAGTTGGATGCTGCTTACCCAAAAAGGTAACTCAAAATTACCTGTTAAAAAATTGGTGATCAGCCTTCCCTGAAAGTTCCCCGAGGCTGACATTTTTCTTTTGAATGTATGAAAAACACTTTTCCCTTTCTTAACTTACTTGCACACATGGCCTTTTTGCCTCATTGTCACATGGGTGACTTTGACAATGTTCCTGGTGTCCATAGATGATTTACTTGGTAGAGTAGTCAGAAGCCAGGTACAAGTTACATAATTTGTTTTAAGCTAGAGAATTTTATACATGGTTTCTATACTATGGAACACTTCAAACCAAAGTCTATTGTGAAAGTGTGGAGAAAGCATAGGAGGAATTTAGCGTGTATCTTTCTTTATTGGTCTATATTAATTACATTTCATAATAGCAACATTAAAGCTGAACAAAGAAATTTCTAGTTGATCTATGTAGTTCTTGTGAATAACTTTGCATTTGGCCTGGAGCCTTACAACAGTCACTGTGAGAACCACTCAGAAATGTGCTGCCTAGCAGGCTACCATGCTTAAATAATCCGCTTTTGTTATTTCACTCAGCAGTCATGTGGCTTTGAGGTAAATGAATCTAATGCCAAACACTCCTCTCTAAAGTAAAGCAAAGTTCAGAGTCTTAAAGGAGTGGATATCTCATTTTAAAAGTCTTCTGGTCATTGAATATTATATGGATTATTGTCATCTTAATATGGTAAAGCATTAACCAACACTTCCATTCTTTAAATCCAAAAGTGATTCTGGATTGAAAGTAGATTTGAAGGCTTTTTATGACATTTCATGTGTGACTGAGGTTTTTGGTAACTGAATATATGTGGCTGTATTTGGAACTTATACATATAACTAACTCTTGGGGTTTTGGAGAAGACATCAAGAGTTCATAAATTATTCAAGCCAAATATTTCACTTGATGACATTGATTTCAATGAGGTCAACATGACTTAGCTATCTCTATGTGCTAGTTAGTGTCACATAAACACTGTTCCTTGGCCACATACTATATTCAAGTTTCTGGCTAGCTGTTCCTTATTTACTCTTTCGAAATTGAAGGTTGGAGCAAACACATGCATTAATACAAATCAACTTGAAGTTACATCTTGTGACAGTTCTTTGGGATTTCATCTGTGAAGTCTTCTCATCATTAACTATCCCTCTGTTAGGGAAATGTGGGGGAAAATAAGAGAGCAATTAAATACACAATTGGAAATGTGAGGCACTGAATAGCTCTGGGATTCTTCTAAATTGCTGATGAAGAGTTTATTAGTTGTAAGTGTATCAGTGATATTGTAATAAAAAATAATCATGGTGTTTTCACAGGATAACCTAACTTAAAATTATTATATAAGTATTTTCTCTTTAGCTATCAGTAAATTCAATTAAATGAGTTTATATAGTATTTTTAGTAAATGCAATAAATCGTTGTCTAATTCACATATTTGGTTGATCACCTGCAGTTTCAGTGGCAGCACAGTGCTGTATACAGAGAAATTGGGTTTGGAGTTAGAAAAATTTTAGGTTTGAACTCTTATTCACCCATTTGCCCACTATCTAAACCATAATATTCTTTTTACTAAGAGCAGGTCAATAATATTTTTACTTTCTAAGGTTGCAGCAAATATTGTATTTAATGCCCTCAGCATCAACATGAGAACCAAGTAGTTGTTCAATAAATTGATTTACTTTTCCTTCTGAGATTTTCAGAAGTGTAGCAAGGGGGATTGTCCCGTAACCTAGCATTTTTCCATTGTCATGGATATTTGAGAGATTGGAACTATAAGAAAAAAGATTATCCACGCCAACTAAATCTTCCTGATGGAGAAAACATCCAACAGTGACACAGTAATTTTTAATGTTGGACATAAATGTGAAATACTATCTTCCACTTTTCATTGACTCAGGAAGTCTTTACTTTCTTCAAAGCAAAAAAAAAAAAAGTTTATGTCTTTTCATTGAAATTCATTTTGTTAATTTTCTAAAGGTTGTTTACTAAGAACCATTATTATTTTTATCATTGTTTACTTTATTTAGAGATGCACACACAGAAAGTTTTAAGTAAAAAGGAGCACCTACACACTGTACCTGAGAGACCAAGAAAACCTCAACCTTTATCTTTCCTTTCTACTGTTACATTTCTATTGAAGGCTTGGGTGCTTAGATATTCAGATTTTTATGCTTCCTGTCTCATTATTTAAGACTAGTCTTCTCATCTGGGACTTGTTCTGTAAAATAGAAAATGGAGAGGAAAAAATATATTGATCTGGATTTTCAAGTAGCAATAATCATGCTTTAGATAAACCATGTTGGCTACCACACTGCCATTGTACAAAGCTTTGATCTCAATTTTGAATCCTCATTTCTTTGTGCAAAACATTTTTTTCACCGTCTCTTGATTTATTTCCATGTCAAGCATCCAATAAGTGCTTTGCACATAAACCATGCTAGCTTTGAAGCACTGAAATTAGTATTTTGGTTTTCAGTGGGGAAGGACAAAATTCATGTGGGTTGTTGCTGGAACAAGATGTACATTTGAGAGTCTGGAATTCTCCTATGATTTTTATCTTTTTTTTTTTTTTGCTTTTTTTTGTAGCAAATATCAGGTTTGGGTTATTGCATTTGTGTTGTTTGCTATCTTTAAAAGGAATTGAAGTCTGTAAGCAAAATGTTTTTTCAGTTTGTTAGAGAATCTGTGTTGACAATTTAGGATGTGGACTTATTCTTTTAAAGTAGAACTGAATCTGTACTTTCCAATCTAATTAATTCTGGGCTTCTGGGAAATCTTCAAGTTCTAACTTTGTATAAAAATCCCTTGTAACTTCTCTTTGATGATAGTAGTTCTCCAAGAACATTACTGAAGTGATAATGTACTTGAGCTGTAGCTACTTTTTCATTTTGATAGTTACTCAGTATCATTTAGATTCCCTATGTCCTTTCAAATTGGCAATATGATATTTCTCTGTTGCTTGAATTTAATTTGTCTTTAGTGAATTGCTTTAGTTGCTATTATATTTCACCCTAGGAGCATCTCAATTTTACAGGTAAAAATTAAGTAACTTTAACTTATAAATGAAGCTTAGTTAGAGGATATGAAAGTTAGGGTGATGTTCATGCTAAAGATCAAAATACAATTACTGTTAAATTTATTCTCAGCGCTGGGACCATAGCTAAGAAATAAAGAAGCTTTTGTGTTAAACAGTCTTGAACTAGAAGACATAACATTTGGCTTCTGGTCTTAAATATATGACAAATTTTCTATATGGTTTTGACAAATTTATCTGGGATCAGTTTTCTTATCTATAAAATTATGCTGTGTTTCATGAGTTTTTTCCTACTTTAACATTATGCTCTGAGTTGAATACCAATATCATCAAACTACTTAGTGTTAAGAAGCTCAGAGACATCTCAGTACAAAAGACTTAACTTGAAATGCTATTAGAAACGAGGGCAGAAAACACGAATCAGGGAATACTTGAATATGGAAATCAGATACCATGATAGGACTCAGAAGGAAACATATGGCCAAGGATAAGGCAGGGCAGAGGGTGCAAAATCTGAGCAGTCTCTGGACTTAGGGAACTATCAGGAGCCATAGTGTAGGGGCAAATAAATAGAAAGAGAGATTTGAGGCCTGCTCCAAGAAAACTTTAATAGGTGAGGTAATACTCTGCCTTCCCCAGTCCCTTATACACTTTCTACTCAGGTGTAACAAATCACAATTTCGTCTGGCTTAGGAATGAAAAGAAGAGTAAATGAAGCAGGAATAGATTGCTGATGTAAACTGAATTTAAGTATTCCTTATATATGTAAATCAAACCAGTTTTCCCTCTCATATATGATTTTTAATGAAAGCTGCTTTCTTACATGTCATTGAATTTCGGCATGCTTGATATGTAAGGTCACATAATCTTTAAAGGGACATAACTTAAATAGATAAATTACCAGTGATAGTCAATTTATTTCTAAAAAAGCTCTGTCAAGTTAATCACATAAATATTTTGAACATCTACATCTCTGGAACTGGTACTATAAACTAGACATTTGACATCTCTACAAAAATGGAAGTATTCATTCTAACTTTCTTTTTTCTAGACTTAAAGTATGTAAGCATAAAAGATAATATAAATATGACTTGTATAAGTGAAAAATAAAAGGGAAGAATCCAGTTCTTAGGTAAAAAGATAAATTGAATTACCTATTGGATATGTCCACTTGAAGATCACGTCATCAGCTCATTGGCTGTACTCCCCACTCTCCTACTCTGCAGTTCTTCCTGTGTTTCTTAATTCTTTCTGGCATCCGGGCTTAAAACTCAAAAATCACCCTTTATTTGCCTCGCCCATAAGTGGATGGAATTATTTAATATAAGTATGATGTAAGACAATTAATGGCTTACAGACATTTATAATTTAGGTTAAAGTCACTGACTAGTGTGCAAAGAGAAACACTAAGATGATAAGGCACCTAAACACTTGATTAAAAATTTAGTATTTTTCCCTCCTTAAATAACATGTACTTAATTCTCATGAGGCAGCTATTCAGTTTTCAATAACTATATTCATAGAACTGACTAGATAGTTCAGGTGAAATGGTTATAGAAATAGAGGGTGTGCCATTTTAGAAAACTCATATGTATATCAAAATCTATTTTGACATCTGGAAGTTTACAAAAAGGCTGAATTCTTCAAGCTAATTATGCCTTCTGTAACTCAAGCACTCTTCTCTTGGCAAAACCAACTGAAGCTTATCCATAAAGGTAAAGTTGCTTAATACTAAACTTTTCTCCTAGATTAGATTTAGACTGCTGAGGAAGCCAGCGTGGTCTTTCTACACTTTTACTATCTTCAGATTAGAACTATATAAACTCTTTCATCAACTACCTTCCATTTCTGTATTATTCTTGGCACTCAGTTAAGACTGCTGACGTGTAGTTATACTTTGTGCTTTCACATTCCCCAAAAAACAAAGAACAAGATTATAAAATGTGCATAAACATTCTGTAAAATAATTTTGTCATTTAACAGATTTGAAGAGATGAGACTTTCATAGCATAATTAACATGAGGATAAATATTTTGAATCAGCCTTCCTTTCGAAGTCATACGCCAGAATTTTCAAACTCTGTGCATTGTTTTGAAGTGTAATGAGATAATTTCTTGGGTCACCAATATTGACAAGCAGAAAAATTCAAATATTGGAGATGACACTATGGAGGAAAACAAGACAATATCAGATGTCTCCTATCTTACAAAGAGTTATCAACCCATCAAAACTACTCCTCATGCACCAGAAAATTTTCTGGCCTAAACCAGCCCTGTCAGTAGAGGAGGTCACAGTGGCATTTGTTGGGCACAAAATCATATACTTATGAGTCAGTAAAGATTGAAAGAATGTCCCATGTTGAGTTAGTTATTTTGAAATGTGATGCAAATTATCATTAAAAATAATTCAATTAACTGGATGATCAGAGGATATATCTATCATATTTTTCAGGACAGATAGTTTTTCTTAAATTTAAAAAATCCTTATTGTGTTTTTTCCCATTATTTAGTCCTTTAATATCCACCTACCCCAACAATTATTTACTATGGGCTGAATAGGTAAAAATTATATTGGATGGCAATTGCATTTAGGTTCTAATAAGAGAAAAATCTCAGGAGAAATCTATGCAATATATAATTAGTCCAGATTTATTTTTATTCAAGGAAATAAATTCTGAAAAATACCCAAAGCACTTTAGTCATTAACTGAAAGTATTCCAAAAACAGAACTATTGAGAAACCATGGAATATGGGGTGGAAAAGAAAAACTCCCTCAATGAACCTGTGTCACCTCAATAAATTCAATAAAAAAGAAATCAGCCCCGCTTGAGTTTAAATTAAAAAAAAAACACAAAAACTTAAATGGCTGAGTTTACTTGGTGCAGTTAAGAATTAAACCTGTTGATGTTAACATTGCTGTTACATCTAAAATAAACTCATGTGATATTCTGGTAAAAAAATAAAAATTATCCTTGTCCTTTTCCTTCTCTGGTGTTTTGTAGCCAGGTAGGTTCTGAGTCCTGTTGATTCTCCATCTAAAATGTATTTAACACTGAACTTATTTTTTCATGCCTGTTGTCATCCTAGTCAGCTTCCTACCTTCACTACCCCAGCTGCCATTACCTCCTTCATGCATTTTCAATATATTCTAATTCAGTGGTCACTTCCACACCTTGCTATATTAATTTCCCCACTATTAAAGTTATGAAAAGTTTTAATAATAAAATAAATTAAATTTATAAGATGTCACGGTACTTAGTTAATTTATCTATATTTTATAAGTTCAAGATGTATAATGTGTAACTAAAGTAAAAATTTGATCTACGTGTATTAATCAACATAACCAAACCAAGCAAATATACCCTTTCAGCATCCTGTACAGTCATCCATTTCTGAGGAAGATTTCTTGGGGCTACAGGCTGCATTCCACTCTTCTAATCCACTTGAAATAACATACTAATTCCATTATGTCTAGTGAGATTATATAAATTTATTGTTCAAACTGGATCACTTTGAACAGTGAAAGTGAGGATATTAATAATTATAATAATTATGTCTGGAGAGTGGTGTAAACTGGGACTGTCCCAGGCAAAGAAGAAGGATCATCCTAGTCATGTATAACTCAGTGCATTCCACCACCTATGAGTAGAATTAAATTTTTTTAGCTTAACATTCAGGAATCTCATATTACTCTTTGTGTCTCTCTGATGGGTGTACTCACTGACCTCCTCACATCTTTTGCTTAAACTTTTCTGCCCTTGCTCCTTGCTTATGTTATTCTCTCTCCCTGGAATGTTATTCCACAACACTTCTATCTGTTTCCTATACAGCTTTAAAAGTAGAGTTTATCCCTTCTATTTCCCATAAAACATCCTTCTTAGCCTGCTCTGATTATTTACTCTTCTCCCTGAACTATTAAGCACTGATTGATCACTTGGCTCATACAAGGAATTGTACACTGACAACAGAATTTTAATTTTAATTATTTGATATCTCTGAAATGGATTTCAGATTCCCCTAAACTACCTTTACTAGCCTATACTTACTTTTGTTGTTAGGGTTTTCTTTTGCCCTTTCTATCCATTCTTATTATATAGACCCTACCCTACAAGGAGCTCTGGAGGTGATGTTAAAATGTTGGAATGGATTTCAGAAGGCAGAGACTAGAGACTAGAAGAGACAATCTTCACCTGAGATGAGAAACACAGAGGCAGAAGAGATGGACAAAGCTACAAACTTCATGATTACAGCAGTAGCTAATAGAAGGGCAATTGTGCTGGGATGTCATGAAAGGTGGATCATGGAAAAAAGTAAGTAGGTTGGAAACAAATCCTAAGAGAATTTGGGAGGAATGGCAGCAGTAGAATTCTGACCATTGTCTAGCTCTGGAAATGTGTTATTTAGAATGGCCCACTTTCCAGCAGCATTGGCATTGCTTGGGAGCTTATTAGAAATCCACATCCTCAGGCCCCAATCTAGACCTGATGAGTCAGAGTCTTCATATTAGCAAGATCCCTAGTTGATTCCTTTGTGAGGCACTGGCCTAGAGCATCCACCTGACTTGCATGCAGATTTCATGACTGAGCTGGGTTCTGGTGCATGAGTGGATCTCTCTGAGTTGAATATTCAGGGGTGACACTCAGAATATCTAGCAATTAAGATTCATTAATTACATGTTGGCTTGAGCTCTATTTTTCTTTCCCCATTGGTTTCTTACTGCTTCAAATGATAATATAGGTCTTGTACAGATTTTCTCAAAGGTGTGGATGGAGATCTGAGCTCTATGTGTGCTAGAATAATATTTTCAGATCATAAACTGAGATTTAGTAAGAGTTGGGTGGGGAATAACTGAAATAATCCAATTATGAATGAACCAGAGTTTTCAAGTGTCTGTTCATGTCATTAGAATCTGTAAGGTTTTTGACCTCAGATATATTATTGCCAATTTTAAGTGCTTCAGGATAGGAAAACAGTTGGCCATCTGGTTTTACTAAACACTTTCTCATGTATAAGGACAAGATGTATTACTTGGAGCAGCTGGGGAGTGCTCTGTTGGAAGAATCTAGGACATTTCACTATACAAACTATTTCTCAAGGATGTAGAAGTTGGCCTGTATCAAAAAATTAGAGCAATTTCTATTGGAAGTGCTTCTGATTTTTCTTTATACGTGTCAGTTTTCTGTAGATTGTTTATAAATAAGCATTCACTTAACTAGAGGAGGTACTTCACAGTTTGAGCTACACATAGCCACTCTTCCACCATTCCTTTAATAGAATAGAAAACTTTGCTATCCAAATCTTTGTTAAGTGAATTCTGTTATATTATTATTGAATTAGAGAGGATACTTGGCTAGTTAAATTCTGTTACTTAACAAGAAAATATAAAATCACATGTTAAAAAAGACTAATAATACATTTCTGATGAAACTTTAACTGTATTGTTCTGCAGGAAAGAAAGGCAACATAAAATAATAGAATGCAACAAAATTCAGTATATTCTGCTAAACACATTGTTTTTACTATTGATATAACAAACTCAGGAAGAGAAAAATGTAGTAAACTGTTCTGCATGGTGTGGGCCCAGCTCCCACTCAAAGATGCACAAGACCCATGCCCACAGATAGGTTCTCCTGTGGGGAATCAGGCCTGCAATATACCTAGGCCGCTATGAGTCTTGCTTTTT
>CM052541.1:160810987-160859701 GCA_028533065.1 Trachops cirrhosus | reverse complement strand
GAGCCTGTGCATAGTTAATGAGGACCTTCTTGTACTGTGCCCAGTAAGACAATAAAAGCTCATTGGAGCAAGGGCTGAGGCTTTTGCTCCCCTTGAGAGAAAAGCCATGCTGTCCCTTTTCCTCCATCAGACTCCGTAGTCCATGTGAATGTCTCATTTCATCCGTAATGATGCGGACCCCATGGGGTCCGCATCAGAAAAACATTTCAACATCACTAATTTTACACTTAAATAAAGCATCCCCTGTATGATTTGATTTAACTAGTCTCCAACAGACATTATTTTTTCCAATGATCCCTGTGCAAAATTTGTCATAGGATGCTTTGATCACAGTTAATAGCAGCATAAAAATATAAGGTCAAACTACCAATTTATATCTAGCAGGATAGACTCAAACAAATGTTAGCTGGTTTATATATTTGTGCAGCCACAGGCAAGATTACTCAGCAAATACTTAGTAGATTGCGTTTCTTGATATTTGTATTTGATACAATTGTTCATTTAAGTAATAATTTGTTCTTAAGGTAGCATTATTCAGGCATTTTTCAAAATACTGACCATTTTCCCTGGCCAGGTGGCTCAGTTGGTTGGAGCATTTTCCCATACACCAAAAGGTTGTGGGTTCCATCCCTGGTCAGTGCACATACCTGGGTTGCGGGTCTGATCCTTGGTTGGGGTGCATGTGGGAGGCAACCAATCAATGTTTCTCCCTCACATCTCTCTCTCTCTCCCCTTTCCTCTTTTTCATAATAAAAAATATCCTCAGATGAGGATTAAAAAATATTGACCAGTGTAAGATATTTACCAGTTGCTAACATTTAAATGTAATATAATAAGAAGAACAGAATATTTAAACTGGGGATCAAGAGAACTGGTGAAAAGCAGTGACATGATATCCTCAAATTCACTAAGATCGATGTAGATATAGTTATGGAGAGTTATGGTTTCGAGGACTTCTTACATATTTAATTCTCTTTAGATAATTTATTTTAAGCCAGTGATAATAAAATAGAGACAGAACAAGAAGCAAGATATTTGCAAAACCAAACATCTTTTTGCTGCACATAGTACAACTGAAAACTTCTGCAGTATGGGGTGGCAAGCCTCCTTTACGTTGTGAAGCTCCTCATCCCCACAGGTGGCATCAAGGGTGGCTACCCCAACTCCTCCGTAGCTTCTTGTCCTCTGTCAGGCAGTTTTCAAGGAGCTGTGCAAGAGAGTGGGTGCATATTCCTTGTGTAAATGGGACCATTCTTGCTTCACCCATGGATCCCTTGCCTCCTCGATGGGGCAGTGTACAGAAAGCAGAAGTGTGGTCAACACTGATGTAAGTGGTGTTGCTCTATGTTTATGATATAAACGTCTGAAGAGTATATTTAACATGACCAGGAAATTAATTGTTCACATTTCCTGCATACTTTGGATGAGACTTCATTTGTGGTTGTCATCAATATTCTTTAAGAAAAAGATAGCAACCTTTGCGAGAATCACTGGAAGCCAGTGTTCACAGGCAGTATGAATGATGATTTAACTAGCATTAGGTAAATGATATTACAGAACTGCACAGACAAGAAGATATGGGTTGCTTAATAAATGGGCTCTAAAAGACTATGGCATTATGATAATAAGAGTCTCCTGGTGGGAGATATAAAAGCAGCACATATAAAGAACACAAAGAGATGGTTCCTAGACCTGAACAGGACATTATGAAGAATCTTCACAGGAACCAATTGGACAAAAAACAAATAAATAGCTTATTTCTACTCCTTATTTTAACTCTTCATCAATAAGCTACTAATCCTCACAAGGAGCCAGGAATTTTGTAAAATTAAAATGATTACATAGGTTGAGGTTCTGCAAATATATTTTGCCCAGGACCTAGCACAGGTTTAGAGGCTTGCAATCCCAGAATGCTTTAATGTTATTGACAAGTGAGCATTTTTTCTAACCTTTGGTTTAAGGGTTAATATAAAATAATACAGAATATATAGTATGGGAAACCAAAACCAAAATTGTTATTCTTAAAGAGAATGTTGTAATTAAAGTCACAGTGAACTTCATCAGTGTTGGAGGTAAATTTCTTTAAATTTTTCAGTAGACAGAGGTGATGATTTGCTTGTGAAAATACAAGGAAAAGAGCTGGGGTGTTAACTGATCATGTGCTCCCCATGAGTTGGTAGTGTAATGCAGTCATAGGAAAGCAGGGATGAAGCCTTACTGGATTTTGAATCCCCAAGGCCTACCCAACCTAGTAATAATACTTATTAGATACTTGGCAAATATTTGCTGAATGAATAATTATTGAACTATATAAAAGTTAGTTTTATGTCTGGTTGTAGTAATAGAAGTCTAGAGTTTATAGTGTAAAATGATTCATATCCAAAATATTACATCTGCTTCTGGGTACCATGCTTTTAGAGCTGCATTTACAAAATGCTATGCGGAAGAAACAATTGGAAACCCTGTTGAAGAAAAACTAAAAGTGCATCTTATCGGGAATGCTATAGTGAAAAAAAGAAGGAAAAGGGAACAATTTAAATGACCATTATTTTTAAATACTTATGGAAACATGAGGACAGGCTTATTATTATAGTAGACTGCTAACAGCAAAAATAAGGGAGCTAGAAAGTGTTTTTTTGTAGCTTTACATAAGAATTTTCTAAGCAATATGGCTGTCCCCCGAAGGAGTGGACCTTTCTTCATGGTGACGCATTTCCTATCAGTGGAGGCTACACGACCCCTGGTCAGGACCTGGGTAAAGGAGTCTATTGCTGACAGGATTCCTTGAAAAGGTTTCTGATTTTTAAGCACATTAGGGCATGGACTGCAGATTTTTGTTTTTAATCTACTATACCATTCAGGAAATATTTATTGAACTTGGTATTAGACTCTTCAGGAGTTAATGTCTCTTTAGTTTGGCTCTGTAAATATGAATGAGACAAAGTGAAGGAGGATGAGGGGGCCAGGGCATAAGACAAAGAAGGAACAGGATTCTTCAAGTCATTTAAGAGATTCAAAAATTTCTGGTTAACTTCTAGTTGCTAAACTGCTATGCAATCCTTTTACTGATTTCTCTCCTACAGTGCATACATAAAGAATTTAGAGATACTTATGGAGAAGAATTTTCTGTGGTTTCCTTTAATTTCTAGTAATTGTAATAGATTTGTATTTCCGGAAACCATTTTGTTCAATTAATTACTCATAACCTTTACTTTTTGGAATAGAAAAATTTAAAGACATATCCCCCAAAACATGGGGACACAAAAATTCACCCCTGTAATAGGATATTTTAAATTCATAAATATAAGGATCATTGCCATTGGAAGTGTGTTGTTATTCAAGGATGTGTTTTACTCTTGAAGCAATATGATAATGACAACTTTACTCCTGGAATAGAATGACTTCCTGAGGGACACATGGATCCAGAATGAAAGAGTGGCAGGCGAGACTGTAGTATGCTAGGATTCCCAAGGAGAGGGGAAGTAGTGACAACACCTCTTAGAAAAAGGTGAGAAATACCAGGTTCAAGAATTTCTAGGTACATTGCAGTCTCTAAGGGCCTTCATAGTAAATCAAAGAATGAAGGTTTCGTACCATAGTCAGACAACGTCAAGTTCTGGAAAAGTTCCCTGTGACAAAATTGCTGCATAACTTTTCTTCTACTGGTCCCTGGTAAATATGAGGACAAAGCCAGTTTAAATAAAGACAATGTGAAATAAAAGGTTTTCTGTCTAATTTTTCCCATATGGTGGACAAACTATTATTGTTTAGAGTACTTTGATGGGGTAAAAATGCTAATGAAATAAAAAGTAGTAATGAATGCAGTAAATTCATTGTAATCCTGGATCTCCCACTGTTTTATGTTGCTGTTAATTATTACTGCATTGCCATTTCTCTAGGATAGGACCTACAAGTTACATTCATGTAAAAGCTCTGCCCAGTTTTTTTCTAAAACCAACTTTTTATTAAGCTACTGATTTCTGAACATTTTCCCTTTATCATCAGTTAAAAAAATTTGTTACCTGCTATGTGGGAAGAATATATGTAACATATATGTAAGCTCTAAAGTATATATAATGCACATCAAGGAAGCCATCATTGAATTTAAAAGTTTATCAGTTTTTACATGTAAAGAGGTTGCTCACCTCTCTTATCTTCTTAACTCATCACGCTACCCTGAGAATCAGCAGATATTTATCATTCTTTTGCCTTAAATTAAAAAAAAAATCATATGTGTAAGCATGCCTAAACAATATAGTATTATTTTTGCTTGTTTTGAGCAATGAAGTATGTGTCATACCATATATGGTTTTATAAAAAATAATTATAATTCTGATTTTGGCTATTTTACTTAATTATGTAAGGGGTGTCTATTTCATTGCAAATTATAGTTTAATCATTTATAATGTTTCCTTATTCCATGTGAGAAGATACCACAGTTTATTTGTGGGGTTTTTTTAGATCACCACTGCATTTTCCTAATTCTATTTTATTATTACAAACATTGTTATTGTGAGACTATTGGGGCACATGTTCAAGGGTTTCATATTTATATACATACATATGTGTTTGTGTGTGTATGCATTTTATTAGGAGTGGAAAGTCTACATTATGGGATGTGCACATGTTCTGCTTTACAAAGTAATGCCAGACAGTTTTCCTGCGTGGTTGTTCCATTTCACCCTTTCCCTCATTTTACATGTGTTATGGTTGGCCCTATCCTTTCCAACACTTGATACTGTCAGACTGCCCTTTCTTTCCAATTCGTGTTGTCATAAATAAAATATTTTATTATATATGTGAATATTCCTAGACTTTTTAAACAAAAAAGATAGGAATTAAATTGCAATCAAGGAAAAACTGATGTTCACTCATCCAGTACTTAGTGAAGACTTACTGATTACCTATCACTATAAGAAACATGTGAGTATATAAAGGAAAACATAAAAAATGTTCTCATTCAAGGTGATTAAAATATACAGAAAACTGAAGTGTACAAATAATAGTACAAGATAATATTATATTTTCAGCTTTCCTTCCTACCTTCATATTGTTTGTTTCTGTAATTTAGATCTTCCCCAGAAAGAAACTTCAGTGGTTTCGACTTTCAAAATGACCTTCCAGGGTCTTCTGTTCTGTTTTATTGCTGCTCTTTATTCCATCAGCAGATACCCATTTGGATTGCTGCCACAATTCCCAGTGAAGGGTTACCCAGATCTGAATGTGAAGAAGATGGAGAGTTTAATGAGTGAGGCTTTTTCTCCCCAAAATCCGAGTGAAAAGGGAGTGGACAATTAGAAGAAAGCAAAGAGCAGGGTTTTAAATAGTAGACTAAAAGAATTTGGAATTTACCTTGTAGACAACAGGAAGCAGCTCAACAATTAAAGTATTTTTTTCCTTAGTTTCTGATTTACTCGGGAGAGATTACATTTAGAGGGGACTTGCTAAAGCTAAATGTACAAAGGAAAAACAACATGTATGTAAGTCCCAGGAATGTATGGTTTTCATGGATGTAATAAGAGTAAAATAGGATGTGGTACCACAAAGCAATAGCTAAGAATTCTCTAAACTAGTATTTTTGATAAATACAACATTAATCAGACCACATTATCCTGGGGGCATAAAAGAATAAAATCAACATTCTTTATTTCTTATCTGGCATAATGATTCTGGATAAATTTAATGCCTAGACCAAAATAGCATTCCCTTTCATAATAGTTTACTGCTTTATTTTTAAACTTTTACTTTGTATTGTTTTGATGTCAAACATCATTAGCTACTTTCCTGATTTGTATATAACACAAATTCCTACCAAACTCTTTCATTCAATATTCACTGATTTGCGCTCTGAGTTTACATAGTAAAATATGTTTTTAGAAAGACTGAAGTTAGCATGAACACCCAAAGGCCAAATCAACTGTGGAATTAATGAGAACCAGGCAATGGTCAAAATGACATTTAAAATGTCCTATTTATCTTAGTACTTCTTTATAGCATAATTTTTATGAATGTTTCCTCATGAGAATTTTCTAGTGGGTTGGATGGTTTAGGGAGGAAAAGGTGTTATTAATAAAGACACAGAAAAGAATTGTAAATTCTGGGACACATTTATAATTTATTTTAGGTCTGATGAATTTTAAACTATTTGCAAGGGTGTTTTAGTGCTAATATATTTATCTTACAATAAAATGAGTAACTTTAAATTTGTGATTGCCAAACAAAACTGTTAGAAAGAGCCATTTGACCCTAAGAGATGCGTGTAATCAATTCCGTAAGTAGGTGGCACTTGTGAGGTATTTATACCTAGGAAGAGAGAAATAAAAGTAAAAACTGTTTCTCTTAGAATGAAATGATGGTTACTTTTTAAAATTTTCTGATAAATCTATCTAAAAACAATAACTGTATTTTAGGACAGTTTTTGATTATTCTTTTGAGGTGCCTCTACATCGTGCTAAGTTCCATAAGCAGATTCACTGTGATTCAAAGTTAATGATAGGGGAAAGGTGAGGAAAAAATTGTGTCAGAAACCATGGAGACTTCTTTCCTGCTATAAATGGAGTATGGCATTGTTATTTGCTTTATTACGTAATGTTTACAAACTTAACTTTAAAAAGTAAATATTAACCTTTCAAAAGTAAATGTGTACCTAAACATACAAACAATCTTAAAATTACAATAGTTTGCCTCAATCAAGGCTGGGTCCTAGTTGCTAATGATTGCAGGAAGCTGTTTCATGCCTGCATTATAGAACGGTTTAGTATTTTATTAATTCCCTTTAATCCTTTCTTCTGTCCGTATGTAGTCAATAACTAGGATGTGTTTAATATGTACCTTTTATATTTTGTATGTGAAATATGTATAATATTTGAAATATTTTATACAACTTCCACTATTAAAGCAAACTTTAATATGATCAAAACTTTAGTTTGATTTCTAAACCAAACTAAACTGAAAATTTGTACTTTACTCACTTTTTATTAATTTTATTATGTTTGATTCTCTAAAAATTAGCAATTTTTAAATTTGGTGTGTGGCTGTATTCTGACTTTTTTAAAAAAGGAAAATGTGGGAAATACTAAATAAGGATAAAGAATCAGAAAAATAAATCACACATAATCTCACTGCCTACAGGTGGTCTGTTAACATACTGGCTTACTTCCATTAACTTTTAAAAGTAGTTATTTAGCAACAGAGTTTAGACCTTATTTTATAAGCAGTTTTGTGATTTTTGTTCATGTCCATTATAACATAAGTATTTCATTTAAGTCTTTGAAACATAATTTTTTTGGCTATAATATTACATTTATAGACACATCATAATTTATTTAATCATTCTCTAATGTTAGACTTTTAAATTGCTTTTAATTTTTGTTATAAATAATATTGTATTGGACCTTTTTTGTACATAAATATTGGCCTTATATTTTATTTATTCCTTATGATACATTATTAGGCATGAAAATACATTGCCAAGTTATTTTCAGAAGGGCTCTAGCAATTGTCATTTTCCCCAGCAGTGTATGTGGGTGCATGTATTATTAGGCTCTTGCAAATATTGAGCATAACCTTTTATTTTGGTGGGTTAAAATGGACTAACATTAATTTTCACTTCCTTCTTTCTTTCTTTTACATTGGTTAATAAAATTACATAGGTTTCAGGTATACAATTGTATAATACATCATCTGTATATTGTACTGTGTGTTCACTGCCCCAAGTCAAGTCTCCTCCCATCACCATTTATCCTCCCTTTACCTGCTTCTACATCCCCCCACTCCCCTTCTCTTTATCGATCACCATACTGTTGTCTGTGTCCATGAGTTTTTCTGTTTTTCTTTTGGTTAATCCCTTCACCCTTCTCTCCCAACCCCTTGCTCTCTGACAGCTGTCAGTCTGTTTCTGCATTGATGCAGCTGAACAGTTTTTTCAAATGCTCACTACCTTCTTGCAATTATACATGGTCCATTCCCTTTGTTCATTCATCAATGAGCTCTTCATGTTTGTCTTATTTATAAGGGTAAGTATTTGCTTTATTTGCAAAGTATTTAAAAATTTTCAGATTTTGTTTAATTTTTGCATTTTTATTTACTGTTTAGTGTCACAAAGTTTTAAATTTTAGATTGTTCAAAATTTTCAAACATTTTAAAATATTTTCATTGCTTTTATTTTAGAAAAGTCTTTTACTTTCAGATTATATGTGGGTAAATATTGACTGAATATAAATCCAATCCATGTGTAATTTGTACTTTCTGAATATCTACACTTTATTATTTTCCCCAAATTCAAGTATTTCACTCTTATCCTCTCTCTTTGTCTATGATTTATGATGTTTTCTCTGTTATCTGAAATTTGTTTTGGGATTTATTTATTTATTTTTTTGCTCTCTCTTTTCTTACTATACTGATTTAAGTACAATTTTTTGTGGTTTCTGTCAACCATATTACATACATCTGATGACACTTGCCCTGAAATCTTGGAATTTGAGGAACTTTGCCCAGTGGTTTGCCCTCAATTTAGTATTGTTTGACTCAAGGACTTCAGATAAGCTGGGATACTCTAACTAAGCCTTTATGCAGTATAAACTTTCTGAGAGTCATTGAGGAAGTCATATAATTATTTTAGTCAATTAGAGTGAGGTGAAGAGTTAAGAATCTAAATTCCACGTAGGAAATAGTTTTGGGTCGCAATTTTGGAGGAGACTTTTGTAAGTGATCATCATGCTTCACTTTTTCCATGTTATGCTTGTGACAAGGAGGTAAGGAGAAGGACCGCTCACTGTGTGGTCTTCCTTACAAGCACAGGCAAGGAGGAGTGGAAGTTTAACTAGCTCAGAAAAACCCTAAAGGCAGAAACTCCTTTGAAGGGGGTAATACTGGTTAATACTGATTATTGTTGGCTGTCTAATGTAGGGACTTTAACTTGAGGATCAAGACTGTGATATCCCCAAAGAAGGGACTAAGGGAACCCCCTGCTGTCATTGAGTAATTACTGAAAAAACCCAGGCTGCTGCTTATCCAGAGGGTATTATCCTAAATACAAAGCCTCTTTTATTTATCATCTCCTGTCTTGGTGTGAAAGCAGGAAAGAGGCGATAGAAAGATTACACACATCCCCACCCTCCAAACCCCCAATTTCTCACTGCTCACAAAACTTAGCCAGCAAGATATAAATAGAGCTGGAATTTAGAGAATTCTTTAGGTTTGATTTTTCTAGCATTCTTAATTACGTAGAAAAGTTTTTATCATTATCCTAACAATCTGCTTAGTGCTTGCTATTTTCCATAAGGCAGAACATTAAAGAAGAGCAGGGCACAGCCTCCTGGTACCACAGAATCATCATACTCATTAGCTTCTCTTGACAAAAAGATGTGTTTTAAACTTTTACCTTTTATAACCATCAGTTCTCCCACTCCTTGAAGCAAACACTCTTGCTGACTACTTGTGGTTTTCCTTTTTCAGGTAATTAATTATATCACTAGCAGATGGTTGCTTCAGGTAATGGCCCGGGTAAAGGCCCCCTTCTCAACAATCATATTATTAGACGACCAAAGGTAAACAATCATTTCATTAACTAGAACAGGTCGTTTTGGGCAATAAATATTTTGAAGTCTGAGGCTTACATTGTTTTAGTCTTAAGATATTTAATCTGTCTTCCAAAAACTCTCCCAGTAACAGAGGCCATTGTGCAAAGCTTTGCTATGGTGTGTGCCTAGTAAGGGTTGCTCTCACTAAGTTGACACAATGCTAGGATTAGGAGTACCTAGTTTTAATGTAAAAATACTAATCTCCCCTGGTATTTTTATATAACCTTTTCCTAAAGATCTAAAGGCACTGTATCTATAGCAATGCACTTTTCTTCTGGTAGACTTAGTGGATTTCAGTTCATCAAGTACTTATTATTGATTAGCCAGATACTGCACTTGGTGATGGAGACACAGAGAACAATGCATAAGATGTTGGTCTTTCAGTTCAGTGATTCTCAAGTGTTGTTGTGACCAAGAATCATATTGGAAGCTTGTTAAGCATGTATATATTTTTTGCCACTTTTCCTCAGGGATATGAATTCAAGAGGTCTGAGCTGTGCTCAGGAGTCTGTATTTTTTTTAGGTATTTTGGGTAATTATGGTGCATACAGTTCTCAACCATCACTTAATGACTGTTTAAAGTAGCCTTTGGAATCAGATTGACCAGGTTCTGGCCCCCAGATCTGTGTGATCACATGTAATGTCCTGGTTCCTGAACTCATTGAGTCTCACTTTCCTTATTAGTAAAAACACTACTTTATAGAGTTATTGGGAAGACTGGATGAGGAGATGTATGGAAAGTACTTAGCAAAGGGACTCATTTGAGGTACGAGCTGACAAAGTGAGAGTCTTTGTTAGTTTGAACAAGCAAATCTGGACCAACTTTACTATGTTTGTGCAATTCAATTGGGAAATGTTCAAAGTAGGAGTCTGGGGATAATTGAGGAGTCTAGGAGGAACTGACTTATGATGAAAGGCAGGAATAATTCAGCGTTTACAACTGTGTAAAGTTAAAAGGTTTAGAGTGGTTGTGGAGAGAATTGCTGAAGGGTGTACAAAAGGCATTGCTGACCAAAATACAGAATGAGATGATTATAGTATTTGAGGCAACTAGAGAAATGAAGAGGAAATTGCAACAGTTTTCCTAATAAATGGCAGGCAGGATCACTGGTCATCAAGACATGATGCTGGAAACATTAATTTTTTAAAAAATGGCTAAAATACCATTTCAACAAGAGCACACACACACACACACACACACAGCTGCTGTTCACTTGTCCTTTGATGATTAAATAAGAAAAAGAAAGAAACCACCCAAGAAATCTGTCTCTAAAGGGGAGAGAAAAAACAAGAGCTTTCTAAACAACAGAGACCATCATGTTAGAGTGGTCTTATTAATTTATAATATAATTAAATCAAGAATTATTTTATTACACTAGTTTTAATGACACTTTATATACAAAATTTCTAGAAAGTGCTTGAATAAGGAGTTTCTGAAGAATGGAAAAATCACTATTTTTAAAACAGCTTATGTAAAATGGGGTATATGAGACAATAGAGGTAAGTGAAAATTTGTTAAAAGTAAATTTACTGGAATAATAAATTATTTTTCTGAATTTCTTTTTCAAAGTTTGAACTGGAAAGTAAAAGGCCAGGTAGCCTTTTAGTTAAAACAGGGAAACAGATAAGACCGTATGGAGCCTGGAAACTCTGAATTACGCCACAGTGGATCGCGCACTGATCTAAGGCCGCCGAAAGCCAGCCACAGTCTCGCCATCCTGTTTGCCCCATATCCCACTCTAACAAAAAATTAAGAGTGTTTAACAGAACAATGACAAAGTGAAGGCTTTCTTAAGACTTTTTTTCTTTCATTCTGTATAACCCTCTGTTCTTTCGAACACCATCCAGTCTACCAGAACTGACTGTAGCTGACTTTCTGAATGAACAGTATTTGATTAAGTCTGTATGTAGTTTTCATCCTTCTGCCAATTGGAATTAAGGTTAATTTTTAGTATTACTTACTCATGGCCATACTGTGAAAGTTTATCACTTAAGATCACAGACACTGTGTGTCACAGGATCATCTCCATACCTGTGCAGGTATGTCACAAAACATGCACACAAGTTCTTTTGGTGAGCAGCTTCACCAAGTAGAAGCAGAATGGAAAATCCCTCAATGTTTTAGCAAAAGAACATAAAGAGAAAGCATCTTTATGTTCGGAGGTGAGGTTCATCCTGGGAGGCTGCACCATAACTTCACTGAATCCTCGTTTGTTTCCCAGTTCACTGTTATTAGTCTACCTCTTGCTAGTATTTTACACACGGAGACTGACCCTCTCTCCCTATGACTTTGTTGTCCGTCTGCTTTGAGGAAAGGGGGGAAAGACTAAAAAAAGGGACAAAAGCAACTTTTGGCTGTGAAAATGGAAAAAGATGTACTAGAATAATATAGAGTAAAACAAAAAATCAAGAATGATAAGTGTGTTGACTTGCTTGACACATTGTAATGTTTTGTAAACATTTTAAAATAAATAAATTGGTCATTAATAAGAATAATATATGTCATTTATGCTCAATTAACCTAATTTCCTCCAGTGAGGTAGGGGTGGGATGGAGGGTACTTGCAGAGTCAACCTTACCTCTGAGTGAGTCAGAGAGTTAATGCAGTTTGGTAGATTCCCAAAATTCAGTTCTCAGGATTTCTCCCACATTCAATGGGCATTGTGACTAACACTTTGAACAGTGAAGGAAATGATGTTTAGAGAATCCTGGTAAATGGATTGTATCTATTTTAGGGAGCCATTTAAACATGTCAATATGTTATGTGGAAAGTATGACACATTATATATTAGCACCCATTACTCTTGAATATCTATTTGTTTCAGGATTAAGAGTTTCAAAGGACATGATTCTGAGGGAATGGGAGTAATTACTCAAAGAATGAAAGGAGACATAAAACAGCTGTAGGTTTGGGTGGAATGCAAAATGTGCTCACCAGTATTGGATAGGTCAAAATTTTGGATAGGTTTGCCAAAGCATTTCTCTATGCTGAGAGGGGACACAAAAAAACACCAGAATTTATTTATAAAAAAAAGGTGTGTTTATTCTTACATGATTAACCTTCAGTTGCCTTCAATATACTCTCCATTTGATGCAATACACCTATCAAGACATTTTTTCTACTGATGAAAGCAATTTTTGAACTTGTCAATTTTGATCCTTTTTAGCACCTTTGACTTTTTTTTGTTTCACCTCTTCCACATTGGCAAGATGTTTCCTTTGAGGACTTTCTTCATCCAGGAACAAACAAAAAAAAGTTGCTCTGGGTGAGATCGGGTGAATAGGGAGGGTGGGGCACAGGGATCACGCTGTTTTTGTTCAAAAACTGCTGAACACTCAGCATGGTGAGGGCTCATAAGCACCCATCATGGAATAGGCAAACGTGTTAAAAGTGTCTTCACAAAAAATTTCACTGAAGCCCAATGCAGCCTCTCACAACAGACGCCAGCTGGTACAGTGATACAGAATGGTTCCTAGAACACTCACCTAGGGGAGAAGCCTGTACTACAAGGGGCCTGACCTCCAGCAGATAATTCCAGGTTGTTTTTTTGGGGAGGAGGTTGCTCTTGTATGCACTTTTTCCTACTTCTAACAGTATTTGGAATCTCTTATTTCAATTTCTCCTGCCCTTTCTTCCTTCCTTCCTTTTCTTCTTTCTTTTTTTCTCTTTCTTTCTTCTTTCTCTGTTTCTCTTTCCTTTTACATTTACTTAGGGTAGAACCTTACAATTAAAAATCCTGAGAAGAAGGAAAATTGAAAGCCTAGTGTCATGAGTTAGCATCTGTTCATCTCACAGATAAAAAATAAGTTTAAGAACTTTGGCAGACCTCACTGGGGAGAATGTAAGATGGGACAGTGGCCAGCTCACCTCTGGAGAAAGGGTTCAGCATAAATCTGACCTGAGAGGAGGAACGGGTCTCACCCAGATCGCAGCAGGCCTGGCAGTAGTCTGATTACATGGCAAGCCGACTTGTCTGGGACTGACTGTGGAGCACCCATTGTGAAGAGAAGAGAGCTCGCAAAGGAAAGCACCTCGAGTGTTGAGTACAGGCAGTAGGTGCTGGGAATCCATGTAAGGGGAGCCCTAGAAACAGATTTATAACAACAGCTAATATATACTTATTAAGCACTTGCTCTGCTTCAGGCACTATTCCAAGAATTTCCATGTCCTAAATCATTTATTCTTTACAACAACCCTATGAGGTCAGTGTTAATTTTACCCCCTTTTTATAAATGAGACACCCCTCAATATTAACAACACAGTGAGATCCCTTGTCCATGTCACATGGTGGTCTGTGTGAGAGTTTCTCTAGGGTATATGCTTACAAGTGAAACTGCTCAGTCACAGGGAATGCACATCTTCCACTCACTAGATAAGACTAGCTATTCTCTAGGGTGATTACATCATTTTACCCTCCCAGCTGTATATGAAATCTCCCATTACTCCATATTATAAGGCTTTTAAACTTTTGCCAGTTCAAGGGGTGTGAAATTGTATCTTATTTAACTTTGTATTTCTCTGATTACTAATGCTTTATCATTTCTTCATGTTTATTGGCCACAGTCTTTTCTTTTTTTAGGTATTTACTCTTTTTAGTCTTTGCTCATTTTTATTGAGTCATACATTTTATTGATTAGATGTGATTATATGCTTTGGCTACTAATTTTCTGCTAGTTACGTGCAGTGCGAATATTCTTTCCAAGACCCTCTCCCTTTCATCCTCCTTCCCTCCCCTCTTCTCTCCCTCCCTTCTCACTCTCTTTCTTTAATAATGTCTTTAATATACATTAGTTTTAAATTTTAATCCTCAGTTTATCAGTCTTTGCCTTAATGGTTTATTTTTTCTACTATGAAGACCTAAAGGTATTTTCCTGTTTATAATAATTTCATTTTTGTTGTGTCCATGTTCTCATATGTACATGTCTCTGATTTTTATTCTTTTTTTCTGATTTCTGATTTTTTCCCTTAAATCCCTGTGCCAATTCCACACTGTCTCAATTGCCCTTTATAGTCAGACAAGACATCAGTAGTGTGATTCTCCATACCTTATTATTTTTCTTCAGTATTGTATTTATTTATCTTGAATCTTACTACTTTTCTTCAATATCATATTTTATATTTTTGGGTCTTTGCTCATTTTTATACACTTGATAAGCAGCTTTGTTAACTTCAGTGAACTGACCTGACTTTGAATGTAACTGAATAATTTAATAGATTAATATTGAGGTGTAGGTTTCCATTTATTTAGGTAGTCTTCAATATTTTCCAATAACATTTTATCATTTCCTTATGATATCCTTTGTTAGATTTATCTCTAGTGTCTCCTGATTGCTATTATAAATGGAAGCTTGAAAATTTTTATTTTCAGTTTGTTGTTGGTGTATGGGGATGCAGTTGATTTTCTGCATTGATTGTTACATTGACAATGCATCTGGCAACAGTGCTAAAGTCTGATTAATTGTGTCATTTGGTTGTCAGTTCTCTCAGGCAAATGGGATATTCTTAAAAAGGAGTAGATATGCACATACCTATTTCTTTTATACATAATGTTTTACAAAGTAATATATATATTCCTTATATATGTAGATGACCATACATATGAATAATCCTCAATGTATCTATATAGTTATATGTATATTTCTAGTTATCTATCATCTTATTCTTGTCTTACAAAGCTAGCTGGGACCTCCAATACAATATTATATAGTATTGTTGATAGTGGGTATCTTCAGCTTTATTGCATGGAGCATAATTCTAATGTTTTATTATTTAGCGTCTTCTTTGCTTTAGACAAACAGGGCATTTTCCTCTACTTTCAGATAGGCTATATAATAAATGACCTTAACATTTCAGTGCTTGCAAAAAAAGGTTTATGTCTGGTTCACACTTTTTCTTCCTTGTAGATCAGCCATGGCTATTCTCCCTTCACCTTATTCCAGGAAAAAGGATGATGGAGCTTTCTGTCATATTACCATTTATTTATTTTTATTTACATATTTTTAATCCTCCCCAGATATGTTTATTGGGTTTAGAGAGAGAGGAAAGAAGAGAAAGAGAAAAACTTCAATGTGAGAGAGGAACATTGATCGGTTGCCCCCCATAGTCACCCTGACTAGGGATGGAACCCGTAACCTTTTGATGTACGGGACAATGTTCCAACCAAATGACCCATCCAGCCTGGGCTATAATATTACCATTTACACAGCTGAGGAAAACAGTTCATGGTGAACATTATAGGCTTCTAAGGTCCTTGGCTGGGGTGGGAGGTGGGCTGAGGTGGTGGTACACATCTCTTGGGCTTACTTTACTTTGCCCAAAGCAGCTCTACTGACCATGCCTAATTTAAAGAGCCTGGGATACCCAGTCCTCCCTTAAGGACAGGGCCTCATAAAGAGAGGCTGAAAATATTTTGAACATTAATACAATTGCCCACAGTGAGTACAATTAGCTATGTCTATTTAAGTTTTATAAAGCATTTGTCCATACTTTCAAATTTATTAGTATAGTGTTATTTTATTATCTCCCTTTTTTATAAACCCAAGAAAGATTACCTGAATAAAAAAGTAAACTTTCCTAAGTATAAAAAGTCTTGTTTAAATAATCAATATTTTCTTTCACTTAGTTAAAAAGCCTTTGGGCTGATAATTTTTATCCTATAAGTATAACTTGGTATTTTCCTCTGTCTTGGGTCTGGTTATAACAATTAGGATAGGTATAGGAAAGCTAAAAAATGCATACTTTATTTTTCTTGATAAAAGATCTATGCCCTTGAGATTTTTGATATGAGAGCAATAAGTATTGGAATATTATCTTCCAAGACTGACAAAATTATAGGGGAGGGTACTAGAGAAGCTAGAATGGTTCTAGACTATGACCATCTGTAATTATGTATTTAAATTATATATTTAAAAATAAAAAAAACAATTGGGAAACATTAGAAGACTCATTTGTTGAGTTTAAGAGACTATCTTTCTTTACCAATATTGATTATAGTTTTTGTAAATGTCCCAAATGATGGAAAATGCTCTAGGCCCGTGCTTCTCCAAATCTGGTGTTTATACAGTTCACGTGGGACCTTTTTAAGATGTAGGTTCTGATTCAATGTTCAGAGGTGGGGCCTGAGATGGTGTATTTCTAACAAATTTCCACAAGCTGCTGGTCTATGGAGTGTCCAGAATCTAGAGATGTAGTTCTGAACATTGGCTCACATTAGAAACACCTGAAAAAATAAGAATATCTCGATTCTCTGAACACTTAGCATCATTGATGCTGAGACCTGGGACTCAGCTTTAATTTTTTTTTTCCCAGAATGTACCGATGTGCAGTAAAACTTGAGAAGCCACTGGTCAGAGATTACTGTCCCAGATCATTGGCAGGAGCTGGTGGATTTATTCCACTGGCACTTTAGAATCACTCATACACTGAACGTCAAATTGCTCCATTAAACAGACCACAGCTGAGAAAACACAATGTGCACCACATTATTTAAACAAAAACCTAGCACACATAGGGTATGTTTGGCTTCATAGGTCCTCAGAAATGTTATTGTTTCTGTCCTTGCATAATTTTGCTATCGAGTTCCTGTGCATAAGTACATATTGGGAATAGTGGTTAAAATATGAAAAATAGGCCATTAAGTTTCTCTCTGAATGATCTTGGATTAAAAGGCTGATCTCTTCACATGGACTTTTCCAATCTTCTCAGGGATGGCAGGATTTCATGGAAGAAACCTTGAGTGTTGGTTATAACTAATCTGAATCCATTCCCCACCAAGTGAGTGTCTTCTCGGCATAGCCCTTTGGATAGATAGGATTACCCCTACTTCCCACATATACAGACAAGTATCAGTTTTACTCTGTAATGTGTTAGTGACACTTAGAATTGTTTTCCTCTGCTCAAACTAACTGCATCACTTAATGTTCTTAACTGCAAGCAACTGAAAATAATTCTGGGTGAATTAAACAGAAAAGGAGTTTTACTTAAAAAGATAATAGGGAGCTTGCTGGACCATTGCAGATCCAAAGAACCAGACTCAAGGCTAAATGTCCAGGAACAATGCCCAAAACACACTGTAGAATTATCAGAAGAGAAACTGCTACTACCAGATATTAGAAATCCCTGCTGTCATTTTGCACCAGGAATACTGGAATCCCTGTGTGGCTGAAAGCTGGTCACATTCCCACCTCCACCCTCGCTGGAAAGTGGATCTCAGTGCTTCCTCACATTGGCCACCACAGTCTCCTGTTGGGATGTCTGACTGAGTTTCAGGACTGCTTCTAACTGCAGGAGTATTTTCTGTGTTGGCCAAGCATGCCTTAAATTGTGGGAAATTCCTCAAACGTG
Organism: Trachops cirrhosus; assembly: GCA_028533065.1. NCBI lineage: Eukaryota > Metazoa > Chordata > Mammalia > Chiroptera > Phyllostomidae > Trachops > Trachops cirrhosus. The sequence continues at coordinate 160,841,776 of CM052541.1, read as the reverse complement.
GGGAGGGTATCTGAACCATGCTGGGACAATAGAGAGATATGTCGACAGTCTACTACATTTCTTTGAGGCCTCATTGGGTAGTTTAAGTTAGTATAGGCAGTATCAATTTTATTCTTTACTGAACATTTATTCAGGGTCTACTGCATACCCAGGGGGTAATAAAGTTCAAGATAAATTGGTATAGAAGTGTTTTCATTCAGTTTGTTGGGAAAAGATTCATATGGATTTTTTCAGTATAGTGTTGCAAAATGTAATGGACTAACATATATACAGAAGAGGAGATCTTAGTTTCACAAACTGTGGACAGTGCAAAGTGGAGAAAATAATATATCATTTAAAACTCATTTACCTTGACTCAAATCAGGTATAAGGTGTGTATTGTATTACATTTGTGTTTTTCTGTAACTATCTCACCAAGTATTATATACGCTCCTCAAGTGAAAATATCTGTACATTTTGTTATTATTCATAGTATCTAGCACAGAACTTAGCATGTAGTAGTGTCTGAGTATTTATTGTTGAGTTGAATTATTTTGGGAAATGTATAGTCAGAGTACTCCAAAACATACTCATATTACTATGTAAATAATATTATAAAAATGCAATTATAAATTGACTTGCTCCTTGACCATCACAAGGACAATTAACAGTCATTTGATTGGCCCTAGAATGCTTTAGGGAAAATCCAGTCAAAATGTTGATCTCTTTTATTTTGCTTCTCTTCCTTAAAGGGCCATCATTTCTCCAGTTTCTGCTTGCTTTTGTAGGATTGATATTTTAAAAGCAGAGTTTGAGCAAATAGATAAGTCTTTATATAATTGTGAGGCACAATTTCATCCTAAATATGTAAAATGAGAACAATACTGAGCAAAGTGTTTTTTTTCCCTACACATAGCATGCTATCAAACAATTTGCTTGTGCCTTTTTCCTCAAAGCTTCTATGGATAAGGGGTTTTGCTAAGCCTGAAATTTCAAAGCTTACAATGATCTGCCTTTACTTGATTTTGAACACTATATGGAGTGTACATTATAATATTTATAGCTAATCACTTTTTTGTGTGTTTACTCTGTTTTAGGCACTATGGTAAGTACTTAAACCTATTATTTCCTTTAAAATTCATAAGTGCTTCATGAATTAGATACTATTATTTCCATTTTTCACACTAGGAACTGAGGTCTAATAAGATCTAATACATTGTCCAGGGTAAAAAAAGAAAAGTGTTAGAATCACGATGCAAAGCCAGGTCCTTATGACTCCAAAACCCATTCTTATAATCAGCATTTTTGATGAATTGAAATATTTGCTTATGAATTTATTCTACAATTTCTTAATAGTATGAAGACATTTTTCCTACTTCAGAAGATTATATTTGCCTGGGAATTTACAATATTACAGAAAATAATATTAACCATAATGAAATACTATATTTTATTGGTTTAAGCAGAATACCTTACCTTATTTGTGGTTTAATGACATGATTTTTATTTAAGCACTTTATGTTTCAGTGTCAAAATTTGAGAGGTAAAACTAATGACATGGAAGCAGAGTAGTGTGGGAAGAAGAGTATTATTTGTATAATATCTAGATAACGAGTGCTCAGCTGGAAGCAATTCAAATTATGTGTCTTCATCTCTTAATAGCTGACATTACCTCACTAACTGAGTAAGGAGCCATGTTTTACTTGCTTTACTAAATAATATGTTGCAACAAAATTATTTACAGCAGGCAGCAACATTTTTAGTGGAGGAAAGCACTTTGAGGTTTCAATACAGCTTCCAGAAGTGACATTGACCAAGAAGTCCGAAGGACCCTTGCCGGAGACAGCGCTCACAAAACAGTCATGTTCCTCATTGATCTCTCAATATTTTTTGTCATGAACTTAAATCATTGCTACAAGTAGGTATATATTTAAATTTTTCTTCACTGTCCATCACAATAAAGTAGGTCTCTTTACTGATACAATTTCCTGAATGCCAAGCACTCATTTTCATTCAACGCTTTTTTGTTTATGCCGCCAATATGAGTGATGATGTTTGCTCACTATAATGCCTGTTGCTTCATTTCACCAGTAGGTAATATTAAGTTGATAGTCAAAATGCTTAAGTTGATCAAAATGTAAAGCATATCTTGAATATAAAATAAAATTTTTATGCAGTTAACAAAATACTAAAAAATTTTTCCCTTGATCAGCCATGAATCAATTATGACATAAGGCAGGCAGATATTAAAGATAAGGGCAAATCAACATGAATTTAAACATCATCAGTAAGTCAACAGTTAAAATTTAATAATGGTTTAAACTAAAGGGGCCTGGCTATTCTGTTTCATTGAAAATTTTACTAAAGAGATTGGACACCATCAGGTCCATATGAGAAATTTCTATTTATTATCAAGTGTTTAATCTAGTTATAATTTAGTTTTAGCTATTAAGTACTGGCCAATACTTTTTCACATATTTTATTAAATTTTTCTAATTTATTTTAGTGAGGTCTTTACAACCATAGTCATCTCTAATTTGAATAAGTGTCTACTGTTAGTATATTAAAACTGCATTAAAAGCATCTTAACAAAAATGTACTTGTAATTCCTAGAAGTTAGTATGTTTTGTATTTTTTCTGTTCTTGTTATAATTTACATGTACACAAATAGTTTTTAAAAGTTATAGACAAACATAGTAGACATGGATCTGTTTACAAACACAAATTGTAAGTAAACTTCCTCTAAAACAGCTCAGTTTGCGTTCTGGGTTTTCCATTCATGTCTGCTGTTGCAGTGGGCTGGGGCTGCAGGTTAGGCTGGGAGTTTCCTCCACATCCTCCCAGTGGGTGCCTGAGATCTAGGGTCTTACCCAGGACTACGTGTGTGGCAGCAGTGAGCTTATCATTGTTCTAGCAATGGCAACCTGTGTTCCCAGAAGTTTGGCTCTTTCGGTTCTGGCAGCTTTCTCCCTCTTTGTCATCACACTTGGGGCCAGGGGATCATTTGAAAGACTATGTCTCTGCCTTAATGTGTCATAAAGCCATTTATTTCTTGACTCTTTTTCTCACTGGTGCTGTTATAAAGCAGAAAATATTCTCCCCCTCTCTCGGACCCCCTAATGTCTATTTCTTGCTTTTCCTTCCCTTCATTAGTGGCTATAAAGAAGGGAAAGAGGAAAGTATCTTATTCCCCAAATCAGCACTGGGTTTAAAGACTTGGCATAGCAGTGGGTAACTGAGTGTTGGCTAATGATTTGCACCTTTCTCTTTTGAATCACCTCCATTATTACTAGTTCTACTGTGGTAGATTCCATGTTGGACCAGCTCTGCGGTTAAATGAGAATGGACAAGTTGGAGGTGGGATGCTGCTCCTAGCAACAATTGAAGAAAGGGAAAGAAAAAGAAATGAAAGGGCAGAGAAAGTTTTCAATTAATGGAATGTTGAGGGAAGATGAGAACCTGTAGAAGGAGGGTATTGCTGTTATGTCTGGCAGTGAATGGTTCGGTGCTTTTCCGTGTATTCAAACAAGAAAATTTACACACTTAATAGAAACTCATTAGAACATGAATTCCAATGTACTCCAGATACTTTCAAAATGCATTTACAGATATTAAAATCCCAAAAATGGTAGATAAAAGAGTAAGACCTCACCAGATATCTGTGTTGTCTTTGCAGCTAGATGGAGACAATGTGTCTAATTCTGTCTAGTGGCTGATGGACAGAAATGATGCATGAAAAGAAGAGGTCTGACCACAAATTGTGTTTTATGACTTTCTAGCTACATTTTCTACTGCCACAGCACTCCTGGAGCCATGAGTTAAGAAGGAATGAATCTGAATTCCTAAGTCACCACATGAAGAAAGAAGAGATTCTTTTAAGTGTTCCCTAACTAATATCGGGAAGTGATGAACAAACTTTGGTATGTTAAGCCACTCATATTTGGGGATTTGTTTGCTATTGTAACATAGGTTATCCAATACTAACTAATACAGTTTGGCAAGGTAAGATAAGTGTTCTTTTGAACTGCCATTCTGTTACATGAGTTTTGAGTCATAAAAATGTTCACCGCAAAGCCCTTTAAAAAAGAGGGGCTATAAGTTATTTCTCTTTAAAATTATAAATCATTTACCATAGGACAGGTTTTTGACCAAGAAACTAAAAGCCAAATTGTCAGGCATTTCTGCAGATTGAAGAATGACTTGGGATAAAGGTAAAGCATGTTAGAAATAACAAGTTAGTGGAGAAATATGATTCCATTAGGAAAAAAAGATTTTTGAACAATGTTTGGTAGCATGTCTATTTCATAAGATGAGGTTTTCTCAATCTATGAAGGTCATTTTGACAGAGACGATTTCTTGTCATTAAAATTGATTTAAATGTTCTCTATACTCTCAGTAAAGTTTAACATTTACTATATAGAAGTCTTAGATGAAAGCTTCATATTTTTTCATTATTTAATGTGACTATTGCCCCAAACCTAAAAGATTTAAGAGAGCTCAATAATTTGGGATATAGAAGGTTTTAGTATCTTCTTTAATCAGTTTGTAAGTAACAAGAATTCAATTTAGAAAGTTAGTATTTTTCTCTGAATAAGAATTTAGACTCTGGGTTTCTCCTTACCCCTTTCTTCCTTTCTTTCCTCCTTATAATTTTTTGATTGTAGAAAGTTTATTGTCTATTTTATTATCACTTGAAGTTAAGGTCCTATAAAATACTTTTAAAGTATTTGGAATACTCTTTGTGAATCAATTAAATTTTTTTTCTATCTCCTCTGAAATCCTTTCACAACATTAAATCTTAGAAGTATATCCTGGTCTTCTCCATTTTTTCACACTATTATTTCTGTGGTTTTTGTTTTATTCACAAAGCAATTTATTTACTTCTTTAGAAGTTTCTCAGACAATTGACTTGCATTATTTTAAGTTAGTAAAGTCCTATTATTTTCCCACATTTTATAGGTAATAAAACTAATTATAATTTAATAGAGGTATTTAGAACTGGAAAGCATAACTTTGTTATTCTTTAATAGGCATTGTAGGTGTATTTTTACAAATATAATAATAATTTTGGGAATTCATGGTAACTAGTGAGTGGGGATTTAAGCAAGAAGTTTACTCCATGACAGGTGTGGAAAAAGAGGTAATCCAAGTGCTGGTGAAAAAGCACAATTTAATATCAGAATTTAATAACTCTAAATTTCCCTTGTAAACTGACTTGATGTTTTGCTTTCTCCCAGTACACATCTAATGATGGACCCACTGATCGTAGGGTTGGTGGTGGGAGAATATTGGTTCTAAAGTTAACCTTCAAAGTGAAATCACATATAGTTATAACTATGTTTTTTGAAAATCCTAAATAGCTAATAAGTCATCAAGACAATTTTTTATTGTTGTTTTTCTTTGCATGTGGTATGACTTCACTTTCCCTGGGACAGTAGAGGACAAAGCTTTGTTTTGGGTGGGTGAACAAATTCAATACTACCTTCTCCCTATTTTCTCTCCAGCTTGCATACTCTCTTTGGCCAAATATACATAGTCAATTTTGCCTAATGCTTTCAACAAAAAGACCTACATTCCAGATATCTGTGCATAGGCAGCATGAAAAGAAATTGGACATAAACATCACTTAGTTACAATGTTCATTGGCTTGTTCCTATCCATAAACTAAGCTGCAAATGTGAGCAAGTAAGGGAAATGGGATGGACAACTTGCTTTTCCTGGTCCAAGCATTGGTCAGTCTCTGTCTCAGTCACTCTTAACTCCTAGCCAGTGTATCTTCTGACCTCTGCTCATGATGCTTCCCATGGATTGATACCACTTTATGGTCAGTGTATGGCCATCCGCAGCCAGCCCAACACACTGTAGAAGTATGTAGGGAGTTGATTCTCAGTTTTGGTTTGGAGTCCAGGTTTCATGCTAACTGGGTCTTGGACACTATGACTGCATTGTAGACACTATGAGTGTTGATCAGCCGCTAAATCAGTCATATGAAAATTGATTATATTTCATGTTTTACAATAACTTATTAGATTGACTCATTATATAACTTTTTATGAGTTATATAACTCAGAGTTAATACATTTCAGAACATACTGGCATATTCTGAAACATGTCTACAAACTTTGTGGTAAGCAATTTTGAAAGAAAAAACATGCTTATCAGTAAGGAATATTTCTGGTAAGAAACCAGTTTTAGATACAACCAACACATTTGTACATTTATACTTGTACATTAAAATGTAGGATGAGAATCCTTTATAAGCTTCATCTCATGTATAACATAACTAAGCAAAAAGTGTGTGTGACATGATGGCTGTCATGGTATCCTGCTATTAACCCAATGGAATTTCTTGAAAAGATCATGCCTTGAAATCAGTTTTAATGTACTTTTTCTCTTCAAAATTAACTTTGCCGCAAATCTCAAGGGCTGTTTCCATAGTTTTAAGACATGCATTAAATACTAATTTGCTATAAATGTTTAGGTCACATTTATTCTCTTCTTTGGTTTTTCTGATTACCTTGATATCTCAGTGTCTCTACCCAAATGTTCTCATTATATTGAATCATCATAAAAATGAAAAAGTTATATCTGTATTTCCTTGGCAAAACTGTACTTGTTGGCAGCTAGTTAGTGTTTTGCCACTGGGGACTTGAGTTCCTATTCCTCCTACAGCTGAAAAAGAATGTAAGGAGGCTTTCTGCCCCTTTACTTCCCAGAATGCTATGGACAGTTTTCTTGGCCTTTTTTGCTCTCGAGATAGATTCTCCTTCAATTTTGAAAATATTATGAAGAAAAAGAATGACAAAGATTTTACTTTTCTTCATTATTTGAGGTTTCATTTCCTTGCCATTCCTCTCTCTTTACATTCCCAATGACATAATCTTTTAAATATTTAATTTTAAACAAAACTATAGTAGCAATTCACATGTTTTGGATTTTATATACCCTGCAGACACCTTAACTATTTTTCAGGGCTCTCTGTCTCAGAGAATTATAGTACCATTTGTCCAGTTGTGCAAGCCAGAAACACAAGAGCTTTTTTAATGCTGACCTTTCTTTCACTACTCGTTTCCATTCCTCCTAAATATCTTTTGAATCTATCATTTTTGCTTCATTCCCATCTTCATCACTGCCTACCTCCTTCATCTCTTGCCTGAATTTTTAAGTCAACTTGTTCCTATGACTGAGGCATTACTCAGATCTCCCTCCAAGTGGAAATCCACCACACAGAGTACAGGCCTCAGCCAATGACTCTTCACAGAGGGGTGACTGGGCTCGGTCTCCTGTGACTTGTGTGGGACTCGGCTATGAGCAGTCTTTGTCTTTCACCACCTCTCCGGTAACTTCTTTTAATCTTTTAGGACACAGTTTGAACATTTCTTCCTCAGAGGAGTTTTATCTGATATCATGCATTCTATTATGTTCTCCTCTTTTGTACTATTGTAATGATCTGTGCCTTTTCATTATAAAACTTGTCATAGCTAAGATTTAACATTTATTCAATGTGCTTTGATGTGAAATCAACTCTTCCCATAGACTGAGAGCTCCATGATAACAGGGTCTGTGCTTTTGCTTTCTGATTCATAGACTGCCTGCTTCTTGCTGTGTCCTCATGTGGCAAAAGGAACAAGGTCAGGCTTTAGGGTGTCTCTTATAAGGGAACTACTTATATTCATGAAGGTTCTGTCCTCGTGACCTAGTCACCTCCCAAATCTCCCACCTCCTGATACCATTGCACTGAGGATTAGGTGTTTGGAGAATACAAACAGTCTGTGACAATAACAAAGCTTTGATTACAAATCTGGAATTTTGTGTGTTCAAATGCCTCTTTCACCGGGCCTAGCCTTGAGTCCAATCAAATCTAGTAGTGAGCACTAAATTTGCAACTCATTTAGAATATGCTACATGGTATTGATGGTATAGTTTTTTAAAATTTTTGATTTAATAGTTTTATTTTATTGAATTTATTGAGGTGACATGGGTTAATAAAATTATATAGGTTTTGTGTGTACAATCTACAATACATCACCTGTATATTGTATTGCGTATTCACCACCCCAAGTCAAGTCTCCTTCTGTCATGATTTATCCCCCCCTTTACCCCCTTCTACATCTGTATGCATGTATGTACATCTGGATTTATCTATCTGTTCTCTGTACCTATGAATCTCTTTCTATTTTTTTAGTTTATTTAGTTCATTAGATTCTACATATAAGTGAAATCATATGGTATTTGTCTTTCACTGACTGGCTTATTTCAGTTAGCATACAGTAGTATTTCATTTTATACATGTACTATAGTTTTTTTATCCACTCATCTACTGACAGATACTTCAATGATATAGTTTTTTTGGAAGACGTTTTATACTTTTAAATGTGCCCCAAAAATCAGTGGCAGAGTCACAATCATGTTTAACTGTCCTTTCCTGAACAGACAACTGGTCAAGAAATCAGATATCTAATTAGTGGTCTTTATTCATGCCCAACTATATATATTATACTTGAAGAAAATAATAAGCTTTAGAAAAAGGACTGAAATTTCTGGGCAGTCTTTAAACAAAACTGCAATCTATTCTTTTGAGAAGTCTCAAAGATCAAAAAACATGTAATTAGGAGATAGGCTTCAATTTCCAGACATAGTCTTTAGTAACTGTTTGAAGAATATATAATACTTTGAAATTATAATTTGCTTAATATTGGCCCCTGTGAACAAGTAGCAGATTACCAGTTTATGTTCCAAATCCTATGCAGCTGTTCCTTCACATTCTGCTTATGATTTGAGCCAGCGAACCCACTGTTAGCTTCTTGAAAATGTTGTGTTTGTGTGTGTACATATGATGTGAAATTTAAATTTATATTTCCAATTAAAAAATGTCCAGACACCTATAAAGTGCAGGTAAAAGAAGAGGTCATTGTGTAAACTATGCTTCCCAGTAAAAATTAAAAATAATCATGGCTGCTTAGATATAAAAATATATGTGATAGTACAATACCTTAGCTACCCTCCAAGACTGCTAAATCATTGTTTGCTATTCCTGCAGGAGAAGAATACATAGTGAGTAAGATCTGGGGTTCTGGAATTAGGCCAACCTTAGTTAAAATCTCAACTCTATTGCTTTCTGTTTGTGTGACCTTCACCAATTTAGTTAATACATTAAATTCCACCTTTTTTTTTCTGAAAATGGGTATAAATTAAGACCATTCTTATAGAAATGTAGTAGAACTTATATGAAAATACGTGTGTAAAAACTTAGCCTAGTGCTTGGAACATAATATGCTTGCAATGAAAATCCTTGTTAATATTTTCATTACTCTTCAGAAAAGAGATTTTCAATCTTTTCCCAGTGTAATGATTAAATTTAGCAATGTGAAACCTCATGGTCTCTCTATTTTTGCTCTATATTCTTTTCTTTCTCTTCTATTTTATTCAATTACTTATAGGAGGGGTCAGGTGGCTTAGATAAAATAGAAGTTGATTCTCATGTAATAGTCAGGTTTAAGTGGGTGGTCCAAGGCAGTCATAAACCCTGTTCATAAGGTTGTCCAGTAATCTGGTTTCTGCTCATTCCGCTGTGTACTGTCTCTCAGGATGGAGTCTTCTCTTACGTGGCTGGAGCTGCTTCACCTGCACTTTGTCCATGTTCTAGCCTTCAGGATGAGAGAAGGAGAAAGTAGAGATCAAACATATTCCTTTTAGAGGGTTTTCTCCGATGTAGCATATTTTATTTCTATCCGCATCCTGCTGATCAGAATATAGTCACATGGGACAGCTAACTATAAGAAAGGATGTGAAAGGTAGTCTGTTGTGTGACCTTTTGCCAGAAGAAAATCCAGGCAGAAGGTCACTGTCTTCTATCACTGAAGTGAAGGAGACAGTTAGCAGTCTTGGCTACAATTACTGTGATATAGTGCAAAAGCTCAATTGGACCAGAAGTCACCACCAGTGGGGATATGATGTGGATCATTTTTAAGCAGTTTGGTGACCCTGAGATCACTGAGTTCCTACAGATTTTGACTTTCTTTAGATCTCACTGTTTACTTCTTCACTGGCTAGGGTACCCCTTAATCCTTCATCATGTGACACAATAATAATGAACATTTATTAAATCCTTGCTATATGCTGAACTATTTTACATGTGCTGCATCATTTAATATTCTTAACAACACTGTGAGGTAGGCACTATTATTATCCTCACTTTATAGACTAGAAAAACAAAGCATGGACATGGTAAGTAACTGGTGTTGTGGTCTTTGATTTCAGATTTCTTTTGTGTATGTGTGTGTGTGAACATGATTTTTTAAAAAATTATTGTTTAGTTATGGTTGTCTTGCCTTTTTCCCCATTGCTCACCCCAAGCCCATTGCCCCGCTCCCACAGCCAATTCCCCCCATTGTCTGTGCCCATGAGTCCTCTATTCATGTTCCTTTTTTTGCCCGCTCCACTTCTTTACCCATTATCCCCTTCTCCTCTGATCACTGTCAGTTTGTTCTTTATTTCCAAGTCTCTGGTTCTATTTTGCTCATTTGTTTGTTTTGTTGATTAGATTCCACTTATAGGTGAGACCAGAGCTCAAGCGTTTGTGTGAAGAGTAGAAACTAGTTTAACCCTTTAACTGAAATGTATTAATTTCTTATTTCTGCTATAGCAAATTACTGTACACTTACTGGCTGGAAACAGCACACACATTATTTTATAGTCCTACAGGTCAGAAGTGTTGAAATGGATTATATGGGGTTAAAATCAAAATGCTGGCTGCCTGGTTCTTTCTGGAAGCTCTAGAGGAGAGTGGATTTCCTTGGCCTTCCAGTTTGTAGAGGCCACTTGCCTTCCTTTGCTCATCACCAGGCTGCAATTTCATCAGTCCAAACTTTGTTTCCATGATCACATCTCCTTCTCTCACTCTCCTGCATTCCTCTTTCACTTATAAGGAACTTGATATTATATTTAGGACCCACTCAGCTAATGTAGGATAATCTCTCCATCTCAAAATCCTTAACTTAATTACCTCTTCGCAGTCCTTTTGCGAGGTGAGGTAACATTCACAGATGTGGACGTATTTGGGGAGCCATTATTCTGCCTACAACAAATGCTTTTCAAAAACTGTTGGTAATTTATTAACAAATTCAATTGACTTTCTCAGGTTTTACCATCTTTGGCCTACTTGTAACATTTGATATTACCCACTATATACACTCTGAAAATTCTTTCCACCCATAATTTCTTTCTTTCTTTTTTTGTTTTAAGATTTTTTATTTATTTATCTTCAGAGGGGAAGGGAAGGAGAGAGGGAGAGAAATATCAATGTATGGTTGCTTCCTATGCATTCCCTGCTGGGAACTGGCCTGCAACCCAGGCATGTGCCCTGACAGGGAATCGAACCGTGATCTCTTGGTTCACAGGCCCGTGCTTAATCCACTAAGCTACACCAGCCAGGGCCCACCCATAATTTCTTAATTACAACTTGCCTGAATCTCCACTCTTTCATGACTGCATTTCTCTTTTCAATTTTTTGTTTTTCTCAATGTAGTTGTTTCCCAAATATCTGCTTTAATTTTTTTACTCTTTTCACACTGTACTATTTGATATCCTTTTACATCCAATTTCTAAACAGAATCTGTCACCAGTGTAACAATTATTTTTGTGTCCCCCGCTGGTTTAGCTCTTGAACTACAATCAACATTTTCAAAATGTCTGCTAGATATCTTCCCCTGGCTGTTCTGACCTTTTAAATTCAACATTTCAAACTGAAATTAAAGTCTACCTCCCCATATCTCCTGTTCTCTTGAGTTTGCTATTTTAGTTGATGGCTCCTCATCTTTACAGTCATCCTGTCTCATGAACTCAGTACCCCCGCAGACTCCTGTATTGCAGTTGTTCCTGAAAATATATGAATTCTACTTCTATAATATGTTATTCTCATCCCTCCTATTTGCTCCATTTTCACTGCTATGCATAGAGCCTTCCTGCCAGGTGTATCTCATTAATAACCAATCTATTTTATTTTATTTTTTCTTTTTATAGAATGAATTAGGGTGACACAACTCCACAACACATCATCTGTACACTCTATTGTGTATTTATCACCCCAAGACAAGTCTCTGTCCATTACCATTTGTCACCCCACACTCTCCTCCACCTCCTTCACCCCCTCACTTCCCCAGCAGTCATCACTCCATTGTCTGTGTCCATGAGTTTTTTCTCTCTCTATTCCTTTTTTGCTCAGTCCCTCCACCCCAAATAAGCTAAAATATCTCAACCCAATGATAAGTTATAGTTTAATGATAAAATCCACACTGGTGGTGTTGCTAGTAGGTAAGAGTAAAAATTATTTTTTTTCAGTTCACTGGCAAGGTCTGCTGACAATAAGGAAAGTGGTTTATTTCATAAACAGATGCTTTCAACTTAGATATAATTGAAAGGAACTGCACAGGGCATGGTAAAATTAGCTATGCCACTGATGAATATCGTGCTTTTCAACTCGTGTGTATAGTTGAAAAAATTTACATATTTTTTGTTATGTGATATAATACAATGTACAATTAAACATATAACACTGTTCAATCTCAACTTTGGCTACATGTTAGAATCACTTGAGGAGTTTTAAAAAATAGCTTATTAACCTCAGAATCTCTGGCAGTGAAATTGGGACAGCCACAATTTTTAAGAACTCTGAAGGAAATTCTAGTGCTCAACCAGGTTTGAGAACCATTGGTATAACCACTTTGGCTTTACCTACTATGTTTAATATGTTTAATGTAAAAATGTACATAATACCTGATATGCACTACATGGATTTATATATACACAGAAAGTAAGATAAAAATCTTCTCACTTTTGCATGCATGACTTTTACTATAATTTATTATGATAAAGCTAATGGTTAATGACCTAAGTGCCAGTTACTGTTATTAATGCCCTTAATGCAATTTGTGTTTAAACCTCAAGTACCCTTATGGATTATGCATTTTTCCCACTTTAATGATGAAGAAACTCAGGCACAGAGATGCCAAGTTACTCATCCAATATAGTATCACTGATAAGTCATAGAGCCAGAATTTAAAGATGAACCCCTTGAATTCAAATTTTGAGCAGTTAATCTTTTTGACATACTGCATTTAATAGTAATTTCTAAGTTACTAATTAAATGGTTATATAAGAAAAATAAGAAAAATAATTAGATAATGATTAAGACTGCTATGAAAATATAGGTAAGGTCAGGAGAGATATTGCTGCTTGTATGTTACTTGATCAAGAAAGCTAATTTACTAAAATTATTCTAGGTTTTGATTTTTTAATTAAATGTGTCTGGTTTTCAAGCATGAAGTCCAGCTAATATCTAAGATATCATTTGGAAGTTTCTAACAGAGAGGTTTCTTATATATCCTTGTTGGGAATGTAGGCTGATAAATCATATCTGTCTACACACAAGATTTTTGTTTGATTTCAGAAAATGTTTTAAAATATTTAAGATAAAGTTCCATGAAGCCTGTAGATGGCAGCAACTTTCTTTTATTGGTTATTTGCTCTTCATCAAGCACTTTATCCAGAGAGCTGGCTGAAATTAGATGTAGGACTGAAATCTGTGATGGCTATGTACTAAGTACTCAGGCAGAGGTGTATTCTTTATTTGGCTTTCCAAAAGCAATTTTTCTGTTATTGGTTTTAAAAAGCTATCCTATACCCTTTATTTGAATAAGATTTGAATCATATTTGTCTGCATCTGAAAGGAAAAGCTGAACCAAAAGCAGGGTATTCTCAATGAAAGTAATATCAGGGAGCCTTCTGTTATCATTCTTTGACATTGCATTTAGGCAGTTACATAGTTTTTCTAAATACAGTGACCTTCATGATTTATCTGGCATTCCGAAAGCAACAACCCAGTAGGTTTACTAACAGTTCCCGTAAATTTGCTTCATGGGTCCTGCATCTGATGCTCGCCTTCTGCTCTTGGCATTTTCTGCCTAATATACCGTGTAATATAGTTTAAATTGAGAGTTTTATTTTGTCAAATCATTCACTGGAGAGGCTAGTGAAGCCTTTTTCTGTGTATTAAACAATTTGAAGCCACTGATGGTTTGGGTGCATTGTTTTAGAAGGCTTTATTAGAGCTGTCAAGGAAAAAAGTCACATATTACTATTGCCCTACAAATAAGCTTACTTAAATATGTACTTTGTATACTCCTATTTTTATGTTAAGTTACATAGAAGTATTAAGATTGCTATAATTGGGAGAATACACCATGATCAATATTTCCCTTTTGCTTGATTTGCTGATATAACTAAGAAAGGGAGATCCCATTAATATATTTAAATAGAATTAGAAAATTAGCTCTCCAGGTCCCCACACATTGGGAACTGTCCCAGCACTGTTTGAGTTTAAAGAAACATTTTGTGAATCTGACCCTTCATTGTTGCCCTCTGGCTCATAGATAAGTTTTGGCATAACCATAGATCTTAAGCAGGTTTCTGATTACGTGTGTGTGTGTGTGTGTGTGTGTATAAAATTTGTCACTGGTCCAGAATCCAGATAAATATTTTTGGAAGCAGAATACTTCATTTAAATTTTGACAAGTCCAAGTGAATGCTTATGTTTACTATACAAAATGAGAGATGAGCCAAAAACACTTATTTATGGGGGTTCATTTTCTATATGTAATTGCTCCTAAAGGGAGACTAAAGCTAATGCATAATTAATTTTACTCTGTCATTGATACTAGAGTTCAAGTGCTGTTTTTATATCAGGTAGTAAGTATACAGAGCACTATAGATATTATAACTGATAATCTGGCACAGTCAATATTTACAAGATTTCTACATGGTAAATTTACTTCTCCTCTTCCTGTATTCTACCCTTTGGAAGCAAATCAGTAAGCTTGGTCTATTTTCAAGGGGTAAGAAGTATAATTCTGTTTTGTGATTATTCACTTACCTGATCATCAGAACCAAAGGCCTAAGGATTAGTGATTCTTAGAAAGCTAGGTATAAATCAAGGTAAATGAAACTGTGGCTCTCCCAACCTTCACTGAGTTATTGTCCCATGTTGGAATGTAACATTGAGAGGTGGGGTAAGTTATTATTTTCCTGTCCATTAGTTGGGGTGAATGGGAGAAAGCTGATATAGGCCAGTTTCACACTTGCATGTTATAGTGAGTTCATCCAAATCCTCATGAAGGCATTGATCTTAAGATTGAGATTTAATATGTCCCACCATCATGCTGAACAAATCCAGACCCGTAGCACCATTAAATGGTCAGTTTATGCTCATCTTGGAAAGGATAGCGATGGTTCATCCAGTGGATACAACACTTGACTTGGACTCAACAGCTAATTTTTCTTTCCTATTAATTATTGAGTACTTATTATGTACCAGGAGCTTTTTAGTTATTTTTAATACTGTACCTTGCTGATAAAATAATTTTAGGACATGGGTGTTAATATCCCTATTATACAAGGAAACTGAGGCTTGAAGAGGTCAAATAATTTGACCATACCAGTAGGAGTTGGATCTATAATTTCAAAGAAGTTTTCTTCATGTCAAAGTACATGATGTTTTCACTATGAATTACACATACAATTTTAAAAATTGTCATAAAGCAAAAAGTCTGAAAGTGTGAATTTTGACAGTTATTTTACTAAATAATCTCATTTTTTCTATAATAATTTTAGATTAATAGCTGTTTCATTTGAACACAGCAATACAAAGTGATTTGGTGGTCGCCATGTCCCCAGACTCAAGTATATTCTGAATATTGTTATATTGCCAAAATTCTCCAGCTGGATGAAAATCCATTACATTGAGAAGCATTCAGCTGAAGGGGCTGCTGGAAGCAATCTTATTTCACTTCCCTCGGAGTACACACTTGCTGCTAATTTTGTTTTTGTATTAAAAATCAGTATTAAAACATGTTTGACAGTCAAGGTACAAGAGAAAATCACATCAGAAAGGTCTGTACTGGTATTGCTTGAGAGAACTTGATCTTAAGGCATTCAGTTCCTAATTCTGAAAGATACATAAAAATATTGTTAAAAGTCATTGAGTATGGAAAACTCCATAAGTTCCCATAAAACCTTGTAAAATTATTATCCCCATAGGTAGATAAGATGCTGAATTATACTCAAATATGCAGGTGAAAAGCCTACTCCCTGTACCTGTTTGGATAACAGTCACTGACTGAACATGAACCAGAATAACTGTACAGGGGGAAGGTGACTGCTTCATACATTTGATGGGAAATTATGACAGACATAAAACAGATTGAAATAACTGAGGAGACATGGAAGTGACATCTGGAGAAACTGTTAAAAGGAGGATAACTTCTCATTGGTTTAGTACGGTCCAGATTTTCAGTATCCTTTCCTAAATTTGTCCATCTGGCATTCTACAATAGAAAGAACACCAATCAAAAGTTTAAAGTAAGTGACATTTTTTCCATCTTTCTTTACCACCTTTG
This sequence comes from Trachops cirrhosus, assembly GCA_028533065.1. Classification (NCBI taxonomy): domain Eukaryota; kingdom Metazoa; phylum Chordata; class Mammalia; order Chiroptera; family Phyllostomidae; genus Trachops; species Trachops cirrhosus. The sequence continues at coordinate 160,825,346 of CM052541.1, read as the reverse complement.
TTATAGTTTTTCCTTTGCTCTCATCACTTTTTATTACTGCCTAGGTTCCCCTTGACAAATATAAAAAATATTGTCTTTAAAATCTTTGTATGAGTTAGTTAGAGTCTGTATTTTTAAAGAAAAACTCTTTGTAAAAACTTGGGTTAATAGTATGTTTTCATGCACAATGACATCTGGATAGGAAAGATATTTGGGGCAACTACACTACTAAATCATTAAAAATCTATCCATTTTTGGTGTCTGCCTGTGATTTATATTTTTGAAAAGATCTACTTTTGCTATAAGAAATAAGGACAATTAATTTATTCAATAATATTTATTGAACACTTACTGTGAATTCATAGTAATCAAAATCTGATAGAGGCCCCTGTTCTCATGGAGTTTATATTCTAGAAAGAGGATGTAATAATAACACACATGCACATAAATGATAATAAATGGAAATAATTAAAATAGAAAAAATAAATAGTGCATACATAGAACAATGGGATTGGCAGGATGGTGATGGCAATTATGACAACATAAACATTTTTAAGAGCATATTTTTAAGTTCACAACAACACTGAATAGAAAGTACAGAGAGTTCCCATATACCTCCTGTCTCCACACAAGCACAGCCTCCTCCACTGTCAACACTCCACAGCAGAGAGTTACATTTGTTACAACCAATGGACATACATCCAGATGTCATGTCATGGTCTTTTAAAGTCTATCATTTACATTAGGGTTCACTTTTTGTGTTGTATATTCTATGTGATTTGATATGTATCCACCATTACTACTACTGTACAGAATAGTTTCACTGCTTTAAAAATCATCTGTGCTTCATTTATTCATTCCTGCCTCCCCCATTAACTCCTGTCAACTACTGACCTTTTTACTGTCTCCATAGTTTTGCCTTTTCCAGCATGTTATATAATTGGAATCAAACAATATGTAGCCTTTTTAGATCGACTCCTTTCACTTAGTAATATGCATTAAAGTTTCCTCCATGTCCTTTCATGGCTTGATAGACATTTATTTTTGGAGCTGAATAATATTCCATTATCTGGATGTAAGCACAGTTAATGTATTCACCTAATGAAGAATATCTGGGTTGCTTTCAAGTTTGGCCATTATAAGTAAAGCTGCTAAAATATCTGTGTGCAGACTTTTAAGAGAGTATGTTTTGAACTAATTTGGTTTAATATCAAGGATTGCAGTTGCTAGATTGTGTGATAAAAGCATGTTTAGTTTTGTAAAAAACTGTCTCCTAAAATGTCTTTACCACTCTGCATTTCCTGCATCAATGAATCAGAGTTCCTTTTGCTCCATATCCTCACCAGTATTTGCTATTGTCAGTGATTTAGATTTTATAGAAGTGTAGTATTCTAATAAAAGTGTAGTGTTAATATTATCTCATTTTAATTCTCAATTCCTTAATGACATATTATATTGAACATCTTTTCATGTGCTTATTTGCAATCTGCATATCTTTGGTGCGATGTCTGTTGAGGTCTTCTGCTCATTTTTTAAGTGAGTTATTCATTTTTTTATTTTTGAGGTTTTTTTGGGTGGGGGGGGAATAATAGTCCTTTCTCTCCATCCATGGTTTATTTTTTCATTCTCTTGACAACATAAACTTTTTCCATGTGGTAGTATAAGAAAATATGTAATAAAATAGGTCCATCTTAGAGATGTTTTTAACTGACTGAGGAAAAGGCACTGTAAATAAAGTAGATTAATCCATGGTGTGCTTTAGTTTTTATGTCATTTAAATTCCCTACATCTAAAAACACTGTTCTTTAAAGCTAGGCACTATATAAGCACATTAGGTTATTTCATTTAATCCTCACAATAACCCTGTAATGTACCCCTACACATATTTTACTGATAAGAAAACTGAGTTTCAAACAGGTTAGATATTTTGTCTGAGATTACACCATTAGTAAATCACAAAGAGAATATTAGGACCCAGGACTGTTTGACTGCATAACTTTTATTGTTTTTTAATTTCTGCTACTTTGCAGTCTGTCTTCACCTACATTTTTTTATTGTTGTTCAAGTACAGTTCAAGTACAAGGAAAAGTTTTCTGCCTTTTCCCCCATCCCTCCCCACCACCACAGCCCTCCCCACCTCCCCCTGTTTCCATCCCCCTTGTTATTGTTCATATGTCCTTTATAATTGTTCCTGTAAACCCTTCATCCTTTTCCCCCATTATACCCTCCCCTCTCTCCTCTGGTCACTGTCAGCCTGTTCTCAATTTTAATGTCTTTAGCTATGCTTTGTTTGCTTGTTTGTTTGTTTTGTTGATCGGGTTCCTGTTAATGGTGAGATCATATGGTGTTTGACCCTCACCACCTGGCTTATTTTGCTTAGCATAATGCTTCCCAGTTCCATCCATGCTGTCACAAGGGGTAGAAGCTCCTTCTTCATCTCTGCTGTGTAGTATTCCATTGTGTAAATGTACTATAGTTTTTTGATCCATTCATTTACTGATGGGCACTTAGGTTGTTTCCAGTACTTGGCTATTGTAATTTGTGCTTCTATGAACATTGGGGTGCATAGGTTCACCTACCTTTTTTTTTTTAACTGTCCTCACTCCTCCAGAGGCTTGTAGTCTGACCATGGCAGCTTCAATTTGAACAATCAGGCTTACCTCAGTTTTTGAATCAATCTTGAAATAGGAAGAATCAACATATAAACAATAATAGCTACTTGAGAGTACATAAGTAAATACTTGGATAAGTCAAAGTATAGTACAAGTGTTGTAAATTATTTTGGAATATTCAGACATTTCTTTGGTACATAGGAATTCTTGTTTAAGTATATTTCCTTTTAAACACAAATTATAAACATAGAAGGGCAAGTTAAATGTTACCACAAACAATCTAGTCCAGTTTTTAGGACATTTTATGGGAAAATAGACTTGGTTTCTGTAAGTCAAAGGCGTGAATAAAAGCTGGAAGAGGAACCACTCTGGATTAATAGAGATTTAACAGGCATGGCAACCAAATGTAACATATGAGGAGGAGTGTTTGGATCCTGCGTCAAACAAATTAACTTTAAAGAGCCAACATCAAGGAATGATTGCTATTTTGTTTGTTGTAATTATGGCATTGTGATTATGAAAGCAGAAGTTCAGATGTTTTTAATTTTTAAAAATTTTTTCCAGTTTGTTATTTTTATTGTCCAATTATTTATTTATTTTTATTGTTCAGTTTAATTATTTTTGTTGTACATTTTTATTTATTTTCATTGTTCAATTATTTATTTGTTTTTATTGTTGTTCAATTTTATTGTTGCCTCCATTTTTTTCCCCATTTCTCTCCCCGACCTTGCCCATCCCCTAATCCCATGGTCAATCCCCACCCCGTTGCCCATGTCTGTGGGTCCTTTATATATGTTCCTTGACTAGACCCTTCCCCTTCTTTCCCCCCTCTTGTTACTGTCAGTTTGTTCTTTATTTCCAAGTCCTTGGTTCTATTTTGCTCATTTGTTTGTTTTGTTAATTAGGTTCCACTTAGAGGTGGGATCATATGGTATTTGTCTTTTGCATGTACTTTTTAGATATGAATACTGAATTATGTAATACAGAAATGATACAATGGGAGTAAAAGGAAAAATGATTAAACAAATGGGGAAAAATTGTGATAATTATTGAATCTGGTTGATAGTTATATAAGAGTTCATTGAATTATTTATTATTTTTACTTTTGTTTGTGAGGTAATATTTTCATAACAAAAATCAAAGCTCAAAAAAATTACAATGTGCATTAAATGTATTTCTCACATGTGTAATGCATAGAACAGAAAATATTTTAAATATTAGGTATGTTTTGGAAGCTTCTAGTTAATCAGCATTGTTTATTGCTCTACCCATCTTTTTCATGTTTTGTCTATGGTCTTTAAAAAGAGCCTGCTGTTGCTTTATCGAATAAAATCTCTGAAGAACATTTTCTTCAGGGATCAGCTCTGGAGAAATTAAAATTTGATTGTACCTGTTACTAAATAAACAAATGGTTCTGTGGTGATAAAGTACAGTTGATGGGAAAATGCACAGTCAAAAGATGAGATGGCCGACAAAGCAAGTAGGAGAATGACTCAAAACAAATTAGGTGGGTTTCAAATGGTAATACAAAAACCTTTAACATGTAGGTATTTTAGACACACACACATACACAAGAGTTGCATTTTTACCCTCTCTAAACTCTTTTTTCTAAGTAATAAGCATGGAATACCCATTAAAAGAGTGAAGGTATTTAGTATATACATAAATATTCATATGCATGTATATGAATTTTTTCCTGGCAGACCACATAACTGACTTCAAGATACTTTCTTGATTCTGCATTCCATTTATGCTCAAAAGGCACAGTGAGTTCTGCAAATTCAGTAGAAGTCAGAGTCTGTTTCTGGAGACAGAAGAAAATACATGGACACTTACCTTAGATTTTTTCTTGGAGACTTTTGCTAGTAGAGCAAAAATCAAAAAGCCCTATTTCCTTCATTACTTATTGGGCTCCCTTTATGTACTAAGCACTGGGAACACATGTTGTCAAGAATGGTGCAGGCAGACTTTCTAATGTCACAGAACTTATGACATAGATACTAAATCAATTTTACTGTGAGAAATATGGGTATTAAATCATTTCAACTGTTAAGAATACCAAAAAATAGTGAAGTACATGGTACAATGAGAATGCATCACAAGAATATGGCCTAGAACCCAGTGATCATGGGAAGACTCCCTGGGAAAGTGGAGTTAAAGCTGAGACAGCAGGAGGAGTAAAAGTGAGCCAATCAAGTGTGGGAGGGTGGCTGGAAGATGGGTGGGGGAGGTTGGATTTTGGGAGTAGATAGAGATCAGTATTTCAAAGTTCTGGAGACAAGAAAGGCCATAGTGAGTATGGGGAGCTGAAAGATTAAGAAAGAAAAAAAATTGATGGAAAAGTAGGCAGCCCTGATCCGATTATGTCTTGTAGTCCATGCTAAGATTGTTTTACCTTATCCTAGGGAAATGGGAAACTAAGGAAATGTGTTAAATGGGGAGGAAACATGACACAATTGTTTTGTTTTCTAAAATTCATTTAGAGTGAAAAGTGGATGGAATTGGGTGTGAGTGGGAGAAAGGACATCAGTTATAAGGATATTGCAAAAATATGGGTGAGAGATCCTGTTAGTCTGGGCAAGAATGGTGACAGTGATGAAAAGAGAGGAATGATAAATTGAGGAGTAAGAGAAATGGGAGGCAGAACTGATGAGATTCCACGACAGTTCAGATATCTACTATGCTCATCTCTCTTTGGCCATGGTCTGGAAAAGAGTTTAAATACTGAAAGCATTACTACTTATTAAAGAAGAAAAATGTTTAGAAAAAAAATTAAAAAGGAAAAAAAGAAAATGTTTGTTAGGGAACTATCTATTGCCACCTTTTGCCAAAAACTTGATTTGGACATTAGCTTTCTGATTGAAGACACCTGTTTACTTTACTGAAGGAATTTGACAACTTCCATTTCTGGCTGGTGCTGTTCCCATCCCTGCAGAAATTGCTTGCAGAAAAGTGAGTATGAGAAGTAGCATTCTCATGAAAATAGATTCTAGCACAAATGAGCAGAGATGAAGATCTCATTAAAAAGCCAGCAAACTCAGTCTATAGGCTAAAAATGACTTAGGCAAGGCAATAAAATAAATGGAATAATTTTTGCTTTTCTTCCATTTGCCTGGGGATCTGTATTCTTATATCTATATAAGGTATGGTCTCTTGGCTTAGTGATTTGAGAAGCTGTGACAGAAGTGATTGCCCTTGAGACATAAAAATGGTTTTGAAATACAAGGACAGGACTCTAAAACTATTATGATCTGAATAAAACTTTTGCAAAGCAGAAGCACTCTAAAAAAAGATTTGCAACGTATTCTATGGCATAGAACTTGAGATTTTACTGACCATTTATTCCAAATGTTTAATCTTATAGTTATTCTTCACTTAACCCTGCTTACTTTCTCACAAAGTCAATGCACATGTAAAGCATCACATAGTTGTTTATGTTCTGCAGGTATGTGGTTCACTGAGGTAAGGGCAGACAGGTGAGCAATTTGGACAAGCCAATGCAAACATGTTACTTTTTTATACTTTTGGGAGAAACACATTTAAGGTTTTTGTTCCTATTATTTTTCTACTTGAGCAATTCTCATGGATGGATGGACAACAACTAGATCTGACTTACACAGCAGTGGACTGAGAGGCTTATGCAGTAGGTTTTACAAATGTCAGATTGCAGTCAACACAGAATACTGCCCTACTGTTGATTTCCATGTCTCCAGTCCCACTGGCATATGTTGATTTTATAGTATTTCTAGTGCTCATGAAATAGCATCTCATAATATCTATTTTAAATGGTTAGAATATTATTTTTTTCCTGAGAAGTCATTATACATTAAATATCAACCCATTAAAATGATTAATTTGTATGATTACTTATTTCACCCATTGTTACAAATCACAGAGTAGGTCATAAGAAAAAAGTTAATTTTGGTTTAGCAGGGGAGAATAGTAATATTAGAAACTAAAGTTAGTATGATCTTATGATAAGGGTTATGGGAAAATTTGAACTAGGCAGTGGGAGAACCACATGCCAGCATTTACTTATAGAGGGGAGCTCTAAAAAAGTGTGCTGGGCAAAAATGATGGACTGTATAAGGGTGTTATTATAGCATAGCAAGTTAAGGGCGATGTCTTTGGAATTTAACAGTTCTGGGATAACATCTTATCTCTGTCGTGTAGTCAGTGTTTGTCCTTGGAAAAGTCACTTCACTTCTCTGAGCCTTTATCTCCTCAGTCCACTTAGGTGATTCAAGAGCAAAATCTATTACTTGGTTTTAAAGGCATGCTATAGATAGTTGAGGCCCTCTTTCTTTCATAAGCTTTATTTATTTACTTATTGCTTGAGTTTATTTTAATTTTATTTTTGCACTCATACTTTCTTATTTTTATCACTTTTTAAAATTCCCATGAACTATTGCAAAGAACTAGTATAATGACTATACCAAGAGAAGTCACAGTGATCTATAAAATATCATAGCATTGGTGGCACTTGGTAAAACTGGGATGTGTCATATCTCATCACTCATTCTAAGAGGTCTGTCTACTCCACAGGTCCACTTTCCTAATGTTATCCCTTATGTATTAATTCAGGTTAGTTCAGTTACAAGTAATAGAAATCCTAATTAAAACTGGCTTAGGTAATATATGAAATTCACTCACTGTCATATCTAAAAAGCCAAAAACAGGTAAAGATTGATTTAGTGAATTACCAAATGCCACCTAGGGTCAAATTTCTCTCCATCTCCTTTCCCTGCATTATGTAGTATGCTTTCTATCTTTAAAACCCCTAAATGGATGCTAGTAGCACCTTGGATATATATGTTTTTGTTCATACCCAGTGTGAAAATAAGTCTATGTCCAGTATTCTAACTGTAAATATTGAGGCTTTCAGGTGTTGTCACTTGCCCATCTTTGGGCCAGTCCTTACGGCCAAAGGAAAGAATGTACAAAATTAGCTGATCTTAGCTCATATGCTCCATTCTTGGACCAGACATGTCAGGTTCATCTGAACCACATGAATCTACACATTTAAATACAAAATTATTCAAGTGGGTGAACAGAATAAACAATGGATGGCAACACCAAAAATGTTCACCGCACACTCACTAAACAAAGCCAGAGGGAATGGCTCTCGGAATAAAATTTCTGGGATTAATGCTTAGTCATGGAGGGTTGTTGGGCACAGAAGACGCACAGTTTTCCTGATGTTATAATACCACTTAAGTATTCATGAGGCAGAAATACAGCAAATTCTAAAGACCTTGGTATGAAGTCTCAATTTTAGGTTTGACTTCTGGCACTGCCACTTACAAGCTGCACGTAACCTTGGGTCAAACACTTATTTTCTGTAAGTGTCAATTTCCCATCATAAAGTGAAAGTAGTCATAATAATAACTACAAGGCTGTGCTGAGGAATAACTAACACAATCTAAATAAAATATTTAGAATAGTTCCTGGCACATTTACAAGCAGGGAGTTAATACATGTTAACTGTTACTAAGATTATTTTCATGTACTTTCTACAGATATAGCTAAATATGCTCTAAGACTAGACAATTTAAGTGACAGCTTATGAAAATATTTAGCCATAGAATTCAGAGACTTATCAACTCCCTTTTGTATGACTAATTTTTCTCCCAGGACAGAATCATGACCATTTTGAGAGTAAGGGCCTTATGCTATCTATGATTTTCTAGAACTACTGAATGAAATCCATCATATTTAGTGTGACCATATAATTTGTCATTCAAATCAGGACACCTTTGAAAGTGAGAGAAGGTGCTTAAACACCTCACTTGCAATAACTCACCTAGAAGAGGTATAAATTGGAACTTCCCCAGTCAAACTGTTTCGGTCTAATGATATTGAATGTTTGTATACAAGACAGAAAGCTTTAGAGCAAAATTGCCTAGGGACTTAGCAGAGGCAGAGGATTCTAAAAAAAAAAGTGTTTTTCCTTCTCTTCTGCATTGTCAGTGAAAACTATGTTAGCATTAAACATTTTTGATTTGTTATTTTATTCTATGCACAATATTGTTATAGTGATTCATATATCCACACAAATATTATAGCAGATGTATTTTTATCTTAATTTGAGTTCATCTGTAATAAGAAATTGACCCAACCAAAACACATTGGTATGGTTGTATTTAACTGTATCTACACTTTTAAAATAATAAAGCTGATTAACTTCCATTCTGTTGATGGACAACTGATGGTCTGAACTTGGAGTCAGTAATAGTGCATTAATATCAGGTTTCAGATTTTTGAACCCTTAGACTTACTTGCTTTCTCATGTCTTTATTTCCCTATGAGTTAAGTAAAATTTATACTCCTGACAGCCAAGTACTCTATAACACTCCTTTGACTTTTGATCTCATAGAATTAAGATGGTATTATAATTATTATTCACATTCTATTTTAATACATATATTACTTTAGATGTTTTAAGTAACTAAAAATACCAATATTTGCATAATTTTCTAGTTAGTTAATTTATACTTTGTGTTGTTCAACAAATGATTTAAGAACTAGTACAGGAATATCTACATTAAAAAGATGAATGGTTTGAAATAATTTTAAAAAAGCAAAAGAAAATGAATTTCAGAAAAAGATGAGCCCTGAAATGATGTTAGAATATAAAATGGAGGTAATGAATTTACATCTGCTTGCTGAAAGGAATACATAAATATGTCTTTAAGGTTTAGTTGTCAAAAAATACCCAAAAGGAAAAAACAAGATCAAGACGAACAGTCAGAAAGTTCATAAGTTAAAAACACAGCCTCTGGTCACACAAAGCATGCTTCTTCCTACAGAGACAGTAGAAAGAAATTCTTCCCTGAAAAATGTGTACACTATGACTTCCTCTCCATTTCTACAAGATGAGAAATGTTATCATCTACTAATACCAGCTAACATTAGTTTTTCTTCCATAAGTGAGTGATCGAAACACTAAAAAGCCACATAATTTTCCTTTTTAAAAAATTTATTCATTCATCTATCTTGCTCGTGTACTGTTCATGAAATGGTTTGATGTTTTAATCATATTCTTTCTAGATCTTACATAAAAATATATATGCAGATGGCAATATAAAGTTAATATTTATGAACTTACATCAGATTGTTTAACAGAATGGGACACATGAAACTTCAATGTTTTAAAATATAGGCTTTAGTTCTTCTCATGTGTCTTTTTTATTTATAGGCTATTATAGCTTTCTTTCTTATAGTTGACACTATTTTTTCTTAATCATTTTAAGATGAAGAAAGATGGTTAAGGGAGTTGTGTTCCACTGTACATGATATTCCAAGGGGACCTAAGGGGAGGGAATCGTGGCCTACGGACCTTTCATCTGTGAGTGTGAAGTACATTTGTCCTATTTGAGCATCAGGGTTGCCTTTGCTATAAAGCAAACCCATTTTTGCGAGTTTGAGTTGGCCGAAAATGTACCTCTAATGTGCATGCTAAAATCAGGACTAAGCAGTTTTTGAAAACATATACATAACACAAGTTTAATTGGAGAATAAGCAATCATCTGGCAAATTAGAAATGAAAATAAATCTTGGGGTTTAGGAGCTCCAACAAATATCTTCTCTGTACTCTTCTCAATTTGGAAATAATGAAAATAGAGACTTAGATTCTGGTAAATGAGGATTTAAAAAATATAAACTTGAGAATGTGCTTTCACCTTGGGCAACAATCAGAAATCCAAAACACCAAGAACTAAACTTTGATCTCTCCCTGACTCTGGTAAACTTGCTGCAGAGATGAGTAGTATGTGCCCTGAGAAGAGGATGATCCAAAAAAGGAGGATCCAAAGGAGTTGAGGTTAGATTAGGTTTCATATAACAAAAAGACAAAAAACCCTAAAAAACTGAAAATAACAGTGTCAAACAAATAGACATTTGTTTTGCTGTCTCATAAAAAAGTCTGGACGTAGGCCAAACCAGGGCCAGTACTGTGGTGCAGTGGTCACTGTGGGGCTGGGCCCCTTTGCTTATGAGCTATGTGGTCCTGGAAAGTTAATTCTTGTTATGATTCTGTTTCATCACATGTGAAATAGGTATAGTGGTGTCTGTATCATAAAGATGTTAAAATTAAAGAAGGTGTAAAGCAATCATCAGAGTAGGTGCAGTTTATATTACTTAACTTTTGGAGTTGTGGACAAAATAAGAAAGTCAGAAGGGCTAAAATTAAAAAAAGTAAATGATACAAAGATGGAACAACAATGACAGAAAACAGAGCAGTAGTTTCTAGGGAATACAAATTGTGTGAGAATGACTGTAAGATGGTGTGGGAGAATATTTTGGTGTGATGGAACTGTTATATATATCTTAATATTGGTGGTGATTGTATAACTCTGTATGTTTATCAGAATTCACAGAACTGTACACTTAAAAGGGTGAATTTATTGTTATATTGGCTTATTTTTAAAAATAAGAAAAAATAAATTAGAACTATTAAAAAAGTTTGAAGATTCCTGATTTGTATGCATATATTAATGCATAAACACATAATTTGAGCATGGAGATATACAGTGACTAGTTATATGTTTTATTTTTTGATCTGGATATAAACCAAATTCACTGGGAAGAGAGAATCATGGATTTTTAGATCTGGAAGAAAGTTTGTAAGTTGAATACCACACTAAACTACACTAACCACACTAGAAACTAACATACTTGAGTTCTGTCTAAATGATGTGACCAGCAGAGAAATGGCACAAAGCTACTTCTTGGTGGCAACATGGTGTTTGAAATCATGTTTCCTAACTTGCAGCCCTATGCATCTATCATAGTATAATTTCCTTTCTTTAAAATTTTTATATTCATTTCTTAGTGCAGTCTTAATTTCCTTTTTAATAAAAGAGGTGCTTTTCTAAAATGAAAAATATTAAAATGCTAATATCCTAATTGCTAGACATAGAAATAAGATATTAAAACATTTAGTACTGTTCAGAAATTCAAGTCAAATAAAAACTACAGAGAAGTTTGAATTTATGTTGAAATTCCTATAGTCACACGAGCACTAGAGTAGCTAGATCATTTTCACTGGGTATGGATAAATACCCACATTTTAATAAATAATCTTTTTAACGTGGGTCTAAAAATTCTGGACCAGATGTTGAAAGACTAGGATACCCTCTTAGCTTCACTACCAATCACCTGTCCTCAAAAGGAAACCTTACTCTCTTAAGCTCTTAATCTCCTCTTTTGCTTTAGACCAGATCAGTGCATTTCAAGTATTTATAAGAGACCCTTTTAAAAATGAGATCTATTGTTGTTGTTGTTGTTGTTTTTAGGTTCAGTTGTTGATAAGTTGTGAGTTTGTTGTCATTTTACTATTCAGGGTTTTTGATCTTCTATTCCTTAGATAAGTCCCTTTAACTTTTCATATCGTAAGGGATTGGTGATGATGAACTCCTTTAACTTGACCTTATCTAGGAAACACTTTATATGCCCTTCCATTCTAAATGATAGCTTTGCTGGGTAGAGTAATCTTGGATGTAGGTCCTTGCCTTTCATGACTTTGAATACTTCTTTCCAGCCTGTTCTTGCCTGTAAGGTTTCTTTTGACAAATCAGGTGATAGCCTTATGGGAATGCCTTTGTAGGTAACTGCCTCCTTTTCTCTTGATATTTTTAAGATTTTCTGTTTATCTTTAATCTTGGGTAATGCAATTATGATCTGTCTTAGTGTGTTCCTCCTGGGTCCAACTTCTTTGTGATTCTCTGAGCTCCCTGGACTTGTATGTCTATTTCTTTCACCAGATTGGGGAAGATTTCCTTCATTATTTTTTTCAAATAAGTTTTCAGTTTATTGTTATTCTTCTCCTTCTGGCACTCAAGCAAACAACCAGAACAGGAACAGAATCACAGAAATGGAGATTACATGGAAAGTTATCAGCAGGAAGTGGGAGGGGAGAAAATGGGAGAAAAGGTATAGGGAATAAGAAGCATAATTGGTAGGTACAAAATAGACAGGGGAGGTTAAGAACAGTATAAGAAATGGAGAAGCCAAAGAACTTCTATGCATAACCCATGGACATGACCTAAAGAGGGAGGAATGCTGGAGGAGGGAGAGGTGCAAGGCAAAAGGGGATTAAGGCAGGAAAATGGGACAACCATAATAGCATAATCAATAAAATGTACTTAAAAGTAGAAATGAAATCTAAACTGTACCCTAACATATTAGAAGTGAAAGAAAAGCTGCTCCGTTTAAATCAAGGGTGGGGGAAATCCTGGTTCCTCTCACTCAGCCTCCTGTTCCACCATGGTATAGGCATAGTTACTTTACTTCTTTAGAGTTTTAGTTTGCCAGGAACACAACTTAAAACTCCAGGAAAATACTATTCATTGAAAATACTCTGATTCGTGGGACCAAAGATAAAAAGAAAGACATTTGTTTTTCTAGATGTAAGAAAGATTGGAAATCACAGATATTATATAGAACTTTTGAAATTCAGCTGTGCATCATTTCATTGAGACTGCAACCTTTGCCTTAAAAAAATGACTGAAGAACAAAAGTGATCTCCCTGTTTGCCAAAATTCCAGGTTGTAGAACGTCATCAATAAAGCTTACTTTAGTGATAGAAATACGTGTATATTGGGACTTCAGTAGTTTGGCCTGACACCGGCAGCAACACTGTCTCTGTAGGTCTTGTATATCCAGCTTGTTCTAATGGGAGAGCTTGGGAGCCTCTATCCAGTACCAGGAGATTTGGTGACTATCAGTAAAATAATACTATTGCCCAATTGTCCTTGGTCAGACACATAAAAGGAATGGATAACAAGCAGACACTCAAATAAATGTTCTATGATGATCCTCAAAAAGGCAGAAATAAGGTTCCATGCAAGAACATAGTGAAGAAAAACAACTTTAAACAATTTTGATGGTATATTGAAAGGATCAAATAAGTCCTAGAGCTAAATAAAGAGTAGCAGCTTGGATGCCCCAAGGTTGTTTGAGCCCAGTGGCTCAGATCACATGCTGCAAAACAGCTTTTGCTTGTCCAAAAAAGAAGAAAACACCTTGATTCCCAAATAGTCTTTTGTTACATACCTAGGCAAAATTGTCACCAGCAGGAATGTTTCAACACATAAGAAAGTAGTAGCAATAGGGATAAAAAAGTTCTATTTTTCTATGTGACCTTTTGACAAGAAATTCCATTTTGAATAAATACTGTATTTTGGGGATATAGGCAAGAGGCTGACAAAGAAATCCCAAAACACAGTGGCTCAAACAAAAGGAATATTTAATTTAAGAAACCAGGGGAAGACTGCTGAATCATTCAGGAACCCAAGTTCTCTCTATATGTTGCTCTGCTATTCCCTAAGGTGGCCCTTAATTGTCAGGTAGACATGGGCTCAACAATAAGTTCGCTTTCTAGACTGTGAGATGTGGAAAAGAGAAATAGAAGGCAAATGATTTTCTCCTTTAAAGAGGGAAGGCTAAAGTTGGACACATTACTCCTGCTTAAATAACATTAGCAGAAAACCAATCACACGGACACATGAGCTGCAAGGAGTGCTGGGAAATATTGTCTCAAGTTGAGTATCCCCATCTTGAAGAGAAATTGAGTATGCCTAAAAGGAAAGGTGTAAGAAAACAAGGGAATACCAGTCTGCAATCCCACCAACAGTGCACTAGGGTCCCTTTTTCTCCACAATCTCTCTAACACTTGTCTGTTGTTTTATTTATGATAGCCATTCTGACTGGTGTGAAGTGGTATCTCATTGTGGTTTTAATTTGCATCTCTCTGATAGCTAGTGATA